>NC_046137.1:3447265-3889765 GCF_010993605.1 Petromyzon marinus | reverse complement strand
CACCACCACCACTATCACAGAATCATTACCATAGCCACCACTGCCATCGCAAATACTTTACCATAGCCACCACCATCACAGAATCATTACCATAGCCACCACCGCCATCACAAATACTTTATCATTGCCGCCACCACCACCACGATCACAGAATCATTACCATAGCCACCACTGCCATCGCAAAGACTTTACCATAGCCACCACCATCACAGAATCATTACCATAACCACCACCGCCATCGCAAATACTTTACCATAGCCGCCACCACGATCACAGAATCATTACCATAACCACCACCGCCATCGCAAATACTTTACCATAGCCGCTACCACGATCACAGAATCATTACCATAGCCACCACTGCCATCGCAAATACTTTACCATAGCCACCACCATCACAGAATCATTACCATAGCCACCACCGCCATCGCAAATACTTTACCATAGCCACCGCCATCGCAAATACTGTCATCACCATCACCACCACCACCACTATCACAGAATCATTACCATAGCCACCACCATCACAAATACTGTCATCACCACCACCACCACTATCACAGAATCATTACCATAGCCACCACCACCATCACAAATACTGTCATCACCACCGCCACCACCACTATCACAGAATCATTACCATAGCCACCACCACCATCACAAATACTGTCATCACCACCACCACCACTATCACGGAATCATTACCATAGCCACCACCATCACAAATACTGTCATCACCACCACCACCACCACTATCACAGAATCATTACCATACCACCACCACCATCACAGAGTGAGTCACCGCAACCTCGCCTCTACACCGAGAACCAGGACTGCCATGTTCGCTGCTGGACCATCATTGCCATCACCAAAGACAAAGATCCCCCGTGTAGCCTCAACAGACTGTAGGGGCAAGTGCTGTTAGCGAGCAGCACCTATGAAGGCCGGCACGGGACACGAGGGGGTGGGTGGTGGCTATGGCCTTTGTCTCCCCAGTGGCGATGTTTACCACGCACCGTACCGGGTAACTCATTTGAGGCTGAGTCAACCTAGGGGAGGCCCGGGACCGGTTCAGATAATCGTCACCGCCGGTGTTGGCCGCGAGCGGGAATCGAACCCGGGCCGCCGAGTTCGCCGCAAATACTCTGAATAGAAATATGGATTCATACCGGAGGAATCCGATGAGCTATAAAGCTGTTAGGAATAGGTTTTACCCTTTTAACTGGCACAAAAACTGACACCTTTATTCAAGGCATCGTGTTTGCAATGACCACAACACAAGCAGTCAAAATGCAAACAAAAAAGACAACTCTGATAATAATATGCACTGTCCTTGAATTTGATTGGTCCACACCCGAGACAGCTTTTGGACCAACCAAATTCAAGGACAGTGCATATTATTATCAGAGTTGTCTTTTTTGTTTGCATTTTGACTGCTTGTGTTGTGGTCATTGCAAACACGATGCCTTGAATAAAGGTGTCAGTTTTTGTGCCAGTTGAAAGGGTAAAACCTATTCCTATATCTTGTTTCTGGCAAAGGAGGTCTCATAATGTCTATAAAGCTCTTCTTTACATATATATAAATGTATAAAACAGATGTCCAGCAGGGCAACAGAAGCACGCGACAGGAGTTCCAAGCGCAGGAGAGGTGAGCACATCACCAACAACGGCAACAACAAGATTAGAAATAACACAAAGCCATTTGACGTGGCCAGGTAAAGCCCACCGAGCTACGGGCCTCTTTTCGCCGCAGCCACGTGGCCACTCAAATGATGGCCTCAAGGTAGCGGATCATCGCGTGGAGAATTTATCTAAATAATCTTCACCGCCGTCACCACCGTCACCACGGCCATCACAGCAGTCACCACCGTCACCACCGTCACCGCGCGTCACCACCGTCACCACCGTCACCACCACCGTCACCACCGTCACCACCTTCACCACCGTCACCACCACCACCACCGTCACCACCGTCACCACCTTCACCACCACCGTCACCACCTTCACCACCGTCACCACCACCACCACCGTCACCACCGTCACCACCTTCACCACCACCGTCACCACTGTCACCACCGTCACCACCACCGTCACCACCGTCACCACCGTCACCGCCGTCACCGCCGTCACCGCCGTCACCGCCGTCATCGCCGTCACCGCCGTCACCACCATCACCACCGTCACCGCCGTCACCGCCGTCACCACCGTCACCACCGTCACCACCACCACCACCACCGTCACCACCGTCACCACCTTCACCACCGTCACCACCACCACCACCGTCACCACCGTCACCACCTTCACCACCACCGTCACCACCGTCACCACCGTCACCGCCGTCACCGCCGTCACCGCCGTCACCACCGTCACCACCGTCACCACCGTCACCACCGTCGCTACAGTCACCATCGTCACCACCGCAACCTCCTCCACCCTCCGCTCCAAGCTGAGCATCAGGACAGCCGCTGAAGACAAACGGACGGAGGGACAGACGACACAGACAGATAGACAGACGACACAGACAGATAGACAGACGACACAGATAGACAGACGACACAGACAGAAGGACAGACGACACAGACAGATAGACAGACGACACACAGGTATGGACAGACGACACAGACAGAAGGACAGACGACACAGACAGATAGACAGACGACACAGACAGATAGACAGACGACACGGACAGATAAGGACAGACGACACAGACAGATAGACAGACGACACAGACAGACAGATAGACAGACGACACAGACAGACAGATAGACAGACGACACAGACAGACAGACAGACGACACAGACAGATAAGGACAGACGACACGGACGGAGGGACGGACGACACGGAGGGAGGTGACGCTGCAGCGCTACCCATGATGATTTCCTCCAGGTGGCCGATGACCAGGTCGAAGGGCGCGTCCACGGAGTCGGTCCTGCGACACACGCACACACAAAGACGGAGATCCCCCGTTGTGGGGCCAAGCGCCGCTGGTGATCATCGCCTCTGAACCGAAGCAGCTGCAAGGTTGAAAACCTTTGTGTGTGTGTGCTACGAGTGGCTCGCTCCGCGGGGTGTTTCGCGAGAACAGCTACATCTTAAAAGTGAACATTAATTCCGACACCACGGGCGAGGGTCCTTAGCGACACGAGCAGCGTTGCACCTCCGAGCGTCACGTGATCACAGGCGACGTGCGGGTGCTGTGATGCGCGATTGCCCTGGGTGACGATGCACGTTTCCCGAACGGGTCATAGCTCGCCATCCGAGGTGTCCACTGTCATTGCTTTCGATTTGCCCGGGTGAGGCCCACTGTGCCACTAGCTCCCGTTCAAGAGGCGTCCTGGCCACGGATGAAAACCAAGCGGGAGGCCATTTGCGTGGACACGTACGGCAGCCGGATGCTGCTCAACGCTTGATGGTGTTGGTTCGAAATGCGTTGGAGGGGGGGGGGGGGAAAAAAACGGAGGTCACGGAGGAAAATCCGCGCAGTGAACACGGGGAGAGAGACGCGCAGACTCCAAATATACAGCAGCAGCAGCAGCAGGCGTGAGGGTCGCGATCGAAGCCACGACCTCCTGTACACCAGGCGAGGTAGTCAACATCTCATAGCCACCACCGTGCCCCAATCAACCCGCATCCCACAATTCCCCTGTCGCGCCAGACTGAGGTTGACCGAGGTTGACCGAGGTTGACCGAGGTTGACCGTGGTTGACCGTGGTTGATCGAGGGTGACTGAGGGTGACTGTGGCTGAATGTGGTTGACTGTGGCTGACTGTGGTTGACTGAGGGTGACTGTGGTTCACTGAGGGTGACTGTGGTTGACCGAGTGACAAGGAAACTTTAGAGGTCATCAGATTCCTCCTCCAGAGTAGACAACGACGACGACAACGATCGCACACATACACATACACACACAACAACAACCGCCATTCGCCACTAAGTGGCGGTGACGTCACCACGACGCTTGTGCCAGGCTATGTGCACCCTGAGGCCACGTGAAGTGTCGAACGCCCGCTGGCATGAGGTCATGGGGCAGACCCAGGTGCCACGGGTCGACTGACTGAGATGACTGAGATGAGTGGCTGATGCACCACCTGTGCCCCCTACTGTGCCAACCTGCTGTGCTTTAGCCACCCGGCGCTCCGCTCGTTGTTCTGAGCGTCGCTCCTCCGCCCTCCGTTGTTGTTGGAGGGCGACTACCTCCAACTGCCCAGTAGCATCCTTCACGAGCCTCCTCCACAGAGGCCGATCTTGACACCGCTGGTACCAGTCATCGGCAAGTCCACTCAGCTCCACGTCCTCCTGTACCACATCACTCCATCTCTTCTCTAGACCGTGCCGCGCCCACTTTGCCCCCTCAATCCGGCCGAACAAAAGCTGTTTCGGCATGCGGTGGCTGGGCATGCGGGCTACATGACCCAGCCATCGCAGCCTTGCCTGCCGGAGGAGCTCACCGATGGGACTTTGCCCAGATCTTTCAAGGATTTGTGAGCTCCTCACACAATCCAGTCTGGTTACACCCAGGATGGATCATAGGCAGGCCAGCCTAAATGTTTCTAACCGGCAAAGATGCTCCATTAGGGGGGTCCACGTTTCGCAAGCGTAGAGAAGGGAGGGAATGACCGTGGCCGGGAAGACCTGAAGCTTAGTGTGGAGCGACAGACCAGGTAGCATCCACACAGCGTTACACAACCGATGAAAAGATATTGCTGCTCGACTGATTCGGAGTGAGACCTCTGCTGTTAAACTGGAGCCAGTCATAAGCACACTGCCCAGGTATGGGAAACTCTCCACTCTCTCCACAAAGTGTCCAATGGTACAAAATACCCAGGCAGGTGCTTAGTTTTGGTGGGGCTGATGGTAAGGCCCCATCTCTTAGTGCCACGCTCCAGTCTCAGCAGCAGCGTCTCCAACTCCTCCTCTGAATGAGCAGCTATTACCAAATCATCAGCATACATAACGTGGTTGAGCAATAGGGAGCCATCCCTTGACCGGACCCGGGCATCGATCAGCCTCCCATTATATCTGTACCATATGGAGATTCCCCCGGTACAGCTATTGAAGGCTTCACGAACTACGTGGTCGAAATAGATGTTAAATAATGTGGGAGCCAGAGGACATCCCTGTCGCACCCCAAGGTGTACAGGGAAAGGCTCGGACTCCCGGCCACGTAGTTTTACCCGGGCCCACTCACCATCATGAAGGTCCTTAATGATCGTGAGCAGAGGGTCAGGGACTCCGAAAGCACGAAGAACAACCCAGAGCCCAGGCCTACTGATGGTATCATAGGCCTTGACCAGGTCAATAAAGCAGAGATGTAGGTCTTGCTGGAATTCCATACACCTCTGCTGTAGCAGACGGACAGAAAACATGGCATCTGTGCAGGACCGCCCTTTCCTGAAACCGCATTGGGGCTCCGCAAGCCTCTCCTCAGCGTGCCTGGCAAGGCGATGTTGAATAATCCTTGCCAGGACCTTTCCCGGCACACTGACGAGTGAGGTGCCCCTGTAGTTGTTACAGTCTGTGCGGTCCCCCTTCTTAAAGAGGGGGACCACCAGGGCATCCTTCCAATCTTGCGGAACCCGTCCAGTGGTCCAGACTGTTGTTATGATGTCATATAGGGCAGTCTGTGCACAAACTCCACCCTCCCTCAGCATTTCGCTTGGGAGATCATCTCTGCCCGCTGCCTTTCCTGGTCTCAGACTCCGGATCGCCCTCAGTACTTCCTCAACAGATGGCACTTCAGCCAGCCACTCACAGGGGGTGACTTCTTCCAATATTTGAGGGACCGCAGCCTCAGCAGGGTCATCCTCACTTTGTGCCACAATGTTTTCCTGGCTGAGGGATTTTTCCTCACCCAGGACCTCACAGAAATGCTCAGCAAATCTGCAAACCTGTTCCTGGGGGTCGGAGATTGGATCACCGTTTTTTCCCCTAATGATGGTAATAGGTGTGGCGCTGCAGGTTATTTTTTTGATGGAGTTAAATAGAGATTTGTGATCGCGGGCCACTGAGGCAGACTCCATCTCCTCAGCAACCCGCGACCACCACCCATCATTGCAGCGCCTCACAGCTCTCCGAACCTCCAAGCGAAAGTTGCGGTAAGCCTCCTCATTCTCTGATGTGGAATTCTGTAGCCGATGACAGTGGGCCTGTCGCTTTTTCTCAACCATCCTGAACACCTCCTCTGTCAGCCAGGGTCTCTGGGGAGGTCCTGACCGCGTACCCAAAGCAGATATTGCAGCCGCATGAGTCACAGTTCTAAACCTCGCCCATTTACCCTCGACATCAGAGGGAGTGGGGGACGATGCCAACCCCAGCCGCAGGCGATGATGAAATTCTCGTTTGCAACTTTCATCAGATAACCGAGACCAGGCCACTTTTGGTTGGAATGGGGTCCTGGGTGTACACCCACCACCAGAGCGGAAGAATGGGCGGCGCATCTTACAGATGACAAGTCGATGGTCAGAGGGCAGAGTAGCTCCACGGTAGGTCCTGGTGTCAAGGACATGGGCTCGCATCCGCTGGTCCATCACTATGTAGTCCAGCAGATGTTCTTGCTTGGACCCGGCATGCATCCATGATGTTGTGTGGATACGCCGATGCCGGAACAGCGTGTTGGTAATTACAAGTCCATGGGCTGCACAAAAATCTAGCAGCCTCCTACTATTGTTATTAAGCTGATTCGACCCATGCCCTCCAATCACTCCAGGCCAGGTGCCAGCATCATGACCAACTCGGGCATTGAAGTCACCCAACAAGATGACTCTATTCTGAGGGGCCACTTTAGCCAGCACCTGTGACAGGAGGTCATAGAAGGCATCTGACTCATCGGCTTTGCCTGCATCCCTCCACGGATGTTCGTCTTTGGTGGGGGCATAAGTAACCACGACCACCAATCTTCGCCTCCTATTGATGGGAAGGCGAGCCCAAAGTAGCCTGGGGCTTACAGCTTCCCACACCTCACCACCACGCTCCCACGCCCCCTTCATTCTTTTGTTCAAAAGAAGAGCCACACCCTGTTGTTTGGCAGTCTCCTGCCCCGAGTAGAGGACTGTCCACCCCTCATGGTGGGAGGAGCCAGAACCGGTCCACCGGACCTCCTGAATGCCACAGAGATCCAGGCGGTACCGGTCCAGCTCCCGACAGAGGAGTGGTAGCCTCTCCTCCGCAGTGAGCGTTCGAACATTCCACGTGGCCATCCGTAGGGGCTTTTCGTTGTTTCTGGAGGAGCCCCGAGGGTTGAGATTCAATCTCCTGGCTCCGCCAATTGGGGTTTGGCCAGGAGACGTCATAGACGCCTGTCCCCCCGGGGCCTCCGGCACAAGCTTATTTGTTACATATTTAAGTTTAAGTCGTAGTTTCGTGGTAATTTTTGAAGGTGGAGGGGTTACCAGCCCCTCGCACCCGTCCAGAGCCCCTGTTAAGCCCCTGTGGTGGTCACAGACGCCATGAGGGAAGGAACCAATCAGAATTGGCCCTCCCCCTACAGCACTGTCCACGACAGAGTTGCCCGTCCGGCACCGCGAGGAGGTAGGGGGTTGTTTTACACACACACACGTACTCACGTACACACACACGTACTCACGTACACACACACACGTACTCACGTACACACACACACGTACTCACGTACACACACACACGTACTCACGTACACACACACACGTACTCACGTACACACACACACGTACACACACACGTACTCACGTACACACGTACTCACGTACTCACGTACACACGTACACACGTACTCACGTACACACACCTACTCACGTACACACACCTACTCACGTACACACACCTACTCACGTACACACACCTACTCACGTACACACACTCGCGTACACACACACACGTACTCACGTACACACACACGTACTCACGTACACACACACATACGTACACACACACACGGACACACACGTACACACACACACGTACACACACACACGTACACACACACACGTACACACACACACTCACGTACACGTACACACACACACACACGTACACACACACTCACGTCGCTTCGCTGAACGCGAACATCTCCACGTCGCTGGCCCCGTCGCTCGAGCAAACGACTGCGGCGGACAAGGCGGGGGGGGGGGGGGGCAGACAGTGACGTCACCAGGGGGGGCAGACAGTGACGTCAACAGGGGGGGCAGACAGTGACGTCAACAGGGCAACGCGGGGGGGGGGGGGGCAGACAGTGACGTCAACAGGTCAAAGATCACTCGCGGGGCCTGGAAGACACTGATGGGCATGGTGCTGCTGTGTACCGTGTGTGTACTGTGTGTGTGTACTGTGTGTGTGTACTGTGTGTACTGTGTGTGTGTACTGTGTGTACTGTGTGTGTGTACTGTGTGTACTGTGTGTGTGTACTGTGTGTACTGTGTGTGTGTGTACTGTGTGTGTGTACTGTGTGTGTGTGTACTGTGTACCGTGTGTGTACTGTGTGTGTGTGTACTGTGTGTGTGTGTACTGTGTGTATGTGTGTGTGTACTGTGTGTGTGTACTGTGTGTGTGTACTGTGTGTGTGTGTACTGTATGTGCGTGAACTGTGTGTGTACTGTGTGTGTGTGTGTACTGTGTGTGTACTGTGTGTGTACTGTGTACTGTGTGTGTGTACAGTGTGTGTGTGTACTGTGTACTGTGTGTGTGTACTGTGTGTGTGTACTGTGTGGGTGTACTGTGTGTGTGTGTACTGTGTACTGTGTGTGTGTACTGTGTGTGTGTACTGTGTGTGTGTACTGTGTGTGTGTACTGTGTGTGTACCGTGTGTGTACTGTGTGTGTGTACTGTGTGGGTGTGTGTGTGAACTGTGTGAACTGTGTGTGTACTGTGTGTGTGTACTGTGTGTGTACTGTGTGTGTACTGTGTGTGTATGTACTGTGTGTGTACTGTGTGTGCGTACTGTGTGTGCGTACTGTGTACTGTGTGTGTACTGTATGTGTGTACTGTGTGTACTGTGTACTGTGTGTGTACTGCGTGTGTACTGCGTGTACTGTATCTCTGTGAGTCTATGGATCTCTCTGAGTCTGTGAGTCTCTGTGTGAGTCTGTGGGTCTCTGTGTGAGTCTGTGGCTCTCTGTGTGAGTCTGTGGTTCTCTGTGTGAGTCTATGGGTCTCTGTGTAATTCTGTGTCTCTGTGTGAGTCTATGTGTCTATGTGTGAGTCTATGGGTCACTGTGTGAGTCTATGGGTGTCTGTGCGAGTCTATGGGTCTCTGTGTGAGTCTATGGGTCTTTGTGTGAGTCTGTGGGTCTCTGTGTAATTCTATGTGTCTATGTGTGAGTCTGTGTCTATGTGTGAGTCTGTGGGTCTCTGTGTGAGTCTATGGGTCTCTGTGTGAGTCTATGGGTCTCTGCGTGAGTCTATGGGTCTTTGTGTGAGTCTGTGGGTCTCTGTGTGAGTCTATGGGTCCCTGTGTAATTCTATGTGTCTCTGTGTGAGTCTATGTGTCTATGTGTGAGTCTATGTGTCTATGTGTGAGTCTGTGGGTCTCTGTGTGAGTATGTGTGTCTCTGTGTGAGTCTGCGGGTCTCTGAGTGAGTCTGTGGGTCTCTGTGTGAGACTGTGGGTCTCTGTGTGAGTCTGTGGGTCTCTGTGTGAGTGTATGGGTCTCTGTGTGAGTCTATGGGTCTCTGTGTGAGTCTATGGGTCTGTGTGAGTCTGTGGGTCTCTGTGTGAGTCTGTGTGTCTCTGTGTGAGTCTGCGGGTCTCTGAGTGAGTCTGTGGGTCTCTGTGTGAGTCTGTGGGTCTCTGTGTGAGTCTGTGGGTCTCTGTGTGAGTGTATGGGTCTCTGTGTCAGTCTGTGGGACTCTGTGTGAGTCTGTGAGTCTCTGTGTGAGTCTATGGGTCCCTGAAGTGAGTCTGTGGGTCTCTGTGTGAGTCTGTGGGTCTCTGTGAGTGTATGGGTCTCTGTGTGAGTCTATGGCTCTCTGTGTGAGTCTATGGGTCCCTGTGTGAGTCTATGGGACTCTGTGTGAGTCTATGGGTCTCTGTGTGAGTCTGTGGGTCTCTGTGTGAGTCTGTCTCTGTGTGAGTCTGCGGGTCTCTGAGTGAGTATGTGGGTCTCTGTGTGAGTCTGTCTGTCTCTGAGTGAGTCTATGGGTCTCTGTGTGAGTCTATGGGTCTCTGTGTGAGTCTATGGGTCGCTGTGTGAGTCTATGGGTCGCTGTGTGAGTCTATGTGTCTCTGTGTGAGTCTATGGGTCTCTGTGTGAGTCTATGGGTCTCTGTGTGAGTCTGTATGTATGCCATGCTAATTGGAGGTGCGGGGTGGGACAAGAAACTTCACACAAAACGCCGTTCTCGATTTAAAGGGAAAAAAGCTCCAGTGGCTTCCTAATGGGTGTTAGCGAATAGCACCCTCACCACCACCCTCACCACCACCCTCACCACCACCCTCACCACCACCTTCACCACCACCCTCACCACCACCCTCAACACCACCACCCTCACCACCACCCTCAACACCACCACCCTCAACACCACCCTCACCACCATGAGTGAGTCTATGGGTCTTTGTGTGAGTCTGTGGGTCTCTGTGTGAGTCTATGGGTCCCTGTGTAATTCTATGTGTCTCTGTGTGAGTCTATGTGTCTATGTGTGAGTCTATGTGTCTATGTGTGAGTCTGTGGGTCTCTGTGTGAGTATGTGTGTCTCTGTGTGAGTCTGCGGGTCTCTGAGTGAGTCTGTGGGTCTCTGTGTGAGACTGTGGGTCTCTGTGTGAGTCTGTGGGTCTCTGTGTGAGTGTATGGGTCTCTGTGTGAGTCTATGGGTCTCTGTGTGAGTCTATGGGTCTGTGTGAGTCTGTGGGTCTCTGTGTGAGTCTGTGTGTCTCTGTGTGAGTCTGCGGGTCTCTGAGTGAGTCTGTGGGTCTCTGTGTGAGTCTGTGGGTCTCTGTGTGAGTCTGTGGGTCTCTGTGTGAGTGTATGGGTCTCTGTGTCAGTCTGTGGGACTCTGTGTGAGTCTGTGAGTCTCTGTGTGAGTCTATGGGTCCCTGAAGTGAGTCTGTGGGTCTCTGTGTGAGTCTGTGGGTCTCTGTGAGTGTATGGGTCTCTGTGTGAGTCTATGGCTCTCTGTGTGAGTCTATGGGTCCCTGTGTGAGTCTATGGGACTCTGTGTGAGTCTATGGGTCTCTGTGTGAGTCTGTGGGTCTCTGTGTGAGTCTGTCTCTGTGTGAGTCTGCGGGTCTCTGAGTGAGTATGTGGGTCTCTGTGTGAGTCTGTCTGTCTCTGAGTGAGTCTATGGGTCTCTGTGTGAGTCTATGGGTCTCTGTGTGAGTCTATGGGTCGCTGTGTGAGTCTATGGGTCGCTGTGTGAGTCTATGTGTCTCTGTGTGAGTCTATGGGTCTCTGTGTGAGTCTATGGGTCTCTGTGTGAGTCTGTATGTATGCCATGCTAATTGGAGGTGCGGGGTGGGACAAGAAACTTCACACAAAACGCCGTTCTCGATTTAAAGGGAAAAAGCTCCAGTGGCTTCCTAATGGGTGTTAGCGAATAGCACCCTCACCACCACCCTCACCACCACCCTCACCACCACCCTCACCACCACCTTCACCACCACCCTCACCACCACCCTCACCACCACCCTCACCACCACCCTCACCACAACCCTCACCACCACCCTCACCACCACCCTCACCACAACCCTCACCACCACCCTCACCACCACCCTCACCACCACCCTCACCACAACCCTCACCACCACCACCACCCTCACCACCACCCTCACCACAACCCTCACCACCACCACCACCACCCTCACCACCACCCTCACCACCACCCTCAACACCACCACCCTCAACACCACCACCCTCACCACCACCCTCACCACCACCCTCACCACAACCCTCACCACAACCCTCACCACCACCACCACCCTCACCACCACCCTCACCACCACCCTCACCACCACCCTCACCACCACCACCCTCACCACCACCCTCACCACCACCCTCACCACCATCCTCACCACCACCCTCACCACCACCCTCACCACCACACTCACCACCACCCTCACCACCACCCTCACCACCACCCTCAACACCACCACACTCACCACCACCCTCACCACCACCCTCACCACCACCCTCACCACCACCACACTCACCACCACCCTCACCACCATCCTCACCACCACCCTCAACACCACCACACTCACCACCACACTCACCACCACCACCCTCACCACTACCACCCTCACTCACCACCCTCAACCCCTCACTCACCACCCTCACCACACTCACCACCACCGTCACTCACCACCCTCACTCACCACCCTCACCACCCTCACCACCACCGCCCTCACCACCACCGCCCTCACCACCACCGCCCTCACCACCACCGCCCTCACCACCACCCTCACCACCACCACCCTCACCCCAGGTCACTCACCACCACCCTCACTCACCACCACCCTCACCACCCTCACCACCACCCTCACCCCAGGTCACTCACCACAACCCTCACCACCACAACCCTCACCACCACCCTCACCACCACCACCACCACCCTCACCACCACAACCCTCACCACCACAACCCTCACCACCACAACCCTCACCACCACCCCAGGTCACTCACCACAACCCTCACCACCACAACCCTCACCACCACAACCCTCACCACCACAACCCTCACCACCACAACCCTCACCACCACCCCGGGTCACTCACCACAACCCTCACCACCACAACCCTCACCACCACAACCCTCACCACCACAACCCTCACCACCACCCCGGGTCACTCACCACAACCCTCACCACCACAACCCTCACCACCACCCCGGGTCACTCACCACAACCCTCACCACCACAACCCTCACCACCACAACCCTCACCACCACAACCCTCACCACCACAACCCTCACCACCACAACCCTCACCACCACAACCCTCACCACCACCCCAGGTCACTCACCACAACCCTCACCACCACAACCCTCACCACCACAACCCTCACCACCACAACCCTCACCACCACAACCCTCACCACCATCCCAGGTCACTCACCGCACTGCTCCTCTGCCGCCATCTTGCGGTGACGTCACGAGCGGCGTCTCCATGGAGACTGCAGCCTCAAGCGATTCGATTCCTGACGGCATAAAATTCGGCGAGACTCGATCCAACAATCGACTTACATCCAATAACAGTGATTTCGAGTACAGACACGCGTGGATCGATTCATGAATCAAATGTTCAATGAATCGCATCTTTAAATCATAGAATCTATGACGAGTGGAATCGATACCGAGTGGAATCAACAAGGAGTGAATCTATAACACGTAGAATCGTCCACGCGTGGGATCGGCTAAGCGTTGAATCAACAACCCATCACTCTCCCACTCATTCAGTCACTCACCCACTCACTCAGCCACTCACTCAGCCACTCACTCACTCAGTCACTCACCCACTCACTCAGTCACCCACTCAGTCACTCACCCACTCAGTCAGTCACCCACCCACTCAGTCACCCACTCAGTCACTCTCCCACTCATTCAGTCACTCACCCACTCACTCAGTCACTCACTCAGTCACTCACTCACTCACCCACTCAGTCAGTCACCCACCCACTCAGTCACCCACTCAGTCACTCAATCACTCACTCAGTCACCCACTCAGTCACTCACCCACTCACTCAGTCACTCACCCACTCAGTCACCCACTCAGTCACTCAATCACTCACTCAGTCACCCACTCAGTCACTCACCCACTCACTCAGTCACTCACCCACTCACTCAGTCACCCACCCACTCACTCAGTCACCCACTCACTCAGTCACTCACTCACCCACTCAGTCACTCTCCCACTCACTCAGTCACCCACCCACTCAGTCATCCACCCACTCACTCAGTCACTCACCCACTCACTCAGTCACTCACTCACCCACTCAGTCACTCACCCACTCACTCAGTCACCCACCCACTCACTCAGTCACTCACTCACCCACTCAGTCACTCACCCACTCACTCAGTCACTCACCCACTCAGTCACCCACTCAGTCACTCAATCACTCACTCAGTCACCCACTCAGTCACTCACTCACCCACTCACTCAGTTACTCACCCACTCACTCAGTCACTCACTCACCGACTCAGTCACTCAATCACTCACTCAGTCACCCACTCAGTCACTCACTCACCCACTCACTCAGTCACCCACCCACTCACTCAGTCACTCACACACTCACTCAGTCACCCACCCACTCACTCAGTCACTCACCCACTCACTCAGTCACTCACCCACTCAGTCACTCTCCCACTCACTCAGTCACCCACCCACTCAGTCATCCACCCACTCACTCAGTCACTCACCCACTCACTCAGTCACTCACTCACCCACTCAGTCACTCACCCACTCACTCAGTCACCCACCCACTCACTCAGTCACTCACTCACCCACTCAGTCACTCACCCACTCACTCAGTCACTCACCCACTCAGTCACCCACTCAGTCACTCAATCACTCACTCAGTCACCCACTCAGTCACTCACCCACTCACTCAGTCACTCACCCACTCAGTCACCCACTCAGTCACTCAATCACTCACTCAGTCACCCACTCAGTCACTCACCCACTCACTCAGTCACTCACCCACTCACTCAGTCACCCACCCACTCACTCAGTCACCCACTCACTCAGTCACTCACTCACCCACTCAGTCACTCTCCCACTCACTCAGTCACCCACCCACTCAGTCATCCACCCACTCACTCAGTCACTCACCCACTCACTCAGTCACTCACTCACCCACTCAGTCACTCACCCACTCACTCAGTCACTCACCCACTCACTCAGTCACTCACTCACCCACTCAGTCACTCACCCACTCACTCAGTCACTCACCCACTCAGTCACCCACTCAGTCACTCAATCACTCACTCAGTCACCCACTCAGTCACTCACTCACCCACTCACTCAGTTACTCACCCACTCACTCAGTCACTCACTCACCGACTCAGTCACTCAATCACTCACTCAGTCACCCACTCAGTCACTCACTCACCCACTCACTCAGTCACCCACCCACTCACTCAGTCACTCACACACTCACTCAGTCACCCACCCACTCACTCAGTCACTCACCCACTCACTCAGTCACTCACCCACTCAGTCACCCACTCAGTCACTCACTCAGTCACTCACTCACTCACTCACCCACTCAGTCACTCACCCACTCACTCAGTCACTCACTCAGTCACTCACTCAGTCACTCACTCAGTCACTCACTCAGTCAACTCACCCACTCATTCAGTCACTCACCAAATCACTCAGTCACTCACCCACTCACTCAGTCAACTCACCCACTCACTCAGTCACTCACCCACTCACCCACTAAAGTCACTCACCCACTCACTCAGTCACCCACCCACTCACTCAGTCACTCACCCACTCAAGTCACTCACCCACTCACTCAGTCACCCACCCACTCACTCACTCATTCAGTCACACACCCACTAATTCATTCACCCACCCACTCACTAAGTCACTCACCCACTCATTCAGTCACTCACCCACTCACTCGCTCACCCACCCACTCAGTCACTCACTCAGTCACCCACTCAGTCACTCACCCATCCACCCACTCACCCATCCAAAGACAAAGATCCCCCATATAGCCTTAACAGACTGTAGGGGCAAGTGCTGTTAGCGAGCACCTATGAAGGCCGGAACGGTACACGAGGGGGTGGGTGGCCAGCACCACGCCCGACCGCCTTTGTCTCCCAAGTGGCAATGTTTACACACCGCACCAGGTACTCATTTGAGGCTGAGTCGACCTAGGGGAGGCCCGGGACCGGTTCAGATAATCGTCACTGGTGTTGGCCGTGAGCGGGAATCGAACCCGGGTCGCCAGGTTCATAGCGCAGCGCGCTAACCGCTACACTACCGCTCCCCACTCACCCATCCACCCACTCACTCACACACCCACTCACTCAGTCACCCACTCCCTCAGTCACTCACTCAGTCACTCCGTCACTCACTCACTCAGTCACCCACTCACTCAGTCACTCACTCACCCACCCACCCATCCACCCACTCACACATCCACCCACTCAGTCACTCACCCACTCACTCAGTCGCTCACCCAGTCGCTCACCCACTCACTCACTCACCCACTCACTCAGTCACCCACTCAGTCACTCAGTCACCCACTCATTCAGTCACCCACACACTCACTAAGTCACTCACCCACTCATTCAGTCACTCACCCACCCACTCACTCGCTCACCCACCCACTCAGTCACTCACTCACCCATCCACCCACTCACTCAGTCACTCACCCACTCACTCAGTCACTCACCCACTCAGTCACTCACCCACTTACTCAGTCACTCACCCACTCAAGTCACTCACCCACGCATTCAGTCACTCACCCAATCACTGTCACTCACCCACTCACTCACTCACCCACTCAGTCACTCACTCAAGTCACTCACCCAGTCACTCACCCACTCACTCAGTCACTCACCCACTCAGTCACCCACTCAAGTCACTCACCCAGTCACTCACCCACTCACTCAGTCACTCACCCACTCACTCAGTCACTCACCCACTCAGTCACTCAGTCACTCACCCACTCAGTCACCCACTCAGTCACCCACTCAGTCACCCACTCAGTCACTCACCCACCTACTCAGTCACTCAGTCACCCACTTACCCATGCACCCACTCACCCATCCACTCACTCACTCACCCATACAATCACCCACTCACCCACCCACCGACCCACCCACCCATCCACTCGTCCACTCACTCACCCACTCAACCACCCACCCACGCCACCCACCCCATCAACTAAACGCGAGTCTCGGCTCCATTTCCAGTTTCATATTTTTACTCCATCAGCACAAAGTGACAGCACGAAAGACGGGGGGGAGCGGGGAGGGGGGGGGGCTTGGGGGGGGGGCTTGGGGGGGGGGGGCTTGGGGAGGGACGCGGAGGAGAGGAGAGGAGGGGGGCTAGGTGGAGGCTGGGGGCGGGGGGGTATCAACAATTCATGCATGTGCCATCGCTACAAACATTAAGACTGGCTTAATATATATAGATAAAGAGAGAAACATACGACTCGCGTTCAAAGTCGTACCGCAGCTGTTTAAAACCAAGACTGAGCATCTTCGTCCTTTCATTAAATAATTAACGCTCCTAAAGACCGCGAGGACGCGCCGCGGTAGGGGTAAGAGGGGCGCGATGTGGAACGAGTCGACGAATGAATGAATGAATGAAGGAGGAGAAGGAGTGTCCAGCACGAGTGAGAGAGAGAGTGAGAGAGAGAGAGGCCCTCGCGTTCTCTCGAGGAACGTCGTTCCCTGCGGAATTGCTGGTGCCGGTCACATCAGCGGCGGCGGCGGCGGCCAGCCAGTAGCAACCTCGTGACATCACTACTGACGCCAACTGGTGCTGTCACTAGTGACGTCACTAGAGCTGTCACTAGTGACGTCACTAGAGCTGTCACTAGTGACGTCAGTAGTGCTGTCACTAGTGACGTCACTAGAGCTGTCACTAGTGACGTCAGTAGTGCTGAAGCTGTCACTAGTGATGTCAACTGGCGCTGTCACTAGTGACGTCAACTGGTGATGTCGCTAGTGACGTCACTGGTGATGATGCCACTAGTGACGTCACTGGAGCTGTCACTAGTGACGGCACTAGCGACGTCAACTGGTGCCGTCACTAGTGACATCGCTAGCGACAGCACTAGTGACGTCACTAGTGCTATCACTGGAGCTGTCACTAGTGACAGCACTTGTGACGGCTCCAGTGACGGCTCCAGTGACGTCACTAGTGACATCACCAGTTGACATCACTAGTGAAAGCTCCAGTGACATCACTAGTGACAGTTCCAGTGAGACAGCTCTAGTGACGTCACTAGAGACAGCTCTAGTGACGTCACTAGTGACAGCTCTAGTGACATCACTAGGGACGTCAGCTCTAGTGACCGTCACTGGTGACATCACTAGTGACGTCAGCTCCAGTGACCGTCACTGGTGACGTCACTAGTGTCAGCTCTAGTGACGTCACCCGGCACTACCGGCGGCACAAACCACCAGCGGCGGGGCCTCAGCAGAGCACGGTCAACACAGTGCGCTACAATAAATAACAGCAGCAGCTACAGCTGCAGCAGCAGCTGTAGCTGTAGTAGTAGTAATAATAATAAGGCTCGCCGGGCCCCAACCACGCCCCGCAGGGAGACCCGCTATGTACACACAGAACGCCGCCACCACCACCACCACGGCCACCACCACCACCACCACGGCCACCACCACCACCACCATGGCCACCACCACCACCACGGCCACCACCACCACCACAACACGTGTGGAGAGGAAGGCGGCGCGGGCCTCCTTCTGGACAGGGTCCACGCGCCGGCGGATTTCACGGTGGAATCGGGACAGCTCGGCTTACCGACAACTTCAATTATAGGGGATGGAGTGGGCGGTGGTGGCGGTGGCGGTGGTGGCGGTGGTGGTGGTGGCGGTGGTTCCGGCTACGCGTCTCGCGCTAGCGTTCGAGCGAGGAGGGGGGGGAGAGACGGTCTGTGGGTCTCTGTGTGGTGAGTCTGTGGGTCTCTGTGTGGTGAGTCTGTGGGTCTCTGCTGTGTGGTGAGTCTATGGGTCTCTGTGTGGTGAGTCTGTGGGTCTCTGTGTGGTGAGTCTGTGGGTCTCTGTGTGGTGAGTCTGTGGGTCTCTGTGTGGTGAGTCTGTGGGTCTCTGTGTGGTGAGTCTGTGGGTTTCTGTGTGTGAGTCTATGGGTCTCTATGTGGTGAGTCTATGGGTCTCTGTGTGGTGAGTCCATGGGTCTCTGTGTGGTGAGTCTGTGGGTCTCTGTGTGGTGAGTCTGTAGGTCTCTGTGTGGTGAGTCCATGGGTCTCTGTGTGCTGAGTCTATGGGTCTCTGTGTGGTGAGTCTATGGGTCCCTGTGTGGTGAGTCTATGGGTCTCTGTGTGATGAGTCTGTGGGTCTCTGTGCGAGTCTATGGGGACAGGATGGCAGTGACGACTACGTTATGTACACGTGGGATGCACACACACACACGCACACACTCACACACGCACACACACACAAACGCACACACGTACACACACACGCCCTCCCCTTCCTCCTCCGCTCTCCTCGCGACCACCACGAGGATTTGGTCCTTGACACGGCGCTGGGTGGGTGTGGGGGGCGGTGCGCGGTGGGGGGCCGGTGGGGGGAGAGAGGGGGGGGGCGCTGACGGGGGGGGGGGGGCGTAACAAGCCAACTGCGTAAAAAGCGCGCACTTAAATTAAGGGGAATGCGCCGGTGAGTTGAGTTGAGGTGGGTTGAGTTGGGGTGAGTTGGGGTGAGTTGAGGTGAGTTGAGGTGAGTTGGGGTGAGTTGGGGTGAGTTGGGGTGAGTTGAGGTGAGTTGGGGTGAGTTGAGTGTTGTCTCGGTGTCCAAATGTGTGGTGTGCACGAGGCCTGGCAAAGTGCACCTGGCTGGCTGTGTGGGTGGGTGGGTGGGTGGCTGAGTGGGTAGCTGGGTGGGTGGCTGGGTGGGTGGCTGAGTGGGTGGGTGGCTGGGTGGGTGGCTGGGTGGGTGGCTGAGTGGGTGGGTGGCTAACTGGGTGGGTGGGTGGCTGGGTGGGTAGCTGAGTGGGTGGGTGGCTTGGTGGCTGGGTGGGTGGCTGGGTGGGTGGCTGAATGGGTGGGTGGCTGGGTGGGTGGCTGGGTGGGTGGCTAACTGGGTGGGTGGGTGGCTGGGTGGGTGGCTGGGTGGGTGGGTGGGTGGCTTGGTGGGTGGGTGGGTGGCTGGCTGGGTGGGTGGCTGGGTGGGTGGGTGGGTGGCTGGGTGGGTGGGTGGGTAGCTGAGTGGGTGGCTGGATGGCTGGGTGGGTGGCTGAGTGGGTGGCTGGATGGCTGGGTGGGTGGCTGTCTGAGTGGGTGGGTGGCTGGGTGGGTGGCTGGGTGGGTGGCTGGGTGGGTTACTGGGTGGCTGGCTGGGTGGGTGGGTGGCTGGGTGGGTGGCTGGGTGAGTGGCTGGGTGGGTGGCTGGGTGGGTGGGTGGGTGGCTGGGTGGGTGGGTGGCTGGCTGGGTGGGTTGCTGACTGAGTGGCTGGCTGTGTGGCTGGGTGGCTGGGTAGGTGGCTGGGTGGGTGGGTGGCTGGGTGGGTGGCTGGGTGGGTGGCTGGGTGGGTGGGTGGCTGGGTGGGTGGCTGGGTGGGTGGGTGGCTGGGTGGGTGGGTGGCTGGGTGGGTTGCTGATTGGGTGGCTGGCTGTGTGGCTGGGTGGCTGGGTAGGTGGCTGGGTGGGTGGGTGGGTGGCTGGGTGGGTGGGTGGCCGGCTGGGTGGGTGGCTGGGTGGGTTGCTGACTGGGTGGCTGGGTGGGTGGGTGGCTGAGTGGCTGGCTGGGTGGCTGGCTGGGTGGGTGGGTGGCTGGCTGGCTGGGTGGCTGGGTGGCTGGCTGGGTGGCTGGGTGGCTGGGTGGCTGGGTGGGTTGCTGACTGGGTGGGTGGCTGGGTGGGTTACTGGGTGGCTGGCTGCATGGCTGGGTGGCTGGGTAGGTGGCTGGGTGGGTGGGTGGCTGGGTGGGTGGCTGGGTGAGTGGCTGGGTGGGTGGCTGGGTGGGTGGGTGGGTGGCTGGGTGGGTGGGTGGCTGGCTGGGTGGGTGGCTGGGTGGGTTGCTGACTGAGTGGCTGGCTGTGTGGCTGGGTGGCTGGGTAGGTGGGTGGGTGGGTGGGTGGGTGGCTGGGTGGCTGGGTGGGTGGCTGGGTGGGTGGGTGGCTGGGTGGGTGGCTGGGTGGGTGGGTGGCTGGGTGGGTGGGTGGCTGGGTGGGTGGGTGGCTGGGTGGGTGGCTGACTGGGTGGCTGGCTGTGTGGCTGGGTGGCTGGGTAGGTGGCTGGGTGGGTGGGTGGGTGGCTGGGTGGGTGGGTGGCTGGGAGGGTGGGTGGCTGGGTGGGTGGGTGGCTGGCTGGGTGGGTGGCTGGGTGGGTTGCTGACTGGGTGGCTGGGTGGGTGGGTGGCTGAGTGGCTGGCTGGGTGGGTGGGTGGCTGGCTGGCTGGGTGGCTGGGTGGGTGGCTGGGTGGCTGGGTGGCTGGGTGGGTTGCTGACTGGGTGGCTGGGTGGCTGGGTGGCTGGGTGGGTTGCTGACTGGGTGGCTGGCTGTGTGGCTGGGTGGCTGGGTAGGTGGCTGGGTGGGTGGGTGGGTGGCTGGGTGGGTGGGTGGCTGGGTGGGTGGCTGGCTGGGTGGGTGGCTGGGTGGGTTGCTGACTGGGTGGCTGGGTGGGTGGGTGGCTGGGTGGGTGGCTGGGTGGCTGGGTGGGTTGCTGACTGGGTGGCTGGGTGGCTGGGTGGGTGGCTGGGTGGCTGGCTGGGTGGCTGGGTGGCTGGGTGGGTGGGTGGCTGGCTGGCTGGGTGGCTGGGTGGCTGGGTGGGTGGGTGACTGGGTGGCTGGGTGGGTGGCTGGGTGGCTGGGTGGCTGGGTGGGTTGCTGACTGGGTGGCTGACTGGGTGGCTGGGTGGCTGGGTGGCTGGGTGGGTTGCTGACTGGGTGGCTGGGTGGCTGGGTGGCTGGGTTGCTGGCTGGGTGGGTGGCTGGGTGGCTGGGTGGGTGGGTGGGTGGCTGGGCGGGTGGGTGGGTGGCTGGCTGGCTGGGTGGGTGGCTGGGTGGGTTGCTGACTGGGGTGGCTGGGTGGGTGGCTGGGTGGGTGGCTGGGTGGGTGGCTGGGTGGGTGGGTGGCTGGGTGGGTGGGTGGCTGGGTGGGTTGCTGACTGGGTGGCTGGCTGTGTGGCTGGGTGGCTGGGTAGGTGGGTGGGTGGGTGGGTGGGTGGCTGGGTGGGTGGGTGGGTGGCGGGGTGGGTGGGTGGGTGGCTGGGTGGGTGGGTGGCTGGCTGGGTGGGTGGCTGGGTGGGTTGCTGACTGGGTCGCTGGGTGGGTGGGTGGCTGAGTGGCTGGCTGGGTGGCTGGCTGGGTGGGTGGGTGGCTGGCTGGCTGGGTGGCTGGCTGGGTGGGTGGGTGGCTGGCTGGGTGGGTGGCTGGGTGGGTTGCTGACTGGGTGGCTGGCTGGGTGGGTGGCTGGGTGGGTTGCTGACTGGGTGGGTGGCTGGGTGGGTGGCTGGGTGGCTGGGTGGCTGGCTGGGTGGGTGGCTGGGTGGCTGGGTGGGTGGCTGCGTGGCTGGGTGGGTGGCTGGGTGGCTGGCTGGGTGGGTTGCTGACTGGGTGGCTGGGTGGGTGGGTGGCTGGGTGGCTGGGTGGGTGGCTGGGTGGCTGGGTGGCTGGGTGGCTGGGTGGCTGGGTGGGTTGCTGACTGGGTGGCTGACTGGGTTGCTGACTGGGTGGCTGGGTGGGTGGGTGGCTGGGTGGGTGGGTGGGTGGCTGGGTGGGTGGGTGGGTGGGTGGGTGGCTGGGTGGGTGGGTGGGTGGCTGGGTGGCTGGCTGGCTGGGTGGGTGGCTGGGTGGCTGGGTGGCTGGCTGGCTGGGTGGGTGGCTGGGTGGCTGGTTGGGTGGCTGGGTGGCTGGGTGGCTGGGTGGGTGGCTGGGTGGGTGGCTGGGTGGGTGGCTGGGTGGGTGGCTGGGTGGGTGGCTGGGTGGCTGGGTGGCTGGGTGGCTGGGTGGGTGGCTGGGTGGCTGGGTGGGTTGCTGACTGGGTGGCTGGGTGGGTGGCTGGGTGGGTGGCTGGGTGGGTGGCTGGGTGGCTGGGTGGCTGGGTGGCTGGGTGGGTGGCTGGGTGGCTGGGTGGGTTGCTGACTGGGTGGCTGGGTGGGTGGCTGGGTGGGTGGCTGGGTGGGTGGCTGTCGCGTGCGGAGAGTTTGGACCCACGCGGGTCGCGTCAGCGCGATGAGTCTTCAGCTGCCGCCGCTGATTCCGCCTTCAAGTTTCCAGTTCTCGTTTTTTTTTAGTTAATTTTTTTTAAATCGTTGATTACAAAAACCGTGGTGGTGGGTGGGGGGCGGGCCGAGAGGGGAGACGATTCACCAGGCCTCCGTGTACCGGATGTCCACCTCTTTCAGGTTGGGCAGCTTGGCCTGCGCGCCACAGGGAAGACAAAGGGGGCAGGGGATGGAGATTGGGGGGGGGGTGCATTCAAAGACCTCCAGAGCCCCCCACCCCCCCCCCCCCGAGTTGTCTCTTGCGTAGGTCAGGTGACCAGGTCGTCAGGTGGCCAGGTTGTCAGGTGACCAGGTCGTCAGGTGACCAGGTCGTCAGGTGACCAGATCGTCAGGTGACCAGGTGGTCAGGTGACCTGGTCGTCAGGTGACCTGGTCGTCAGGTGACCAGGTCGTCAGGTGACCAGATCGTCAGGTGACCAGGTCGTCAGGTGACCAGGTCGTCAGGTGGTCAGGTGACCAGGTCGTCAGGTGGTCAGGTGACCAGGTCGTCAGGTGACCAGGTCGTCAGGTGGTCAGGTGACCAGGTCGTCAGGTGGTCAGGTCGTCAGGTGGTCAGGTGACCAGGTCGTCAGGTGGTCAGGTGACCAGGTCGTCAGGTGGTCAGGTGACCAGATCGTCAGGTGACCAGGTCGTCAGGTGTCGCAAGGTGACCAGGTCGTCAGGTGGTCAGGTGACCAGGTCGTCAGGTGGTCAGGTCGTCAGGTGTCGCAAGGTGACCAGGTCGTCAGGTGGTCAGGTGACCAGATCGTCAGGTGACCAGGTCGTCAGGTGACCAGGTCGTCAGGTGTCGCAAGGTGACCAGGTCGTCAGGTGGTCAGGTGACCAGGTGGTCAGGTGACCAGGTCGTCAGGTGGTCAGGTGACCAGGTCGTCAGGTGGTCAGGTGACCAGATCGTCAGGTGACCAGGTCGTCAGGTGTCGCAAGGTGACCAGGTCGTCAGGTGGTCAGGTGACCAGGTCGTCAGGTGGTCAGGTCGTCAGGTGTCGCAAGGTGACCAGGTCGTCAGGTGGTCAGGTGACCAGATCGTCAGGTGACCAGGTCGTCAGGTGACCAGGTCGTCAGGTGTCGCAAGGTGACCAGGTCGTCAGGTGGTCAGGTGACCAGGTGGTCAGGTGACCAGGTGGTCAGGTGACCAGGTCGTCAGGTGTCGCAAGGTTACCAGGTCACCGTGCCACCAGGACCGGGTTCAGATCATCGTCACCGACGACGGTGACGATGATGGTGGCGGTGGTGGCGGCGGCGGTGGCGGCCGTGAGCGGGACTCCAACTCTGCCCCGCCGGGGTTCGTGGCGCGGCGCGGTTCGGCGCTAGCGGCTCCACCACCACCACCACCAGCGCTCCACCACGAGACACCAAGACAAAGATCCCCCGTGCGAGGCCTTCACGACAGGCTGACGGCGGGAGCAAGGGCAGCTTCTCCCAGCGTACCTTGAGGTCCTCGAAGGTGCCGGCCGTCAGCTTGGTGCTGTTCATGTTCAGGATGCACAGGCTCTTCATGGCTGGTATGGGCCGCGGGGTTACGGTGACGTGAGGTCACGGGGATAGGGGGCGGGGGGACACGGGGGGCACGGGGTCACGGGGGTCACGGGGGTCACGGGGGATACAGGGGTCACGGGGGATACAGGGGTATGGGGACATGGGGATAAGGAGACACAGGGACATGGGGACAAGGAGACACAGGGACATGGGGACAAGGAGACACAGGGACACGATAAAGATATTGTCCGGCTGTACTGAGTGAGTGGTGGTCGTACTGTCTGGCTGTGCTGAGTGAGTGGTGGTCGTACTGTCTGACTGTACTGAGTGAGTGGTGGTCATACTGTCTGACTGTACTGAGTGAGTGGTGGTCGTACTGTCTGACTGTGCTGAGTGAGTGGTGGTCGTACTGTCCGACTGTACTGAGTGAGTGGTGGTCGTACTGTCTGACTGTGCTGAGTGAGTGGTGGTCGTACTGTCTGGCTGTGCTGAGTGAGTGGTGGTCGTACTGTCTGACTGTACTGAGTGAGTGGTGGTCGTACTGTCTGACTGTGCTGAGTGAGTGGTGGTCGTACTGTCCGACTGTACTGAGTGAGTGGTGGTCGTACTGTCCGGCTGTACTGAGTGAGTGGTGGTCGTACTGTCTGACTGTGCTGAGTGAGTGGTGGTCGTACTGTCTGACTGTGCTGAGTGAGTGGTGGTCGTACTGTCCGGCTGTACTGAGTCAGTGGTGGTCGTACTGTCCGGCTGTACTGAGTGAGTGGTGGTCGTACTGCCCGGCTGTACTGAGTGAGTGGTGGTCGTACTGTCCGGTTGTACTGAGTGAGTGGTGGTCGTACTGTCTGGCTGTACTGAGTGAGTGGTGGTCGTACTGTCTGACTGTACTGAGTGAGCGGTGGTCGTACTGTCTGACTGTACTGAGTGAGTGGTGGTCGTACTGTCTGGCTGTACTGAGTGAGCGGTGGTCGTACTGTCTGACTGTACTGAGTGAGTGGTGGTCGTACTGTCTGACTGTACTGAGTGAGTGGTGGTCGTACTGTCTGACTGTACTGAGTGAGTGGTGGTCGTACTGTCTGACTGTACTGAGTGAGTGGTGGTCGTACTGTCTGGCTGTACTGAGTGAGTGGTGGTCATACTGACTGACTGTACTGAGTGAGTGGTGGTCGTACTGTCTGACTGTACTGAGTGGTGGTCATACTGTCTGACTGTACTGAGTGGTGGTCCTACTGACTGCTGGCTGTGCTGAGTGAGTGGTGGTCCTACTGACTGCTGACTGTACTGAGTGAGTGGTGGTCATACTGACTGCTGGCTGTGCTGAGTGAGTGGTGGTACCTGTGAGTGCGTGGAGTCCGTCGTCCGTGACCGGGGTCTCACACAGGTTCAGCACCTGTAGCGTGGGCAGGTGTTCCGACAGCAGCCGCAGGCCCGAGTCGCCAAACTACGCACGGTGAACACCATCAGCAGCATCAGCGCCATCAGCATCACCAACACCATCAGCAGCATCAGCGCCATCAGCGCCATCAGGACCATCAGCACCATCAGCAGCATCAGCGCTATCAGCACCATCAGCACCATCAGCACCATCAGCAGCATCAGCGCCATCAGCACCATCAGCACCATCAGCACCACCATCAGAAGCATCACCAAACCATCAGCAGCATCAGCGCCATCAGCGCCATCAGCACCATCAGCACCATCAGCAGTATCAGCGCCATCAGCACCATCAGCACCACCATCAGAAGCATCACCAACACCATCAGCAGCATCAGCGCCATCAGCGCCATCAGCGCCATCAGCACCATCAGCACCACCATCAGAAGCATCACCAGCGCCATCAACACCATCAGCGCCATCATCAACACCATCAGCGCCATCAACACCACCATCAGCGCCATCACCAACACCTTCAGCACCATCATCAACACCATCAGCGCCATCAACACCACCATCAGAGCCATCACCAACACCATCAGCGCCATCAACACCACCATCAGCGCCCTCAACAACACCATCAGCGCCATCATTAACACCATCAGCGCCATCAACACCACCATCAGCGCTATCAACACCACCATCAGCGCCATCATCAACACCATCAGCGCCATCAACACCACCATCAGCACCATCACCAACACCATCAGCAACACCATCAGCGCTATCAACACCACCATCAGCACCATCAACACCACCATCAGCAACACTATCAGCGCCATCAACACCACCATCAGCGCCATCATCAACACCATCAGCGCCATCATCAACACCATCAGCGCCATCAACACCACCATCAGCGCCATCATCAACACCATCAGCGCCATCATCAACACCATCAGCGCCATCATCAACACCATCAGCGCCATCAACACCACCATCAGCGCTATCAACACCACCATCAGCACCATCACCAACACCATCAGCACCATCACCAACACCATCAGCGCCATCAACACCACCATCAGCGCCATCAACAACACCATCAGCGCCATCACCAACACCTTCAGCACCATCAACAACACCATCAGAAGCATCATCAACACCACCAGCGCCATCAACACCACCATCAGCGCCATCTCCAACACCATCAGCGCCATCAACACCACCGTCAGCGCCATCACCAACACCATCAGCGCCATCATCAACACCATCAGCGCCATCACCAACACCATCAGCGCCATCATCAACACCATCAGCGCCATCATCAACACCATCAGCACCATCACCAACACCATCAGCGCCATCAACACCACCATCAGCGCCATCAACACCATCAGCGCCATCAACAACACCATCAGCGCCCTCAGCACGGCCGGTACCATCACCAACACCATCAGCGCCATCATCAACACCATCAGCGCCATCATCAACACCATCAGCACCATCACCAACACCATCAGCGCCATCAACACCACCATCAGCGCCATCAACACCACCATCAGCGCCATCACCAACACCATCAGCGCCATCATCAACACCACCAGCGCCATCAACACCACCATCAGCGCCATCAACAACACCATCAGCACCATCACCAACACCATCAGCGCCATCAACACCACCGTCAGCGCCATCACCAACACCATCAGCGCCATCAACAACACCATCAGCGCCATCAACAACACCATCAGCGCCATCAACAACACCATCAGCGCCATCAACACCACCATCAGCGCCATCATCAACACCATCAGCGCCATCAACAACACCATCAGCGCCATCACCAACACCATCAGCGCCATCAACAACACCATCAGCGCCATCAACACCACCGTCAGCGCCATCAACACCACCGTCAGCGCCATCACCAACACCATCAGCGCCATCACCAACACCATCAGCACCATCATCAACACCATCAGCACCATCATCAACACCATCAGCGCCATCAACACCACCATCAGCGCCATCATCAACACCATCTAGCGCCATCACCAACACCATCAGCGCCATCAACACCACCGTCAGCGCCATCATCAACACCATCAGCGCCATCATCAACACCATCAGCACCATCATCAACACCATCAGCGCCATCATCAACACCATCAGCACCATCATCAACACCATCAGCGCCATCAACACCACCATCAGCGCCATCAACACCACCATCAGCGCCATCAACACCACCATCAGCGCCATCATCAACACCATCAGCATCATCAGCGCCATCAACACCACCGTCAGCGCCATCACCAACACCATCAGCGCCATCATCAACACCATCAGCGCCATCAACACCACCATCAGCGCCATCATCAACACCATCAGCGCCATCAACACCACCGCCAGCGCCATCAGCACGGCCGGTACCATCAGCACCACCACCACCACTACCACCACCACCACCACCAGCAGGGCCGGTAACCCGGTAACAACAGCGGGGTGGTGGTGGTGGTGGTGATGTCCACGCACCTGCGTCGACCACAGGTTGAGCTGCTTGAGGGAGGGTAGCTTCACAAGAAGCTCGGCACAGGCGCTGGTCACGTTGGTGAACGCCAGGCTGAGGTTCTCCAGGTTGCCGAAGGAGCCCGAGCTGAGCAGCTTGGCCAGGTCGGCGTCCTGGCGGGGAGGGGGGTACTGGCGATGAGGACAGGGGACCCCCCCCCCCCCCCAACCCCAACGGAGCCACCAAACGCCACCGCCGCTTTGACGAACTTTTATTGTAGTGAGACCACCAGAGTGGAGTATAGAGATAGTAGTGTATAGTGTAGTGTATGGTGCAGTGTATAGTGTAGTGTATGGTGTAGCGTATAGTGTAGTGTATAGTAGTGTATAGTTTAGTGTACAGTAGTGTATAGTGTAGTGTATGGTGGTGTATAGTGTAGTGTATAGTGTAGTGTATAGTGTAGCGTATGGTGTAGCGTATGGTGTAGCGTATAGTGTAGTGTATAGTGTAGTGTATAGTGTAGTAGTGTATAGTGTAGTAGTGTATAGTGTAGTGTATAGTGTAGTAGTATATAGTGTAGTAGTGTATAGTGTAGTGTATAGTGGTGTATAGTGTAGTGTATAGTGTAGTGTATAGTAGTGTAGTGCATAGTAGTGTAGTGCATAGTAGTGTAGTGCAAAGTAGTGAGTGTATAGTAGAGTGTATAGTAGTGTAGTGTATAGTGTAGTGTATAGTGCAGTGTATAGTAGTGTAGTGTATAGTGTAGTTCATAGTAGTGTAGTGTATAGTGTAGTGTATAGTGCAGTGTATAGTAGTGTAGTGTATAGTGTAGTGCAAAGTAGTGTAGTGTATAGTGTAGTGTATAGTGCAGTGTAAAGTAGTGAGTGTATAGTGTAGTGTATAGTAGTGAGTGTATAGTGTAGTGTATAGTAGTGTAGTGTATAGTGTAGTGTATAGTAGTGTAGTATATAGTAAGTAAGACCACCCCCCACAGTAACAACCAAAACTCAGATCTACGACCGACACTTCGTCGTTTGGCGCACGTCATGCTGCAGATTCAGTGCCTGTTACTGCTGCTACTGCTGCTGCTACTACTGCTACTGTTACTGTTTGTTGCTACTGTTACTGCTACAACTGCTGCTGCTACAACTACTATTACTCCTACTACTGCTATTACTACTACTGCCACTACTGATACTACTACTGCTGCCACTACTGATACTACTACTGTTGCTGTTACTACTGCTACTACTGCTGTGGATGCTACTACTACTACTGCTGCTGATGCCACTACTGCTGCTACTACTGCTACTACTACTCCTGCTGCTACTGCTGCTACTACTGCTGCTGCTACTACTGCTACTACTGAAACTACGACTACTGCTACTACTACTACTGCCACTACTACTGTGCTGCGACTACTGCTGCTGCTACTACTACTACTACTGCTGCTACTACTACTACTGCTGCTACTAATGATGATACTACTACTACTGCTGCTACTACTGCTGCTGCTACTACTACTGCTGCTACTAATGATGATACTACTACTGCTGCTGCTACTACTGCTGCTGCTGTGACTACTGCTGCTGTTACTACTACTACTGCCACTACTACTACTGCTGCTACTACTACTACTGCCACTACTACTACTGCCACTACTACTACTGCTACTACTGCTACTACTGCTGCTGCTGTTACTACTACTACTGCCACTACTACTACTACTGCTGCTGCTACTGCTGCTGCTACTACTACTACTGCTGCTGATACTACTACTGCCACTACTACTACTGCTGCTGCTACTACTGCTGCTGCTGTTACTACTACTACTACTGCCACTACTACTGCTGCTGCTACTACTGCTGCTGCTACTACTGATACTACTACTGCTGCTGCTGCTACTACTACTACTACTGCAACTACTACTACTACTGCTGCTGCTGCTACTACTACTACTGCTACTACTGCTACTACTACTGCTGCTACTGCTACTACTGCCACTAGTACTACTGCTGCTGCTACTAGTACTGATACTACTACTGCCACAACTACTACTGCTGCCACTAATACTACTGCTGCCACTACTACGACTGCTGCCACTATTACTACTGCTGCCACTACTACTACTGCTGCTGCTACTACTACTGCTGCTGCTACTACTACTGATACTTCTACTGCCACTACTATTACTACTGCTGCTGTTACTACTACTGCTGCTGCTACTACTGCTACTACTACTGCTGCTATTGCTGCCACTACTGCTACTGCTGCTACTGCTACTACTACTGCTACTACCACTGCTACTACTACTGATACTACTACTCCCACTACTACTGTAACTACTACTGCTCCTGCTGTTACAACTGCTACTGCCACCACTACTACTGCTGCTGCCACTACTGCTACTACTGCTGCCACTACTGCTACTACTGCTACTACTACTGCTACTACTACTAATACTACTGCTACTACTGCTGCTACTACTGCTGCTACTACTGCTGGTACTACTGCTACTACTACTGCTGCTACTGCTACTACTACTGATACTACTTACTGCCACTACTACTGCTGCTACTACTGCTGCTGCTACTACTGCCTCTACTACTGCTACTACTGCTGCTGCTACTACCGCTGCTGCTGCTACCACTGCTGCTGCTACCACTACTGCTGCTACCACTGCTGCTGCTACTACTACTGCTACCACTGCTGCTGCTACCACTGCTGCTGCTACTACTACTGCTACCACTGCCGCTGCTACCACTACTACTGCTACCACTGCTGCTGCTACCACTACTACTGCTACCACTGCTGCTGCTACCACTACTGCTGCTACCACTGCTGCTACTACTACTGCTACCACTGCTGCTGCTACCACTACTACTGCTACCACTGCTGCTGCTACTACTGCTACTACTACTACTGCTGCTACTACTACTGCTGCTACTGCTACTACTGCTACTACTACTGCTGCTACTGCTACTACTGATACTACTGCCACTACTACTATGCTGCGACTAATGCTGCTGTTACTACTACTGCCACTACTGCTGCTACTACTAATGATACTACTGCCACTACTACTACTGCTGCTACTACTACTGCTGCTACTACTGCTGCTACTACCACTGCTGCTGCTACAACTACTGATACTACTACTACCACTACTACTACTGCTGCTGCTACTACTACTGATACTACTACTGCTGCCACTACTACTGCTGCTACTACTGATACTACTACTGCTGCCACTACTACTACTGCTGCTGCTACTACTAGTGATACTATTACTGCAATGATTGCTTATGTTGCAGTCGAAACGTCGTGAGAATTTTATCGATTTATATTTTTATTATTTGATTGTTTCCCTTCTACGTGGCGGTGACCTTACCGAAAGAACCAAGAATATGAATCCCCGCAGTCACGAAAGCTTCAAACGAAAACTTCACCGCAATAATTGTCAAACTGCAGTGATTGTGAAAGGCGTGGGATTGGGGCAGAGCGCGAGAGACAGAGAGAGAGAGAGATAGACAGATAGAGAGAGAGTGGCTCACCGTGGATTTTGACGGCAGTGTGAGCCGGGTAGGACCGCCCTTCTTTTGCTGTTTCACAGATGGGGCGAGAGGGGAACCGAGAAAAGGGTCACCCGCTAAATAAAAAGAAACGCACGCGTCGTGAAGGACCCGAAAAACTGCTTCAAATTCGGACGTTTTTTGACCCTCTTCTTTGGTTCTTTCGGTAAAGTCACCACCACCACCACCACCACCACGTAGAATGAGAATTAAAATAACAAATTAAGAAAATAACGCGATGAAATTCTCACGACGTTTCGGCCACAACACAAGCGGCCTTCATCAGGTGATGATAATTGCCCGGTGATGAAGGCCATCTGTGTTGTGGCCGAAACGTCGTGAGAATTTTATCGCGTTATTTTATCAATTTATTATTTTAATTCTCATTCTACGTGGTGGTGGTGGTGGTGGTGACTTTACCGAAAGAACCAAAGAAGATGAATCCTTGCAGTCACGAAAGCTTTAAATCGCAAAAAAAAATGTTGACCCTATTTTAACCGAGAGAGGGGCCCAACCGTAGCTGCACTGCACGGCTCTGTTTAGGAAGCGAACCACCGGCCCATCGCAAGTGGCAGCAGCTCAACGCGGTGGATTATCAGCGTAGGAAACGCGTGGCGATGTCCAATTGCAAATTGTGGAGGGGGACAGCGGAGGAACCGGGGACAAAAAAATCCGCGCGACCACAGGGAGATCACACAAACTCCACTCACTCACTCTAGAAGAGGGGGAGTTCACACAAACTCCACTCACTCACTCTGTAGAACAGGGGGAGATCACACAAACTCCACTCACTTTGTAGAACAGGGGGAGATCACACAAACTCCACTCACTCTGTAGAACAGGGGGAGATCACACAAACTCCACTCACTTTGTAGAACAGGGGGAGATCACACAAACTCCACTCACTCTGTAGAACAGGGGGAGATCACACAAACTCCACTCACTCTGTAGAACAGGGAGAGATCACACAAACTTCACTCACTCACTCTGTAGAACAGGGAGAGATCACACAAACTCCACTCACTCTGTAGAACAGGGGGAGATCACACAAACTCCACTCACTCTGTAGAACAGGGGGAGATCACACAAACTCCACTCACTCTGGAGAACAGGGGGAGATCACACAAACTCCACTCACTCACTCTGTAGAACAGGGGGAGATCACACAAACTCCACTCACTCACTCTGTAGAACAGGAGGAGATCACACAAACTCCACTCACTCACTCTGTAGAACAGGAGGAGATCACACAAACTTCACTCACTCACTCTGTAGAACGGAGGGAGGTCACACAAACTCCACTCACTCACTCTGTAGAACAGGGAGAGATCACACAAACTCCACTCACTCACTCTGTAGAACAGGGGGAGATCACAGAAACTCCCCTCACTCACTCTGCAGAACAGGGGGAGATCACACAAACTCCACTCACTCACTCTGTAGAACAGGGAGAGATCACAAAAACTCCACTCACTCACTCTGTAGAACAGGGGGAGATCACACAAACTCCACTCACTCACTCTGTAGAACAGGGGGAGATCACAGAAACTCCCCTCACTCACTCTGCAGAACAGGGGGAGATCACACAAACTCCACTCACTCACTCTGTAGAACAGGGAGAGATCACACAAACTCCACTCACTCACTCTGTAGAACAGGGGGAGATCACAAAAACTCCACTCACACTCACTCTGTAGAACAGGGGGAGATCACACAAACTCCACTCACTCACTCTGCAGAACAGGGGGAGATCACACAAACTTCACTCACTCACTCTGTAGAACAGCGGGAGATCACACAAACTCCACTCACTCACTCTGTAGAACAGGGGGAGATCACACAAACTCCACTCACTCTGTAGAACAGGGGGGGGGAGATCACACAAACTCCACTCACTCACTCTGCAGAACAGGGGGAGATCACACAAACTTCACTCACTCACTCTGTAGAACAGCGGGAGATCACACAAACTCCACTCACTCACTCTGTAGAACAGGGGGAGATCACACAAACTCCACTCACTCTGTAGAACAGGGGGGGGGAGATCACACAAACTCCACTCACTCACTCTGTAGAACAGGGGGAGAGATCACACAAACTCCACTCACTCTCACACACAACACTCACCCACTCACTCACTCTGTAGAACAGGGGGAGATCACAGAAACTCCCCTCACTCACTCTGCAGAACAGGGGGAGGAGATCACACAAACTCCACTCACTCACTCTGCAGAACAGGGGGAGATCACACAAACTCCACTCACTCACTCTGCAGAACAGGGGGAGATCACACAAACTCCAATCACTCTCACACACAACACACACTCACTCACTATGCAGAACAACGAGAGAGATCACACAAACTCCACTCACTCACTCTGTAGAACAGGGGGAGATCACACAAACTCCACTCACTCACTCTGTAGAACAACGAGAGAGCTCACACAAACTCCACTCACTCTCACACACAACACTCACCCACTCACTCTCTCCGCAGAACAACGAGAGAGATCACACAAACTCCACTCACTCTGCAGAACAACGAGAGAGATCACACAAACTCCACTCACTCTCACACACAACACACAACACACACTCACTCACTCTGCAGAACAACGAGAGAGATCACACAAACTCCACTCACTCACTCTGTAGAACAGGGGGAGAGATCACACAAACTCCACTCACTCACTCTGTAGAACAACGAGAGAGATCACACAAACTCCACTCACTCTCACACACAACACACAACACACACTCACTCACTCTGCAGAACAACGAGAGAGATCACACAAACTCCACTCACTCTCACACACAACACACACTCACTCACTCTGCAGAACGAGAGAGATCACACAAACTCCACTCACTCTCACACACAACACACAACACACACTCACTCACTCTGCAGAACAACGAGAGAGATCACACAAACTCCACTCACTCACTCTGTAGAACAGGGGGAGAGATCACACAAACTCCACTCACTCACTCTGTAGAACAACGAGAGAGATCACACAAACTCCACTCACTCTCACACACAACACACAACACACACTCACTCACTCTGCAGAACAACGAGAGAGATCACACAAACTCCACTCACTCTGCAGAACAACGAGAGAGATCACACACTCACTCACTCTGTAGAACAACGAGAGATCACAAACTCCACTCACTCTGTAGAACAACGAGAGAGATCACACAAACTCCACTCACTCTGCAGAACAACGAGAGAGATCACACAAACTCCACTCACTCCGCAGAACAACGAGAGAGATCACACAAACTCCACTCACTCTGTAGAACAACGAGAGATCACACACTCACTCACTCTGCAGAACAACGAGAGAGATCACACAAACTCCACTCACTCTGTAGAACAACGAGAGAGATCACACAAACTCCACTCACTCCGCAGAACAACGAGAGAGATCACACAAACTCCACTCACTCTGTAGAACAACGAGAGATCACACACTCACTCACTCTGCAGAACGAGAGAGATCACACAAACTCCACTCACTCTGTAGAACAACGAGAGAGATCACACAAACTCCACTCACTCTCACACACAACACACAACACACACTCACTCACTCTGTAGAACAACGAGAGAGATCACACAAACTCCACACACGGGAAGGCTGCCGGCGCCGTTCAAACCCGCCCGCCCGCCCGCCCGCCCGCTCGCTCGAGCGCTAAGCGGCGCACCACTACGGTGGTGGTGCGTGGTGGTGGTGCTGGGTGGTGCTGGGTGGTGCTGGGTGGTGCTGGTACTTGGGGGTTGCCTCTCACCAGCTCACGCAGCTCACGCTGCCGCTCGCACAGTTGCTCGTAGACTCGCCGTCCCTCCGAGGTGCTCTGCAGGGTGGAGACGATCTGCAGGCGCGAGTCGTCGCCCTCCATCACCGAATACTCGAGCATCAGGCACAGGATCTACGCGCAGCAAAAAGGACAGAAGGGGGGCCCGGGGGGCCCCGCCCCCGCCCCGTGTAGACTCGGCCGGCCGTTTTGAGTGGGGGGGGGGGGGGGTGGGGGGGGGGGTTGGCCAGGCCGCCTTTGTCTCCCCAGTGGTGAGGCCGAGCGGACCCAGGGCAGGCCCATGAACCCGGGTTCAGGGATCAGGGGTCAGGGATGGAACTAGCCGGGTTCCATCGCTGAGTCACCCACTCATCTCTCTCTGAGTCGACCTCTCATCTCTGAGTCGACCTCTCATCTCTCTCTCTGAGTCGACCTCTCATCTCTGAGTCGACCTCTCATCTCTGAGTCGACCTCTTATCTCTGAGTCAACCTCATCTCTGAGTCGACCTCTCATCTCTGAGTCACCCACTCATCTCTCTCTGAGTCGACCTCTCATCTCTGAGTCGACCTCTCATCTCTCTCATCTCTCTCTATCTGAGTCGACCTCTCATCTCTGAGTCGACCTCTCATCTGAGTCACCCACTCATCTCTCTCTGAGTCGACCTCTCATCTCTGAGTCGACCTCTCATCTCTCTCTCTGAGTCGACCTCTCATCTCTGAGTCGACCTCTCATCTCTGAGTCGACCTCTCATCTCTGAGTCGACCTCTTATCTCTGAGTCAACCTCTCATCTCTGAGTCGACCTCTCATCTCTGAGTCGACCTCTCATCTCTGAGTCACCCACTCATCTCTCTCTGAGTCGACCTCTCATCTCTGAGTCGACCTCTCATCTCTCTCATCTCTCTCTATCTCTGAGTCGACCTCTCATCTCTGAGTCGACCTCTCATCTGAGTCACCCACTCATCTCTCTCTGAGTCGACCTCTCATCTCTGAGTCGACCTCTCATCTCTCTCTGAGTCGACCTCTCATCTCTGAGTCGACCTCTCATCTCTCTCTCTGAGTCGACCTCTCATCTCTGAGTCGACCTCTCATCTCTGAGTCGACCTCTCATCTCTGAGTCGACCTCTCATCTCTGAGTCGATCTCTCATCTCTGAGTCACCCACTCATCTCTCTCTGAGTCGACCTCTCATCTCTGAGTCGACCTCTCATCTCTCTCATCTCTCTCTATCTGAGTCGACCTCTCATCTCTGAGTCACCCACTCATCTCTCTCTGAGTCGACCTCTCATCTCTGAGTCGACCTCTCATCTCTCTCATCTCTCTCTATCTCTGAGTCGACCTCTCATCTCTGAGTCGACCTCTCATCTGAGTCACCCACTCATCTCTCTCTGAGTCGACCTCTCATCTCTGAGTCGACCTCTCATCTCTGAGTCGACCTCTCATCTCTCTCATCTCTATCTCAGAGTCGACCTCCCATCTCTATCTCAGAGTCGACCTCCCATCTCTATCTCAGAGTCGACCTCCCATCTCTATCTCAGAGTCGACCTCTCATCTCCCCATCTCTCTCCGTGGCGGTGGTGGCGGTAGTGGTGGTGGAGGTGGTGGCGGTGGTGGTGGCGGTAGTGGTGGAGGTGGTGGAGGTGGTGGTGGTGGTGGCGGTGGTGGCGGCGGTGGTGGCAGTGGTGGCAGTGGCGGTGGTGGCAGTGGCGGTGGTGGTGGCAGTGGTGATGGTGGTGGCAGTGGTGATGGTGGTGGTGGTGGCAGTGGTGGTGGTGGCAGTGGTGATGGTGGTGGCAGTGGTGATGGTGGTGGTGGTGGCAGTGGTGGTGGCGGTGGTGGCGGCGGTGACGGCGGAGGCGGTGGTGGCGGCGGCGGCGGCGGCACGACAGTTCACCTCGACCATGGTCTGGTTGCCCCGCAGTGCCAGCAGCATGCAGGGACCCAGCTTGTTCTCCGCCAGCGACACGAGGAACTTCCTCGTCTTGTAGCACGACCCCATGAGGATCCGTACCTGCGGGGCCACCACGCAGAGGCAAGGAGATCCCTCGCGCACCCCCCCCTCCCTCACCGCGTGGCCTCGACAGGCTGCCCGGGGCGAGCGCCGGTTAGCTGGCCGGCGCTCGGCGAGGGCGAGTGGCCGGCGCCGCACCCCGGCGGCGAGATGCTTTCACCGCGCCGCTGCTACCGCCGAAGACAGAGGTAACCCCGCACAGCCTCGACAAGACTGCAGGGGGTCATAGTGCCGTGAGCGAGCAGGCGCTAGGTGAAGGCCGGTAACGGCACGCGAGGTGGTGGGGTGGCCAGCAGCCACGCCATGACGATGTTTTGCCGACCACACCGCACCGGGTGCGCATTTGAGGCCGAGTCGAGCTAGGGGAGGCCCGGGACCGGTTCGGGTAATCGTCACTGGGTGTTGGCCGCGAGCGGGAATCGAACCCGGGTGTCGCCGGGGTTCGTAGCGCTAACCGCTGCCCGCACCACACTCCACCACACACACACACACACCACACACACACCGCACACACCACCACACACCGTACACACCACACACACACACCACACACACACACACCGCACACACCACACACACACACCACACACACACACCGCACACTCCACCACACACCGCACACTCCACCACACACCGCACACACACACACACCACCACGTGCACACACCACACACACACACCACCACACACACCACACACACACCACACACACACACACACCACACACACACCACCACACACACACACACACACCACCACACACACCACACACACACCACACACACACACACCACACACACACTCCACCACACACACACACACCACCACACACCACACGCACACACACCACACACACACCACACACACACACACACCACACACACCACACACACACACACACACCACACACACACACACCACCACACACACACACGACCACCACATTACATGCACGTGTTCCGTGCAGCGACGACGGCTCAAAGTGCTCCGCCTTCAACAACCGTCAGGAGCGTGCAGCAGCGAACGAGCGGAGGAGTAAGTCGGTGAATGTGGAGAGACGGAGCGCGGCGGCGGTGGCGGCGGTGGCAGTGGCGGTGGTGGTGGTGGCGGCGGTGGCGGTGGCGGCGGTGGCGGTGGTGGCGGTGGTGGTGGCGGTGGTAGTGGTGATGACGGTGGTGGCGGTGACGATGGTGGTCATGGTGGTGGCGACAGTGGTGGCGGTGGTGCTGGTAGCGGTGGCGGCAATGGTGGTGGCGGTGGTGCTGGTAGCAGTGGTGGCGATGGTGGCGATGGTGGCGGCGGTGGTGCTGGTAGCGGTGGTGGCGATGGCGATCTGTGGTAGCGGTGGTGGCGATGGTGGTGGCGGTGGTGCTGGTAGCGGTGGTGGCGATGGTGGCGATGGTGGCGGCGGTGGTGCTGGTAGCGGTGGTGGCGATGGCGATCTGTGGTAGTGGTGGTGGCGATGGTGGTGGCGGTGGTGCTGGTAGCGGTGGTGGCGATGGCGGTGGTGCTGGTAGCGGTGGTAGTGGTGGCGGCGACGGTGGTGGTGCTGGTAGCGGTGGTGGCGATGGCGGCGGTGGTGGTGGTGGTGGTGTTGGTACTGGTGGTGGCGGCGACGGTGGTGGCGGTGGTGCTGGTAGCGGTGGTAGCGGTGGTGGCGATGGTGGCGATGGTGGTGGCGGTGGTGCTGGTAGCGGTGGCGTGTGGCGGTGGTGGCGGTGGTGCTGGTAGCGGTGGTGGCGTGTGGCGGTGGTGGCGGTGGTGCTGGTAGCGGTGGCGGCGATGGCGGCGGTGTCGTTCAGGACTGGAGCTGTATCTCAGCCCTGGGCCGTGCTCTTCCCTTCCTGGGTGGCTGGCGGCCACCAGGTGGGTGCCGCGTGTCACCGGTGTCGCCCTGGGCCGTACCATCGACGCGAAGAGCTCCCCGTCGTCGTCGCACGCCACCCCACCGGGGCTGTAGAGTTGGAACCACCCGTCCTTGCCGGCCCTCACGCTGAGCAGGCACGAGTGGACCTGGCACGGGGCAAGCCGTGTCACGTGTGCGTGTGTGTCACGTGCGCGTGTGTCATGCACAGCAGACCGACAATACACACACAGGCGCACAACAGGCAAAGATCCCCCCCCCCCCGTGCAGCCTGTAACGGACTGTTGGGGCAAGTGCCACCCACCCCCTCGTGCGCTTGTGGCACGCGACGGGGGTGGGTGGCCAGGACCGCGCCCCGGCCGCCTTTGTCTCCCCCAGTGGCGATGTTTACCACACACCGCACCAGGTTACTCATTTGAGGCCGAGTCGATCTAGGAGGGGGGGCCCAGGACCGGTTAAGATAGTCGTCACCGGTGAGCGGGAATCGAACCTGGTTCGCCGGGTTTGTAGCGCAGCGTAGCGCTAACCGCTACACTACCGCTCCCCACACACACAGACACACACACACAGCATAGATACACACACAGCATAGACACACACACAGCCTACAACACACACATGTCACACAACATGTAGCACACACAGACACACACAGCATAGACACACACACAGCCTACAACACACATATGTCACACAACATGTAGCACACACAGAGAATACACGCACACACACAGCACATGGACACACACACACAGCATAGACACAGCCCACACACACAACCCACACACAGCCCACACACACAACCCACACACAGCCCACACACACACAAACCCCACACACACCCCCCACACACACCCACACACACACACACACCCCCTACACCCACCCCACACACACCCACACCACACCCCCCCAACACACCCACCACACACCCACCCCCCACACACACCACACACACACCACACCACACACACACACCACACACACACCACACACACACACACCACACACACACCCCCCACACACACCACACACACACCCCACACACACCCACACCCCCCACACACACACCACACACACGCCCCACACACACCCCCAACACACCACACCACACACACACAACACCCACACAACCCCCAACCCACCACACACACACCCACACACCACCCACACACCACACACACACCCCCCACACACACCACACACACACACCACACACACACCACACACACACACCACACACACACCCCACACACACACACACCCCCCACACACACCCCCTACACACACACCACACACACACACCCCACACACACCCCACACACACACACCCCACCCCACACACCCCACACACACACACACCACACCACCCCCCACACACACACACCCCACACACACACACACCCCCCTACACACACACACCCCACCACACACACCCCCCTACACACACACACCCCACCACACACACCCCCACACACACCCCCCACACACACACACCACACACCCCCTACACACACACACCACACACACCCCACACACACACACCCCCCACACACACACACACACCCCCTACACACACACACACACCCCCCCCCCCCCACACACACACACCCCCCACACACACCACCACACACACCACACCTACACACACACACCCCACACACACCCCCCACACACACACACACCCCCTACACACACACACACACCCCACACACACACCCCCTACACACACACACCCCCCTACACACACACACCCCCCACACACCCCCCACACACACCCCCTACACACACACACCACACACACCCCACACACACACCCCCACACCACACACACCACACCACACACCCACACACACACACACACCACACATCCCCTACACACACACCCCCTACACACACCACACACACACACCCCCTACACACACACCCCACACACCACACACACACACCCCCTACACACACACACACACCCCCTACACACACACACACACACCCTACACACCCCACACACACACACACACACCACACACCCCACACACACACCCCCCACACACACACACACACCCCTACACACACACACACCCCCTACACACACACACACACACCCCCCACACACACACAAACCCCACACACACCCCCCTACACACACACCACACACACCCCACACACACACCCCACACACACACCCCCTACACACACACACCACACACACCCCCCACACACCCACACACCCCCTACACACACACACACACACACCCCCTACACACACACCACACATACCCCCTACACACACACACACACCCTACACACACACACCCCCCACACACACACACACACCCTACACACATACACCCCACCACACACCCCCTACACACACCCCACACACACACACACACACACCCCACACACACCCCCCCCACACACACACACACCACACACCCCCTACACACACCCCCCACACACACACACCACACACCCCCTACACACACACACACCACACACACACCACACACACACACCCCACACACAACCACACCCCACCCACACACACACCCCACACACACACACCCCACACACACCCCCTACACACACACACACACACCCCTACACACACACACCCCCTACACACACCCCACACACACCACACACCCCCTACACACACACACCACACCACACCCCACACACACACACCCCCTACACACACACCCCACACACACACACACCCCCTACACACACACACCACACACACCCCCTACACACACACACCACACACACCCCCTACACACACACACCACACACACCCCACACACACACACCACACACCCCCCCCACACACACCCCCCACACACACACACACCACACACACCCCCTACACACACACACCACACACACCCCACACACACCCCACACACACACCACACACACACACACCCCCCACACACACACCCCACACACCACACACACACCCCCTACACACACACACCACACACACCCCCTACACACACACACACCCCCTACACACACCCCACACACACACACACACACCACACACACACCACACACACCCCCCACACACACCCCCCACACACACACCACACACCCCTACACACACACACCACACACACCCCACACACACACCACACACCCCCTACACACACACACCACACACACACCACACACACACACACACCCCCTACACACACCCCACACACACACACCCCCTACACACACACACCACACACACACACACACACCCCCCACACACACACACACCACACACACACCCCCCACACACACACCCCACACACACTACACACACACACACACACCCCCCACACACACACACACACACCACACACACACACCCCTTACACACACACACACACACCCCCTACACACACACACCCCCCACACACCACACACACCCCACACACACACCCCCACACACACACACACCACACACACACCCCCCACACACACCCCACACACACACAGCCCACCCACACACACACACACACCCCCTACACACACACACACACCACACACACCCCACACACACACCCCCCACACACACGCGGGCTGAGTGCTCACCTCCTGACGTGGGTCTCCTGCGAACTCCCCAATGACGTGCTTGAAGGCCCTGCAGGTGGTGGGACGAGCAGCAGGGGAGGTGGTGAGGGTGGTGAGGGTGGGTGGTGAGGGTGGCGAGGGTGGTGAGGGTGGCGAGGGTGGTGAGGGTGAGGGTGGTGAGGATGGCAAGGATGAGGGTGGTGAGGGTGGTGGGGGTGGTGAGGGTGGTGAGGGTGAGGGTGGTGAGGATGGCAAGGATGAGGGTGGTGAGGGTGGTGGGGGTGGTGAGGGTGGTGAGGGTGGTGAGGGTGGCGAGGGTGGTGAGGGTGAGGGTGGTGAGGATGGCAAGGATGAGGGTGGTGAGGGTGGTGGGGGTGGTGAGGGTGGTGAGGGTGGTGAGGGTGGCGAGGATGGCGAGGGTGGTGAGGGTGGCGAGGGTGGTGAGGGTGGCGAGGGTGGTGAGGGTGGCGAGGGTGGTGGGACGAGCAGCAGGGGAGGTGGTGAGGGTGGGTGAGGGTGGTGAGGGTGGCGAGGGTGGCGAGGGTGGTGAGGGTGGTGAGGGTGGTGAGGATGGTGAGGGTGGTGAGGGTGGTGAGGGTGGCGAGGATGAGGGTGGTGAGGGTGGTGAGGGTGGTGAGGGTGGCGAGGATGGCGAGGGTGGTGAGGGTGGCGAGGGGTGGTGAGGGTGGCGAGGGTGGTGAGGGTGGCGAGGGTGGTGGGACGAGCAGCAGGGGAGGTGGTGAGGGTGGGTGAGGGTGGTGAGGGTGGCGAGGGTGGCGAGGGTGGTGAGGGTGGTGAGGGTGGTGAGGATGGTGAGGGTGGTGAGGGTGGTGAGGGTGGCGAGGATGAGGGTGGTGAGGGTGGCGAGGGTGGTGAGGGTGGCGAGGGTGGTGGGACGAGCAGCAGGGGAGGTGGTGAGGGTGGGTGAGGGTGGTGAGGGTGGCGAGGGTGGCGAGGGTGGTGAGGGTGGTGAGGGTGGTGAGGGTGGCGAGGGTGGTGAGGGTGGTGAGGGTGGCGAGGATGAGGGTGGTGAGGGTGGCGAGGGTGGTGAGGGTGGCGAGGGTGGTGGGACGAGCAGCAGGGGAGGTGGTGAGGGTGGTGAGGGTGGCGAGGGTGGCGAGGGTGGTGAGGGTGGTGAGAATGGTGAGGGTGGTGAGGGTGGTGAGGGTGGTGAGGGTGGCGAGGGTGGTGAGGGTGGTGGGACGAGCAGCAGGGGAGGTGGTGAGGGTGGTGAGGGTGGTGAGGGTGGCGAGGGTGGCGAGGGTGGCGAGGATGGTGAGGATGGTGAGGGTGGTGAGGGTGGTGAGGGTGGCGAGGGTGAGGGTGGTGAGGGTGGTGAGGATGGTGAGGGTGGTGAGGGTGGCGAGGGTGGTGAGGGTGGCGGGGGTGGTGAGGGTGGTGAGGGTGGCGAGGATGAGGGTGGTGAGGGTGGCGGGGGTGGTGAGGGTGGTGAGGGTGGTGGGGGTGGTGAGGGTGGTGAGAATGGCGAGGGTGGCGAGGGTGGTGAGGGTGGCGAGGGTGGCGAGGGTGGCGAGGGTGGCGAGGGTGGTGAGGATGGCGAGAATGGCGAGGGTGGCGAGGGTGGTGAGGGTGGTGAGGATGGCGAGGGTGGCGAGGGTGGTGAGGGTGGTGAGGGTGGTGAGGGTGGCGAGGGTGGTGACGGTGGTGAGGGTGGTGAGGGTGGTGAGGATGGCGAGGATGGTGAGGGTGGTGAGAATGGTGAGGGTGGTGAGAATGGTGAGGGTGGCGAGGGTGGCGAGGGTGGCGAGGGTGGTGACGGTGGTGAGGGTGGTGAGGGTGGTGAGGATGGCGAGGGTGGTGAGAATGTTGAGAATGGTGAGGGTGAGCCTATACACCGGAAACAATTATTTTTTTTTACCAGGTAAGGCCCACAGAGCTTTGTGTAAAACTCGTTTGTTTTTTTTTAAACCCGAGTCGACCTAGGGGAGGCCCAGACAATCGTCGCCGGTGTCTGCCGGTGGCCGCGAGCGGGGATCAAACATCGGAGCCCGGCGGAGGGCTCTCGCCCACTGCACCGCGATTAACAATCATCGCTCATCCACGCACAGAGACAAAGGTCCGCCCGGGCAGCCTTCGGTGGACACGTTGGGGTGAGGGCAAGTGCTGCGAAGGCCGCCAGTCCACACGAGGGGGTGGGTGGCCAGCGCCACGACCGGCAGCCTTCGTCTCCACAGTGGCGACGTTTACACATCGCACCGGGTACTCGTTTGAGGCCGAGTCGACCTAGGGGAGGGCCCAGGACCGGTTCAGGTAGTCGTCAGCGACGGTGTTGGCCGTGAGCGGGAATCGAACGCCGGGGATTGTAGAGCGACGCGCTAACCACTCCCCAATGATTCACACACACACACACACGTACACACGTACACACGTACACACGCACTCTCACACTCTCACACACACACACACGTATGCTCACACTCACACACACGTACACACACACACTCTCACACACACAGACACGTACACACACACACTCTCACACACACGCTCACACTCTCACTCACACACGCTCACACTCTCACACACACACACACACGTGCACACACACTCTCACACACACGCTCACACTCTCACTCACACACGCTCACACTCTCACACACACACACACACGTGCACACACACTCTCACACACACGCTCACACTCTCACTCACACACGCTCACACTCTCACACACACATACAAAGATCCCCCATATAGCCTGTAACAGACTGTAGGGGCAAGTGCTGTTAGCGAGCACCTTACACAGACACGTACACACACACAAAGAAGATCCCCCGTATAGCCTTAACAGACTGTAGGGGCAAGTGCTGTTAGCGAGCACCTATGAAGGCCGGAACGGTACACGAGGGGGTGGGTGGCCAGCACCACGCCCGACCGCCTTTGTCTCCCTAGTGGCAATGTTTACACACCGCACCAGGTACTCATTTGAGGCTGAGTCGACCTAGGGGAGGCCCGGGACCGGTTCAGATAATCGTCACTGGTGTTGGCCGTGAGCGAGAATCGAACCCGTGTCGCCGGGTTCATAGCGCAGCGCGCTAACCGCTACACACACACACACACACTCTCACACACACACACGTACACACACACTCTCACACACACACACGCACACACACACTCTCACACACGCACACATACGCTCACACTCTCACTCACTCACACACGCTCACACTCTCACTCACACACGCTCACACTCTCACTCACTCACACACGCTCACACTCTCACTCACTCACACACACTCTCACTCACACACGCTCACACGCACACACACGCTCACACTCCCACTCACACACTCTCACACACGCTCACACTCCCACTCACATGTACACACACACTCTCACACACACACGCTCACACTCTCACTCACACACGCTCACACTCTCACACACACGCTCACACTCTCACTCACACACTCTCACTCACACGTACACACACACAGGGTCGCTACTGACACGGAGTGAGCGCCTTGTTCTCTAGTTTGTTAGGCGAGCTGCGAGGTACTCACTTGGTGAACTGTTCGTGCGCCAAGGCCCTGCAAAGCAAATGGTAGGAGGCGAGTCTTAGGATCAACATCATCGCTACCATGATCATCACCACTGTCGCCACCATCGCCGTCACCACCGTCATTCATTGTCGTCACCACTGTCATCACTATCATCGTCACCATCATCGTCATCGTCAACATCATCATCACCATCATCGCCATCGTCGTCGTCAACATCATCGTCACCATCATCGTCGTCGTTAACGTCATCGTCACCATCATCGTCATCGTCAACATCATCATCACCATCATCGCCATCATCGTCGTCAACATCATTGTCACCATCGTCATCATCACCATCATCGTCATCATCAATATCACCATCATCACCATCGTCATTGTCATCACCATCGTCATCATCGTCATCGTCATCATCATCACCGTCATCATCGTCATCATCAATATCACCATCGTCACCATCGTCATCATCATCACCGCCACCGATGGTGTTAACGAGCGCCACCGCCACCACCCTCTCCCTCGACTACCGCGCTGAAAATAACCCAAACAGCAACTACCACCGCAACCACCACAACCACCGTAACCACGACAACCACCGCAAACACCACCACCATCACCGTCACCGCCACCACCACCGCGACAACCACCACCACCACCGTGACAACCACCACCGCGACCACCACCACCACGACCACCACCACAACCACCACCACGACCGTGACCACCACCACCACCACCGCGACCACCACCACCGCCACCACCACCGCCGCCGCCACCACCACCACCACCACCACGACCGTGACCACCACCACCACCACCGCGACCACCACCACCACCACCCCAGGTGAGGGAGAACTCACTCTGTGGGGAAGGGGATGGGCTGCAGCAGACTGGCTAGGGCCGGCCTCCAGTCGTCGTAGGAAGATCTGGGGGGCAAGGATAGAGAGGGGGGGGGGGAGATCGACAGAGTCATGGAAAGCCGGCCCCTGCAACGACGTACAGAGAGCCGTAGACTCATCACACAGCAGAGACCCATAGACTCATCACACAGCAGAGAGCCATAGACTCATCACACAGCAGAGAGCCATAGACTCATCACACAGCAGAGACCCATAGACTCATCACACAGCAGAGACCCATAGACTCATCACACAGCAGAGACCCATAGACTCATCACACAGCAGAGACCCATAGACTCATCACACAGCAGAGAGCCGTAGACTCATCACACAGCAGAGACCCATAGATTCATCACACAGAGCCGTAGACTCATCACACAGCAGAGACCCATAGACTCATCACACACAGAGACCCATAGACTCATCACACAGCAGAGAGCCATAGACTCATCACACAGCAGAGACCCATAGACTCATCACACAGCAGAGACCCATAGACTCATCACACAGCAGAGACCCATAGACTCATCACACACAGAGACCCATAGACTCATTACACAGCAGAGACCCACAGACTCATCACACAGCAGAGACCCATAGACTCATTACACAGCAGAGACCCATAGACTCATCACACAGCAGAGAGCCATAGACTCATCACAGCAGAGAGCCATAGACTCATCACACAGCAGAGACCCAGAGACTCACCACACAGAGGCCCATAGATTCACCACAAAGAGATCCATAGACTCACCACACAGAGACCCATAGATTCACCACAAAGACATCCATAGACTCACCACACAGAGACCCATAGACTCATCACAAAGAGATCCATAGACTCACCACACAGAGATCCATAGACTCACCACACAGAGACCCATAGATTCACCACAAAGAGATCCATAGACTCACCACACAGAGACCCATAGACTCATCACAAAGAGATCCATAGACTCACCACACAGAGATCCATAGACTCATCACACAGAGACCCATAGATTCACCACACAGAGATCCAGAGTTTGTTTACCTTCCCCCACACCTCCAATTAGCACGGTTGGCTACGTACAACGCACCGGTGAGATTGGACTTGTGTGCTTCTATGTGACCGGCTGAGAGGCTGAGAGGCCGAGAGACCGGGATAAGGGAGTCTCATTCACAAGGGTGGGTGGGTGAGTGAGCGAGATGGTGGGTGGGTGAATGAGTGAGTGAGATGGTGGGTGAGTGAGATGGTGGGTGAGTGAGTCAATGAGTGAGTGGGTGAGTGAGATGGTGGGTGAGTGAGTGAATGAGTGAGATGGTGGGTGAGTGAGATGGTGGGTGAGTGAGATGGTGGTTGAGTGAGATGGTGGGTGAGTCAATGAGTGAGTGGGTGAGTGAGATGGTGGGTGAGAGAGTGAATGTGTGAGTGGGTGAGTGAGATGGTGGGTGAGTGAGTCGATGAGTGAATGAGTGAGATGGTGGGTGAGTGAGTGAGTTAGATGGTGGGTGACTGAGATGGTGGGTGAGTGAGTGAGATGGTGGGTGAGAGAGATGGTGGGTGAGTGAGTCGATGAGTGAGTGAGTGAGATGGTGGGTGAGTGAGTGAGTGAGATGGTGGGTGAGTGAGTGAGATGGTGGGTGAGAGAGATGGTGGGTGAGTGAGTCGATGAGTGAGTGAGTGAGATGGTGGGTGAGTGAGTGAGTGAGATGGTGGGTGAGTGAGTGAGATGGTGAGTGAGTGAGATGGTGGGTGAGTGAGTGGGTGAGATGGTGGGCGAGTGAAATGGTGGGTGAGTGAGTGAATGTGTAAGTGGGTGAGTGAGATGGTGGGTGAGGGAGTCGATGAGTGAATGAGTGAGATGGTGGGTGAGTGAGTCGATGAGTGAGTGAGTGAGATGGTGGGTGAGTGAGTGAGTGAGATGGTGGGTGAGTGAGATGGTGGGTGAGTGAGTGAGTGAGATGGTAGGTGAGTGAGATAGTGGGTGAGTGAGTGAATGTGTAAGTGGGTGAGTGAGTCGATGAGTGAATGAGTGAGTGAGATGGTGGGTGAGTGAGTCTATGAGTGAGTGAGATGGTGGGTGAGTGAGATGGTGGGTGAGTGGGTGAGAGAGATGGTGGGTGAGTGAGTCGATGAGTGAGCGAGTGAGGGAGATGGTGGTTGAGTGAGTGAATGTGTGAGCGGGTGAGTTATATAGCGGGTGAGGTGGTGCGTGGTTGAGTCAATGAGTGAGCAGGTGAGTGAGATGGTGCATGGGTGAACGAGTGAGCGGGTGAGTGAGATGGTGGGTGAGTGAGACAATAGTGAACGGGTGAGTTCAGGTGGTGGGTGGGTGAGTCAATGAGTGAGTGGGTGAGATGGTGGGTGAGTGAGATGGTGAGACAATAGTGAAAGGGCGAGTTCAGGTGGTGGGTGGGTGAGTCAATGAGTGAGTGGGTGAGATGGTGGGTGAGTGAGTGAGTGAATCTGTGAGCGGGTCAGTGAGATTGTGGATGACCGAATCGATGAGTGAGATGGTGGATGGGTGAGTGAGTCAATGAGTGAGCGGGTGAGTGAGATAGTGGGTGGGTGAATGAGTGGAGGGGTGACATGGTGGGTGGGTTTTTGAGTGGTGGGTAAATGAGTGGAGATGGTGGGTGAGTGGGTGGGTGAGTGGGTGAGTGGGTGAGTGGGTGGGCGAGTGAGTGGGTGAGTGGGTGGGTGTGTGAGTGGGTGAGTGCGTGGATAAGTGGGTGAGTAAGCGGGCGAGTGAGCGGTTGAGTGGGTGAGTGGATGAGTGGTTAAGTGAGTGAGTGGGCGAGTGAGTGGGTGGGTGGGTAAGTGGGTGAGTGAGCGGTTGAGTGAGCGGTTGAGTGGGCGAGTGAGTGGATGAGTGGTTAAGTGAGTGAGTGGGCGAGTGAGTGGGTGGGTGGGTAAGTGGGTGAGTGAGCGGGCGAGGTGAGCGGTTGAGTGGGCGAGTGAGTGGATGAGTGGTTAAGTGAGTGAGTGGGCGAGTGAGTGGGTGGGTGGGTAAGTGGGTGAGTGAGCGGGCGAGTGAGCGGTTGAGTGGGTGAGTGAGTGGATGAGTGGTTAAGTGAGTGAGTGGGCGAGTGAGTGGGTGGGTGGGTAAGTGGGTGAGTGAGCGGTTGAGTGAGCGGTTGAGTGGGCGAGTGAGTGAATGAGTGGTTAAGTGAGTGAGTGGGCGAGTGAGTGGGTGCGTGGGTAAGTGGGTGAGTGAGCGGGCGAGTGAGCGGTTGAGTGGGTGAGTGAGTGGATGAGTGGTTAAGTGAGTGAGTGGGCGAGTGAGTGGGTGGGTGGGTAAGTGGGTGAGTGAGCGGTTGAGTGAGCGGTTGAGTGGGCGAGTGAGTGGATGAGTGGTTAAGTGAGTGAGTGGGCGAGTGAGTGGGTGGGTGGGTAAGTGGGTGAGTGAGCGGGCGAGTGAGCGGTTGAGTGGGTGAGTGAGTGGATGAGTGGTTAAGTGAGTGAGTGGGCGAGTGAGTGGGTGGGTGGGTAAGTGGGTGAGTGAGCGGTTGAGTGAGCGGTTGAGTGGGCGAGTGAGTGGATGAGTGGTTGAGTGAGTGAGTGGGCGAGTGAGTGGGTGGGTGGGTAAGTGGGTGAGTGAGCGGGCGAGTGAGCGGTTGAGTGGGTGAGTGAGTGGACGAGTGGTTAAGTGAGTGAGCGGCCGAGCGAGTAGGTGAGCGAGCGAGTGGGCGAGTTCGAGTTGATTCCGCGTGACCGGCTGGGGAACTCGAGGTGCGAGTCCGCGAGCGATCGAGCGATCGAGCGATCGATCGAGCGATCGAGCGATCGAGCGAACACTCCGGCGGGCGCTCACAGCGTCTTGAGGATGTCCACGTAGCAGGCGAGCACGCCCTCCGCCTTGGCCCCCAGCTCGACGCGCGGCGGCCGGCAGCACGGCGTCACCAGCAGGCAGTCGATGATGCTGGGCTCCCCGCCGCCGCCGCCGCCGCCGCCGCCGAAGCCGCCGTCGCCGAAGCCGTCGCCGAAGCCGTCGCCGAAGCCCATCGGCGAACTCTCCCAACCGGTGTAGGCGCCGTAGCCGTCGCCGCCGCCGGTGCCGTCGTCGCCGCTGCTGCCGCTGCTGCTGCTGCTGCTGCTGCCGTCGTCGCCGCCGTCGCCGCCGGCCGCCTCGCCGGCACGCGCCAAGTTGCAGAGCTTCTCGGCGGCGCCGTCGGCCGGGCCGCAGCAGCCGGTGAAGAGGAGGAGGGGCGGAGGAGCCGGCGGGGCTGGGGGCGGTGGTGGAGGGGCCCCCGTGAGCAGGCGGTGAGCCAGCGCCTGCTGCTGCTGCTGCTGCTGCTGCTGGCAGCCGTTGCGGATTTCCCTGAGGCTGGGGGAGTTGTCGCAGCTGCGGTGGTTGGCGGCGGTGATGGCGTCCGAGATGGCGGTGGTGGTGGTGGTGGTGGCAGTGGCGGTGATGGTGGTGGTGGCGGTGGTGATGGTGGCGGTGGTGATGGTGGTGGTGGCGGTGGTGATGGTGGCGGTGGTGATGGTGGCGGTGATGGTGGCAGTGGTGATGGTGGCAGTGGTGATGGTGGTGATGGTGGCAGTGGTGATGGTGGTGATGATCGCGGTGGTGGCGGTGATGGTGGTGGCAGTGATGGTGGCGGTGGTGATGGTGGCAGTGGTAACGGTGGCAGTGGTGATGGTGGTGATGGTGGCGGTGATGGTGATGGTGGTGATGGTGGTGATGGTGATGGTGGCGGTGGTAACGGTGGCAGTGGTGATGGTGGCGGTGGTGGTGATGGTCGTTGACGGTGGGGGTAACGTGCGAGGGAGAAAGAGTGCAGCGATACACAGGTGCGTTAAGTACACGCACAGGCACGCAAGTACAAACACAAAGATCCCCCGTGTAGCCTGGACAGACTGTTGGGGCAAGTGCTGTTAGCGAGCAGCTACCTAAGAAGGCCGACACCGGAGCAACGAGGGGGTGGGTGGCCAACGCCACGCCCGGCCGCCTTTGTCTCCCCAGTGCTGATGTTTTACACACATCGCACCGAGGTGCTCATGCGAGGCGGTTCAGATAAACGTCACCGGTGTTGGCCGTGAGCGGGAATCGAACTCAGGTCGCCGGGCTCGTAGGGCAACGCGCTAACCGCTACCACCGCCACAACCACCACAATCACCCACACACCCGCTCGGACACCTCACCCACTCGCGCACACACTCACTCACTCACCAACACACTCACAGACCCACCCACATACTCACACACCCACCCACTCACCCACTCACTCACCCACTCACCCACCCACTCACTCACCAACACACTCACAGACCCACCCACATACTCACCCACCCACCCACTCACCCATTCACACACTCACCCACTCACCCACACACTCACTCACACCCACCCACTCTCAAACACACTCACAGGCCCACCCACTCACTCACCCACCCATTCACCCACTCACCCATCCACACACTCACCCATCCACACACTCACCCACCCACTCACACACACACCCACTCACACACCCACTCACTCTCAAACACACTCACAGACCCACCCACTCACTCACCCATCCACACACTCACCCATCCACACACTCACCCATCCACACACTCACCCACTCACCCACACACCCACTCACACACCCACTCACTCACTCACTCTCAAACACACTCACAGACCCACCCACCCACTCACTCACACACCCACACACTCACCCATCCACACACTCACCCAGTCACCCACCCACTCACTCACACACCCACTCACCCACTCAAACACAAACACCCACTCATCCACTCTCGCACTCGCCCACACACTCACACACTGAGAATCGACATCACGTGTTCAGGGCATTTGTTCCACCGCTATGAACGTCCACGCTGCTATAATTGATTTGTGATGGCCCAGGCCGTGTGTCTATCACAAATGATAGCGGCTCAACGGGGTGGCCGGGGAGGGACGATCAACATCAGTGGCTCCCTTTTTTTTCGTAAACAATTTTTTATTTCACCAGGTAAGTACCCCCCCCCCCCCCGCCCCCCGCTGAGCTATGCAGCTCAAGGAAGTTGGGCTTAACACGTGGACGTTCACAGCGTGATGTCTGAACGCGCCATGTCGATCCTAAATGTGTGGGGGCGGGGGGGGGGGGGGGAAACGGAGGAGCCGGAGAAAAATCCACGGGACCGAGGGGACGTAGACACGCAGACTCCAAATATACAGCAGCAGGGTCAGGATCGAACCCACGACCTCCTGTACACCAGGCGAGGTAGTCAACATCTCCTAGCCACACGCAAACTCCAAATATACAGCAGCAGGGTCGGGATCGAACCCACGACCTCCTGTATGCAAGGAGAGGTAGTCAACATCTCCTAGCCACACGCAAACTCAAAATATACAGCAGCAGGGTCGGGATCGAACCCACGACCTCCTGTATACCTGGCGAGGTAGTCAACATCTCATAGCCACACGCAAACTCCAAATATACAGTAGGCGCTGTCAGGGTCGGGATCGAACCCACGACCTCCTGTACACCAGGCGAGGTAGTTAACATCTCATAGCCACACGCAAACTCCAAATATACAGCAGCAGGGTCGGAATCGAACCCACGACCTCCTGTATACCACGCGAGGTAGTTAACATCTCCTAGCCACACGCAGACTCAAAATATACAGCAGCAGGGTCGGGATCGAACCCACGACCTCCTGTATACCAGGCGAGGTAGTTAACATCTCCTAGCCACACGCAGACTCAAAATATACAGTAGGCGCTGTCAGGGTCGGGATCGAACCCACGAGCTGCTGTAGACCAGGCGAGGTAGTCAACATCTCCTAGCCACACGCAAACTCCAAATATACAGCGAGCGTGAGGGTAGGGATCGAACCCACGACCTCCTGTACACCAGGCGAGGTAGTCTTGAGCCCGGCGTGACCTTCACCAAACCTCAATTGACGACATGGACTCACACAGAGACCCATGGACTCACACAGAGAACCATGGACTCACACAGAGACCCATAGATTCACAGAGACCCATAGACTCATACAGAGACCCATAGACTCACACAGCAGAGACCCATAGACTCACACAGCACAGACCCATGAACTCACACAGAGACCCACAAACTCACACAGCAGAGACCCATAGACTCACACAGCAGAGACCCATAGACTCACACAGCAGAGACCCATAGACTCACACAGAGACCCATGGACTTATACAGAGATCCATAGACTCACACAGAGACCCATGGACTCACACAGAGAACCATGGACTCACACAGAAACCCATAGACTCAGAGACCCATTGACTCACACAGCAGAGACCCATGGACTCACACAGAGACCCACAGACTCACACAGAGACCCATGGACTCACACAGCAGAGACCCATGGACTCACACAGAGAGCCATAGACTCACACAGAGATCCATAGACTCACACAGCAGAGACCCATGGACTCACACAGAGACCCATAGACTCAGAGACCCATAGACTCACACAGAGACCCATAGACTCACACAGAGACCCATGGACTCACACAGAGACCCATAGACTCACACAGAGACCCATGGACTTATACAGAGAGCCATAGACTCACACAGAGACCCATGGACTCACACAGAGAACCATGGACTCACACAGAGACCCATAGACTCACACAGAGACCCATAGACTCACACAGAGACCCACGGACTCACACAGAGACCCATGGACTCACACAGAGAGCCATAGACTCACACAGAGACCCATGGACTCACACAGAGAACCATGGACTCACACAGAGACCCATAGATACACACAGAGACCCATAGACTCACACAGAGACCCATAGACTCACACAGAGACCCATGGACTTATACAGAGAGCCATAGACTCACACAGAGACCCATGGACTCACACAGAGAACCATGGACTCACACAGAGACCCATAGACTCACACAGAGACCCATAGACTCACACAGAGACCCATAGACTTATACAGAGAGCCATAGACTCACACAGAGACCCATGGACTCACACAGAGAACCATGGACTCACACAGAGGCCCATAGACTCAGAGACCCATAGACTCACACAGAGACCCATAGACTCACACAGAGACCCATGGACTTATACAGAGAGCCATAGACTCACACAGAGACCCATGGACTCACACAGAGAACCATGGAGTCACACAGAGACCCATAGACTCACACAGAGACCCATAGACTCACACAGAGACCCATGGACTTATACAGAGAGCCATAGACTCACACAGAGACCCATGGACTCACACAGAGAACCATAGACTCACACAGAGACCCATGGACTCACACAGAGACCCATGGACTCTCCACAGAGACCCACAGACTCACACAGAGACCCATGGACTCACACAGAGACCCATGGACTCACACAGAGACCCATGGACTCTCCACAGAGACCCATCGACTCACACAGAGACCCATAGACTCACACAGAGACCCATAGACTCACACAGAGACCCATAGACTCACACAGAGACCCACAGACTCACACAGAGACCCACAGACTCACACAGAGACCCATGGACTCACACAGAGACCCATAGACTCGCACAGAGACCCATAGACTCACACAGAGACCCACAGACTTATACAGAGATCCATAGACTCACACAGCAGAGACCCATGGACTCACACAGAGACCCATAGACTCACACAGAGACCCACAGACTCACACAGAGACCCACGGACTCACACAGAGACCCACAGACTCACACAGAGACCCACGGACTCACACAGAGACCCATAGACTCACACAGAGACCCATAGACTCACACAGAGACCCACGGACTCACACAGAGACCCATGGACTCACACAGAGACCCATGGACTCACACAGAGACCCACAGACTCACACGCGTGACGTGGCAAGCGGGAGGGAGGTGGTGGGGGTGATGGATGTGCGTGTTCATTAAACCGGTTACTGTGGTGGAGGCTTGCAGAACCTGCCCGGGCAGCTCACACCCCCTCCCCACGTGTTAATGAGGCGCCCCGAGCCCAGAGAGGAGCCTCATTATCCTGCTCCTCGGCATCTGAGCTACGCACACGTGGGGTTGGCTGGGTGGGTGGGCGGGGTTGGCTGGGTGGGTGGGCGGGGTTGGCTGGGTGGGTGGGCGGGGTTGGCTGGGTGGGTGGGCGGGGTTGGCTGGTTGGGCGGAGTAGGCTGGGTGGGCGGGGTTGGCTGGGTGGGCGGGGTTGGCTGGGTGGGCGGGGTTGGTTGGTGGGCGGAGTTGGCTGGGCGGGCGGGGTTGGCTGGGTGGGCGGGGCTGGCTGGGTGGGCGGAGTTGGCTGGGTGGGCGGGGTTGGCTGGGTGGGCGGAGTTGGCTGGGCGGGCGGGGTTGGCTGGGTGGGCGGGGCTGGCTGGGTGGGCGGAGTTGGCTGGGTGGGCGGGGCTGGCTGGGTGGGCGGAGTTGGCTGGGTGGGCGGGGTTGGCTGGGTGGGCGGAGTTGGCTGGTTGGGCGGGGTTGGCTAGGTGGGCGGGGCTGGCTGGGTGGGCGGGGCTGGCTGGGTGGGCGGGGTGTCGGGCCTCGTTCAGAATGTCCTACTCCCCCATCTTTCTCTCTCTCACTCTCTTACTCTCAGCGAGTCAGTCGGCCAGTCAGCCAGTCAGCCGTACCACCACCACCCACCACCATCACCACCACCACCACCCACCACCACCACCACCAGCGCCACCACGCGGTGTGGGGGATCCCTTCACCCTTTGTGCCGTGTGGAGGGGAGGGGAGGGGAGGGACCCCCCCAGGAGGGACCCTCCCCATGGCCCCCCAGTGACCTCGGCTAATGACGGCCCCAGCCCCGGCCTGCCCGTGGCCGTGAGTAACGCCGGCAGCGCCGCTTGGGGGTGAGGCGGCCCTCACGAGGCGGGGCCAGTCGTATTAATAACCCCGCGTGCGGCCCCTCAACTCGCGCGCCTCGCTTGCTTAATGACATCGTCATTAGCGACGTCGTCGTCGTCGTCGTCATTAGCGACGTCGTCGTCGTCAGCGTCGTCACAGCCACCCATCCCGCAGTCGTTAGCGGGCATGGGGCAACACGCGAGCGGTGTCCCTCTCTGTCAACCCTCCCTACCCAGGTAGCGAGCCGCCGGCTACCCCGGCACCAGCCAGCTCCACACAGCCCCTGTCAACCCTCACTACCCAGGTAGCGAGCCGACTACCCTGGTACCAGCAGCTCTACACAGCCCCTGTCAACCCTCCCTACCCAGGTAGCGTGCCGCTGGCTACCCTGGTACCAGCCAGCTCCACACAGCCCCTGCCAACCCTCACTACCCAGGTAGCGAGCCGCCGGCTACCCCGGTACCAGCAGCTCCACACAACCCCTGTCAACCCTCCCTACCCAGGTAGCGAGCCGGCTACCCTGGTACCAGCCAGCTCTACACAGCCCCTGTCAACCCTCCCTACCCAGGTAGCGAGCCGACTACCCTGGCACCACCCAGCTCCACACAGCCCCTGCCAACCCTCACTACCCAGGTAGCGAGCCGACTACCCTGGCACCAGCAGCTCTACACAGCCCCTGTCAACCCTCACTACCCAGGTAGCGAGCCGACTACCCTGGTACCAGCAGCTCCACACAGCCCCTGTCAACCCTCCCTACCCAGGTAGCGTGCCGGCTACCCTGGCACCAGCAGCTCTACACAGCCCCTGTCAACCCTCCCTACCCAGGTAGTGTGCCGGCTACCCTGGTACCAGCAGCTCCACACAGCCCCTGCCAACCCTCCCTACCCATGTAGCGAGCCGCCGGCTACCCCGGTACCAGCCAGCTCCACACAGCCCCTGTCAACCCTCCCTACCCAGGTAGCGTGCCGGCTGACTACCCTGGTACCAGCAGCTCCACACAGCCCCTGTCAACCCTCCCTACCCAGGTAGCGAGCCGCCGGCTACCCTGGTACCAGCAGCTCCACACAGCCCCTGTCAACCCTCCCTACCCAGGTAGCGTGCCGGCTACCCTGGCACCAGCAGCTCTACACAGCCCCTGTCAACCCTCCCTACCCAGGTAGCGAGCCGCCGGCTACCCTGGTACCAGCCAGCTCCACACAGCCCCTGCCAACACTCCCTACCCAGGTAGTGTGCCGCTGACTACCCTGGTACCAGCCAGCTCTACACAGCCCCTGCCAACCCTCCCTACCCAGGTAGCGTGCCGGATACCCTGGTACCAGAAGCTCTACACAGCCCCTGCCAACCCTCACTACCCAGGTAGCGAGCCGCCGGCTACCCTGGTACCAGCAGCTCCACACAACCCCTGTCAACCCTCCCTACCCAGGTAGCGTGCCGACTACCCTGGTACCAGCAGCTCTACACAGCCCCTGCCAACCCTCCCTACCCAGGTAGCGAGCCGCCGGCTACCCTGGTACCAGCAGCTCCACACAACCCCTGTCAACCCTCACTACCCATGTAGCGAGCCGACTACCCTGGCACCAGCAGCTCTACACAGCCCCTGCCAACCCTCCCTACCCAGGTAGCGTGCCGGTTACCCTGGTACCAGCCAGCTCCACACAGCCCCTGCCAACACTCCCTACCCAGGAGCGAGCCGACTACCCTGGTACCAGCAGCTCTACACAGCCCCTGCCAACCCTCCCTTCCGTCTCTCTCCCCCCCCTGAGCCATGCATGGCTCAGGGGGGGGAGAGAGCCCACCCGCTCGCTATCAACAGAAACTATTTTCTCGAAACTAAACGACTTTATATCACCGGGCAAGGCCCACAGAGCCTGTCCAGCTCTTTTCCAGAAGCGACCTCGGCCACGCACGACAGCTCCCACATTCAGGTGACCCGCTGCTCTAAACTCCCCACGTGATGACGATGACGATGAGCCGCTATCAGTTGAGATGGCCCAGAAAGCCGCACGGTAGCTCGATGAGGCCTCACCTGCTAAAATTACTAAAACATTTGTTTAGCTCAAGACGCCGGTGCGCCGCCGGTTTATAGCCGGGCGGCAGCTGCGGCGGCGACGGCGGCGGCGGTGGCTCTCGGCGCAGGCAGAGGGGCCCCTAATCGTCCAGCGCCACCGCGGACACACCGTGGACACACCGTGGACACACCACGGACACACCCCACACCGTGGACACACCACGGACACACCACGGACACACCCCACACCGTGGACACACCACGGACACACCACAGACACACCGTGGACACACCACGGACACACCGTGGACACACCACGGACACACCGTGGACACACCACAGACACACCACGGACACACCACAGACACACCATGGACACACCGTGGACACACCGTGGACACACCGTGGACACACCACGGACACACCGTGGACACACCACGGACACACCGTGGACACACCACGGACACACCACGGACACACCGTGGACACACCACGGACACACCACGGACACACCGTGGACACACCACAGACACACCGTGGACACACCACGGACACACCACGGACACACCACAGACACACCGTGGACACACCACAGACACACCACGGACACACCATGGACACACCGCGGACACACCGTGGACACACCACGGACACACCACTGATACACCGTGGACACACCACGGACACACCGTGGACACACCACAGACACACCGTGGACACACCCCACACCGTGGACACACCACGGACACACCATGGACACACCACGGACACACCACGGACACACCACAGACACACCACAGACACACCACGGACACACCGTGGACACACCACGGACACACCGTGGACACACCACGGACACACCACGGACACACCACGGACACACCCCACACCACGGACACACCACAGACACACCCCACACCGTAAACACACCATGGACACACCACGGACACACCGTGGACACACCACAGACACACCATGGACACACCATGGACACACCACGGACACACCGTGGACACACCGCGGACACACCACAGACACACCGCGGACACACCACTGATACACCGTGGACACACCACGGACACACCGCGGACACACCACGGACACACCAGCCCCCCCCCACCCACACCTGTTGATGTAGTCGTCGTAACAGGTGTAGATGGCGGCGAGACACACGGCCACCAGGTTGGGTAGCACACGCGGGTGTGGGCACTGCCCCGTGGGCCCGTGCATGCTGTGGGAACGCAGAGAAGCAGAGAAGCCCCGCCGGTCACGGCGTCAAGCCCACAAGCAGACCGGCGGGGCGGAGCCCACGTTAGTTGGCGGCAGCCACGGCAGCCATGGCCACGGAGGGCGGCGCGGTTGGGCGCACGACGGGGGGGGGGGGGGGGGGTGTGGCCGGCACCGGTGGTGGCGGGGGCGGGGATGGCGGCGGGGGTGATGGTGGCGGGGATGATGATGGCGGTGGCGGTGGTGATGATGGCGGCGGTGGGGATGGTGGCGGTGGTGATGATGGCGGTGGCGATGGTGGCGGTGGTGATGGTGGCGGGGATGATGATGGCGGTGGCGGTGGTGATGATGGCGGTGGCGATGGTGGCGGGGATGATGATGGCGGTGGGGATGGTGGCGGTGGTGATGGTGGCGGGGGTGATGGTGGCGGTAGGGATGGTGGCGGCGGTGGTAATGGTGGTGGCGGTGGTAATGGTGGTGGTGGTGAAGATGGCGGTGGAGGTGGTGGAGGTGGTGATAATGGCGGTGGAGGTGGTGATGGTGGCGGTGGTGATGGTGGCGGTGGTGATGGTGGCGGTGGCGGTGATGGTGGAGGCGATGGTCACGGTGGTGGTGATGGCGGCGGTGATGTGGGGAGGATGAGGAACGCACAAGAAGGGACACACGGGGGCTTTAAGCGCCCGCAAAAACAAAGATCCCCCGGGTAGCCTTAACGGACTGTCGGGGCAAGTGCTGTCAGCGAGCAGCACCTGTGAAGGCCGGGACGGTGGCGCACGAGGGGGTGGGTACCGCACCAGGTACTCATTTGAGGCCGAGTCGACCTAGGGAAAAGCCCAGGACCGGTTCAAATATTCGTCACCGGTGTTGGCCTTGAGCTGGAATCGAACTCGGGTCGCCGGGTTCGTAGCGCAGGGCGCTAACCGCGACACTGCCGGTCACCGCGACCACACACACGCACACACACGCGCACACGCACACACGTGTACACACACACACACACGTGTACACACACACACACACGTGCACGCGCACACGCACACACACACGTGTACACACACACACACGTGTACACACACACACACACGTGCACACACACGCGCACACACACACGTGTACACACACACACACGTGTACACACACACACACGTGTACACACACACACACGTGCACACACACGCACACACGCACACACACACGCGCACACACACACACGTGTACACACACGCACACGTGTACACACACGCACACACACGTGTACACACACGCGCACACACGTGTACACACACGCACACACGTGTACACACACGCACACACGTGTACACACACGCACACACACACACGTGTACACACACACACGTGTACACACACACGCACGCACACGTGTACACACACGCACACACACACACACACACGTGTACACACACGCGTACACACACGCGCACACACGTGCATACACACACGCACACACACACGCGCATACACGCACGCACACACGCGCACACACACACGTGTACACACGCGCACACACACGTACACACGAACGTACACAGACGTGCGCACACACACGCACACACACGTGCGCACACACACACGTGCGCACACACACACGTGCACACACACGTGCACGCCGCCTGACCTCTGGATGAACCTCTTGACGACATCCATGCCGGCGTTGAGTTCGCTGAGTGCCAGGATGTACTCCTGGGTGAAGACGCGCAGACGCGGGCACTTCCCAAAGTCCTGCACGCGTGTCACACGCACAGAGTACGTGTGTCACACACACACACGGAGCACACGTGACACACACACACACGGAGCACGTGTGACACACACACACATGGAGCACGTGTGACACACACACGGAGCACACGTGACACACACACACGGAGCACACGTGACATATAACAACAACAACAACCGCCATTCGCCACTAAGTGGAGGTGACGTCACCACGACGCTTGTGCCAGGCCATGCCAGGTGCGTGTCATATGCACACACACTCACCCACACTCACCCACACTCACCCACACTCAAAGACAAAGATCACCCATGTAGCCTGTAACAGACTGTAGGGGCAAGTGCTGTTAGCGAGCACCCTGTGAAGGCCGGTAACGGCACACGAGGGGGCGGGTGGCTACCAGCACCACGCCCGGCCGCCTTTGTCTCCCCAGTGGCGATGTTTACTACAACACCGCACAAGGTACTCATTGGGAGGCCTAGGAACGGTTCAGAGAATCGTCACCGATGTTGGCCGTGAGCGGGAATCGAACTCGGGTCGCCGGGTTCGTAGCGCAGCGCTAATCACTGCTACACCACCCTCACCCACCCACCCTCACCACCCTCACCCACCACTCCCACCACCCTCACCCACCACACTCACCACTCACCACCCGCACCCACCCACCCTCACTACCCTCACCCACCACCCTCACCACACTCACCCACCCACCCTCACCACCCTCACCACCCTCACCCACCCACCCTCACCACCCTTACCCACCCACCCCCCTCACACACCCACACCCACCACTCTCACTCACTCACCCACCACCCTCACCCCCCTCACCCACCCACCCTCACACACCCACCCTCACCCACCCACCCTCACCCACCCACACCCACCCCCCTCACCCACCCACCCTCATCACCCACACCCACCCCCCTCACCCACCCACCCTCACCACCCTCACCCACCCACCCTCACCCACCCACCCTCACCACCCTCACCATGTTGTGCTTGAGGATTCGCTGGACCACGGGGGTGAACACCTCAATAATGACCAGGGACCGTGGCCGCTCCCGGCAGTGCTGAGGGGAGGGGGCGGAGGGGGCGAGGGAGTGGAGGGAGTGGAGGGAGGGGAGTGGAGGGGAGGGAGTGAAGTGGGGTGGGGGAGTGGAGGGAGGGAGTGGAGGGAGTGGAGTGGAGGGGAGGGAGTGGAGTGGAGTGGAGGGAGTGGAGTGGAGTGGAGGGAGTGGATTGAGGGAGTGGAGTGGAGGGAGTGGAGTGGAGTGGAGGGAGTGGAGTGGAGTGGAGGGAATGGAGTGGAGTGGATGGAGGGAGTGGAGGGTGGAATGGGGTGGGGGAGTGGATGGAGGGAGTGGTGTGGAGGGAGTGGTTGTAGTGGAGTGGAGGGAGTGGAGGGAGGGGAGGGAGTGGAGGGAGTGGAGGGGAAGGGAGGGAGTGGAGGGAGTGGAGGGGAGTGAGTGGAGTGGAGTGGAGGGAGTGGAGTGGAGGGAGTGGAGTGGAGTGGAGGGAGTGGAGTGGAGGGAGTGGAGTGGAGGGAGTGGAGTGGAGTGGAGGGAGTGGAGTGGAGTGGAGGGAGTGGAGGGAGTGGAGTGGAGGGAGTGGAGGGAGTGGAGGGAGTGGAGGGAGTGGAGTGGAGGGAGTGGAGGGAGTGGAGGGAGTGGAGTGGAGTGGAGGGAGTTGAGGGAGTGGAGGGAGTGGAGTGGAGGGAATGGAGTGGAGGGGAGGGAGTGGATGGAGGGAGTGGATGGAGGGAGTGAGGGAGGGAGTGGAGTGGAGGGAGTGGAGTGGAATGGAGGGAGTGGAGTGGAGTGGAGGGAGTGGAGTGGAGGAAGTGGAGTGGAGGGAGTGAGTGTAGTGGAGGGAGTGGATGGAGGGAGTGGAGTGGAGTGGAGGGAGTGGAGGGAGTGGAGTGGAGTGGATGGAGGGAGTGGAGGGAGTGGAGTGGAGTGAGTGGAGTGGAGGGAGTGGAGGGAGTCATTACAACAGACAGCCGTGGTCTCTGTGTGAACCCACACACACACACAGACACGCACGGAGGCAGCTAATTGCGATTGTCAAGAATGTAGGAGGGGTGTGGACCCCGAAGCTGACAAACACAAACCGGTCTATCACCAACACCAACACCAACGCCCACGACAAAGACGACGACTTTTGTTGTTGTTGTTGTGCTGCTGCTGCTGCCTTGCCCACGCTTGCAATCTGCGCCTGGACCACCCTCGCCGGAGCGCCGTGGGCACGGCAGCTCGCCGGCCCACCGAGGCCGTCTGGAACGCTCTTCCCCTCCTCCTCCTCCTCCTCCCGCTGTTAGGGAGCGACTGGGAGCTGTGCCCCACTTTGAAATCATCGTCGTCAACGTCTAGATTGACAAACTCATTGATTTAGAACTCCTGCTGCTGCTGCTACTGCTCCTGCTGCTGCTGCTGTTGTTGTTGTGTTTAGTTTGTTGGCCTTCCACCCACCCCCTCACTCCCGATGAGCGCGGTTGGCTACGTACGGTGTGGAAGAAGTTCAACGCACGTGGACTCAGAGACCCACAGACTTATACAGAGACCCATAGACTCACACAGCAGAGACCCATAGACTCACACAGCAGAGACCCATAGACTCACACAGCAGAGACCCATAGACTCACACAGCAGAGACCCATAGACTCACACAGCAGAGACCCATAGACTCACACAGCAGAGATCCATAGACTCATCACACAGAGATCCATAGACTCACACAGAGACCCACAGACTCATCACACAGAGACCCATAGACTCACACAGCAGAGACCCACAGACTCACACAGCAGAGACCCGTAGACTCATACAGCAGAGACCCATAGACTCACACACAGAGACCCATAGACTCACACACAGAGACCCATAGACTCACACAGCAGAGACCCATAGACTCACACAGCAGAGACCCATAGACTCACACAGCAGAGACCCATAGACTCACACAGCAGAGACCAATAGACTCACACGGCAGAGACCCATAGACTCACACAGGAGAGACCCATAGACTCACACAGCAGAGACCCATAGACTCACTACACAGAGACCCATCGACTCACACAGAGATCCATAGACTCACACAGCAGAGACCCATAGACTCACACAGCAGAGACCCATAGACTCACACAGGAGAGACCCATAGACTCACACAGAGACCCATAGACTCACACAGAGACCCATAGACTCACACAGGAGAGACCCATCGACTCACACAGAGACCCATAGACTCACACAGCAGAGACCCATAGACTCACACAGGAGAGACCCATAGACTCACACAGCAGAGACCAATAGACTCACTACACAGAGACCCATAGACTCACACAGCAGAGACCCATAGACTCACACAGAGATCCATAGACTCACACAGAGACCCATAGACTCACACAGCAGAGACCCATAGACTCACACAGCAGAGACCCATAGACTCACTACAAAGAGACCCATAGACTCACACAGCAGAGGCCCATAGACTCACACAGCAGAGACCAATAGACTCACCACACAAAGACCCATAGACTCACACAGCAGAGACCCATAGACTCACCACACAGAGACCCATAGACTCACACAGCAGAGACCAATAGACTCACTACAAAGAGACCCATAGACTCACACAGCAGAGACCCATAGACTCACACAGAGATCCATAGACTCACTACAGAGACCCATAGACTCACACAGCAGAGACCCATAGACTCACACAGAGATCCATATACTCACACAGCAGAGACCCATATACTCACACAGCAGAGACCCACAGACTCACACAGCAGAGACCCATAGACTCACACAGAGACCCACAGACTCACACAGCAGAGACCCATAGACTCACACAGCAGAGACCCATAGACTCACTACACAGAGACCCATAGACTCACACAGCAGAGACCCACAGACTCACACAGCAGAGACCCATAGACTCACACAGAGACCCACAGACTCACACAGCAGAGACCCATAGACTCACACAGCAGAGACCCACAGACTCACTACACAGAGACCCACAGACTCACACAGCAGAGACCCATAGACTCACACAGCAGAGACCCATAGACTCACCACACAGAGATCCATAGACTCACACAGCAGAGACCCATAGACTCACACAGCAGAGACCCATAGACTCACCACACAGAGACCCATAGACTCACACAGCAGAGTCCCATCGTTTGTTGTCCTTCCCCACACCTCTGATTAGCACGGTTGGCTACGAACGGAGCGAAAGAAGTTCAACACACACACAGATGCATGTGTTTCATCTCCTAAACGTGTTTCATTTTGAGTGATTTGATTACCTTTCCCCTGACTGGACATCTGTTAAACAAAGAGCTTCATAGATCATCGGATTTCTCCAGCCCAAATAAAGATCCGGATTCCGATGAGCGGCACGACCAATAACAATACCCCGGCCATTCGCCCCACTCAGTGACGGCGACGTCACCGCGGCGCCCGTGCCAGGCTAGGTGCACTTTGAGGCTACCACGTGAAGTGTCGAAGGATCCCCGCTGGCAGGAGGTCACGGGGCAGACCCAGCAGGTGCCACGGGTCGACTGACTGAGATGACTGGCTGATGCACCACCTGTACCCCCTACTGTGCCAACCTGCTGTGCTTTAGCCACCCGGCGCTCCGTTCGTTGTTGTGAGCGTCGCTCCTCCGCCCTCCGTTGTTGTTGGAGGGCGACTACCTCCGACTGCCCAGTAGCATCCTTCACGAGCCTCCTCCACAGAGGCCGATCTTGACACCGCTAGTACCAGTCATCGGCAAGTCCACTCAGCTCCACGTCCTCCTGTACCACATCACTCCATCTCTTCTCTAGCCTGTGCCGCGCCCGTTTAGCCCCCTCGATCCGGCCGAACAAAAGCTGTTTCGGCATGCGGTGGCTGGGCATGCGGGCTACATGACCCAGCCAAAGAAGCCTTGCCTGCCGGAGGAGCTCACCGATGGGAACTTGCCCAGATCTTTCAAGGATTTGTGAGCTCTTCACACAATCCAGCCTGGTTAAACCCAGGATGGATTGTAGGCAGGCTAGCCTAAATGTTTCCAACCGGCGAAGATGTTCCATTAAGGGGGTCCACGTTTCGCAAGCGTAGAGAAGGGAAGGAATGACCGTGGCCGAGAAGACCTGAAGCTTAGTGCTGAGCGACAAACCAGGTAGCTTCCACACAGCGTTACGCAACTGATGAAAAATATTGCCGCTCGACTGATTCGGAGTGAGGCTACTGCTGTTAAACTGGAGCCGGTCATAAGCACACTGCCCAGGTATGGGAAACTCTCCACTCTCTCCACAACTGCCCCATCACCGATTGGGAGTTGTGGGGGTGGAGTGTCCGATGGCACAAAATACCCAGGCAGGTGCTTAGTTTTGGTGGGGCTGATGGTAAGGCCCCATCTCTTAGTGGCACGCTCCAGTCTCAGCAGCAGCGTCTCCAACTCCTCCTCTGAATAAGCAGCTATTACCAAATCATCGGCATACATAACGTGGTTGAGCAATAGGGAGCCATCCCTTGACCGCACCCGGGCATCGATCAGCCTCCCATTATATCTGTACCATATGGAGATTCCCCCGGTACAGCTATTGAAGGCTTCACGAACTACGTGGTCAAAATAGATGTTAAATAATGTGGGAGCCAGAGGACATCCCTGTCGCACCCCCAAGGTGTACAGGGAATGGCTCCGACTCCCGGCCACGTAGTTTTACCCGGGCCCGCTCACCATCATGAAGGTCCTTAACGATCGTGAGCAGCGGTTTCAGGGACTCCGAAAGCACGAAGAACAACCCAGAGTCCAGGGCCTACTGATGGTATCATAGGCCTTGACCAGGTCAACAAAACAGAGACGTAGGTCTTGCTGGTAATTCCCTACACCTCTGCTGTAGCAGACGGACAGAACATATGGCATCTGTGCAGGACCGCCCTTTTCCTCACTCACACTTACTCACTCACACTCACACACAGCCCTGGGGATTCAGGGCAGGGGGGGGGTGAGCACGAGGGTGAGGCTGTGCGCGGGGGCCGTGACAGTGGGCACCACGGGGAAGGAAGCGAAACCCCGGCCCACCACTCCACCCGCTCTCGCTCACCTGGCAGAAAAAGTCGCAGAGCGTGGGCGGCGGGGCGTTGTTCTCCAGTAGCGGGGCGATGGCCTAAGACGATGGGGGGGGAGGAGGGGGTGGCACACGGAGGGGGAAGGGGTGGCGGGTGAGAGGGGAACCTCCTTGGGGGAAGGCGTGGGCGCGAAACGTCGTGCCGACCAAACGGTCCAGCCACCGTGGCTGGACGGTGTTCAGCTCCCTCGCGCCGGTAGGCGGGGGAGGTGGTGGTGGTGGTGGTGGGGTTCCATCCCGATACCCTTTGTTTGTGTTTAGTTCCCTGTCCTTCTCCCATAGACTCAGCACACAGAGAGCCATAGACTCAGCACACAGAGACCCATAGACTCAGCACACAGAGCCATAGACTCACCACACAGAGACCCATAGACTCAGCACACAGAGACCCATAGACTCAGCAAAGAGACCCATAGACTCAGCAGACAGAGACACATAGACTCACCACACAGAGACCCATAGACTCATCACACAGAGACCCATAGACTCATCACACAGATACCCATAGACTCAGCACACAGAGACCCATAGACTCAGCACACAGAGACCCATAGACTCACCACACAGAGACCCATACTCAGCACACAGAGACCCATAGACTCACCACACAGGGACCCATAGACTCACCACACAGAGAGCCATAGACTCACTACACAGAAAGCCATAGACTCACTACACAGAGCCATAGACTCACTACACAGAGAGCCATAGACTCACTACACAGAGACCCAGACTCACTACACAGAGACCCATAGACTCATCACACAGACCCATAGACTCACCACACAGAGACCCATAGACTCACCACACAGAGACCCATAGACTCACCACACAGAGACCCACAGACTCACAACACAGAGATCCATAGACTCACCACACAGAAAGCCACAGACTCAGCACACAGAGACCCATAGACTCACCACACAGAGACCCACAGATTCACATAGAGACCCATAGACTCACCACACAGAGACCCACAGACTCATCGCACATAGACCCACAGACTCACCACACAGAGACCCACAGACTCACCACACAGATACCCATAAACTCAGCACACAGAGACCCATAGACTCAGCACACAGAGACCCATAGACTCACCACACAGAAACCCACAGACTCACCACACAGAGACCCACAGACTCATCGCACATAGACCCACAGACTCACCAGACAGAGACCCATAGAATCACCACACAGAGACCCATAGACTCACCACACAGAGACCCATAGACTCATCACACTGAGACCCACAGACTCACCACACAGAGCACCCCATAGACTCACCACACAGAGACCCATAGACTCACCACACAGAGACCCATAGACCCACCACACAGAGACCCATAGATGCACCACACAGAGACCCACAGTCTCACCACACAGAGAGCCATAGACTCACCACATGGAGACCCATAGACTCACCACACAGAGACCCACAGACTCACCACACAGAGACCCACAGACTCACCACACAGAGACCCACAGACTCAGCACACACAGAGACCCACAGACTCACCACACAGAGACCCACAGACTCACCACACAGAGACCCACAGACTCACCACACAGAGACCCATAGACTCACCACACAGAGACCCACAGACTCACCACACAGAGACCCACAGACTCACCACACAGAGACCCACAGACTCAGCACACACAGAGACCCACAGACTCACCACACAGAGACCCACAGACTCACCACACAGAGACCCATAGACTCACCACACAGAGACCCACAGACTCACCACACAGAGACCCATAGACTCATCACACAGAGACCCACAGTCTCACCACACAGAGACCCACAGACTCACCACACAGAGACCCACAGACTCACCACACAGAGACCCACAGTATCACCACACAGAGACCCATAGACTCACCACACAGAGACCCACAGACTCACCACACAGAGACCCACAGACTCAGCACACAGAGACCCATAGACTCACCACACAGAGACCCACAGACTCACCACACAGAGACCCACAGACTCAGCACACACAGAGACCCACAGACTCACCACACAGAGACCCACAGACTCACCACACAGAGACCCATAGACTCACCACACAGAGACCCACAGACTCACCACACAGAGACCCATAGACTCATCACACAGAGACCCACAGTCTCACCACACAGAGACCCACAGACTCACCACACAGAGACCCACAGTATCACCACACAGAGACCCATAGACTCACCACACAGAGACTCACAGACTCACCACACAGAGACCCACAGACTCAGCACACAGAGACCCACAGACTCACCACACAGAGACCCACAGACTCAGCACACAGAGACCCACAGACTCACCACACAGAGACCCATAGACTCACCACACAGAGACCCACAGACTCACCACACAGAGACCCACAGACTCACCACACAGAGACCCACAGACTCACCACACAGAGACCCACAGACTCACCACACAGAGACCCACAGACTCACCACACAGAGACCCACAGACTCACCACACAGAGATCCATAGACTCGCCACACAGAGACCCACAGACTCACCACACAGAGACCCACAGACTCACCACACAGAGACCCACAGACTCACCGTGCCACGGCCTTCACAGGCGCTGCTACTCGCTACTAACAGCACTTGCCCCGACAGTTAAAGAGGCGGCACGGGGACAGGGTGGGTAGTGGGTGGGCATCTGTAGTCTTTGCCTTGCAACACTCACCACGATTATGCTCTCATGCTCCACAGGCGAGAGGTGTGGGTTCTGCGCGGGGGGGGGGGGGGGGGGGGGGGAGCGGGGGGGTGGGGGTAAACGCACGCAGTGAAAACGGCGTGGGCGGTGAGACGCGGAATCCCCCCTGCCAGCAGGGACTTCGCACATCCATCAGCACCTTTATCGCTCCGACAGCTCGCGAGAGAGTGAGAGAGAGAGCGAGCGAGAGAGGGAGCGAGAGAGAGAGAGAGAGTGAGCGAGAGAGTGAGTGAGAGAGAGAGCGAGCGAGAGAGGGAGCGAGAGAGAGTGAGAGAGTGAGTGAGAGAGTGAGAGAGCGAGAGAGAGAGCGAGAGAGAGTGAGTGAGAGAGGGAGCGAGAGAGAGAGTGAGTGGGTGAGTGAGTGAGAGAGCGAGTGAGAGTGTGAGTGAGAGGGTGAGTGAGAGTGTGAGTGAGAGGGTGAGTGAGAGTGTGAGTGAGAGGGTGAGTGAGAGTGTGAGTGAGAGGGTGAGTGAGAGGGCGAGTGAGTGAGTGAGTGTGCAAGTGAGAGAGGGAGCAAGTGAGTGAGTGAGTGAGAGAGCGAGTGAGTGAGTGAGTGTGCGAGTGAGAGAGGGAGCGAGAGTGAGTGAGCGAACGAGTGAGGGACCGAGAGAGTGAGTGTCTATGTGTGTCTCTCTGCGTGACGAGTCTATGTGTGTCTCTGTGTGATGAGTCTACGTGTCTCTCTGTGTGATGAGTCTACGTGTCTCTCTGTGTGATGAGTCTATGTGTCTCTCTGGGTGATGAGTCTACGTGTCTCTCTGTGTGATGAGTCTACGTGTCTCTCTGCGTGACGAGTCTATGTGTGTCTCTGTGTGATGAGTCTACGTGTCTCTCTGTGTGATGAGTCTACGTGTCTCTCTGGGTGATGAGTCCACGTGTCTCTCTGGGTGATGAGTCTACGTGTCTCTCTGCGTGATGAGTCTACGCGTCTCTCTGTGTGATGAGTCTACGTGTCTCTCTGTGTGATGAGTCTACGTGTCTCTCTGCGTGATGAGTCTACGTGTCTCTCTGTGTGATGAGTCTATGTGTCTCTCTGGGTGATGAGTCTACGTGTCTCTCTGTGTGATGAGTCTACGTGTCTCTCTGCGTGACGAGTCTATGTGTGTCTCTTTGTGATGAGTCTACGTGTCTCTCTGTGTGATGAGTCTACGTGTCTCTCTGTGTGATGAGTCTATGTGTCTCTCTGGGTGATGAGTCTACGTGTCTCTCTGTGTGATGAGTCTACGTGTCTCTCTGCGTGACGAGTCTATGTGTGTCTCTTTGTGATGAGTCTACGTGTCTCTCTGTGTGATGAGTCTACGTGTCTCTCTGTGTGATGAGTCTATGTGTCTCTCTGGGTGATGAGTCTACGTGTCTCTCTGTGTGATGAGTCTACGTGTCTCTCTGCGTGACGAGTCTATGTGTGTCTCTGTGTGATGAGTCTACGTGTCTCTCTGTGTGATGAGTCTACGTGTCTCTCTGGGTGATGAGTCCACGTGTCTCTCTGGGTGATTAGTCTACGTGTCTCTCTGCGTGATGAGTCTACGTGTCTCTCTGTGTGATGAGTCCACGTGTCTCTCTGCGTGACGAGTCCACGCGTCTCTCTGCGTGATGAGTCCACGTGTCTCTCTGCGTGACGAGTCTACGTGTCTCTCTACGTGATGATTCTACGTGTCTCTCTGCGTGATGATTCTACGTGTCTCTCTACGTGATGATTCTACGTGTCTCTCTGTGTGATGAGTCTATGTGTCTCTCTGTGTGATGAGTCCACGTGTCTCTCTGTGTGATGAGTCTACGTGTCTCTCTGTGTGATGAGTCTACGTGTCTCTCTGTGTGATGAGTCCACGTGTCTCTCTGTGTGATGAGTCTATGTGTCTCTCTGCGTGATGATTCTACGTGTCTCTCTGTGTGATGAGTCTATGTGTCTCTCTGTGTGATGAGTCCACGTGTCTCTCTGCGTGACGAGTCCACGTGTCTCTCTGTGTGATGATTCTACGTGTCTCTCTGTGTGATGAGTCCACGCGTCTCTCTGGGTGATGAGTCCACGCGTCTCTCTGCGTGACGAGTCTACGTGTCTCTCTGGGTGATGAGTCTACGTGTCTCTCTGTGTGATGAGTCTATGTGTCTCTCTGTGTGATGAGTCCACGTGTCTCTCTGCGTGACGAGTCTATGTGTCTCTCTGTGTGATGAGTCTACGTGTCTCTCTGTGTGATGAGTCTACGTGTCTCTCTGCGTGATGAGTCTACGTGTCTCTCTGTGTGATGAGTCTATGTGTCTCTCTGGGTGATGAGTCTACGTGTCTCTCTGCGTGATGAGTCTACGCGTCTCTCTGTGTGACGAGTCCACGCGTCTCTCTACGTGATGATTCTACGTGTCTCTCTGTGTGATGAGTCTACGTGTCTCTCTGGGTGACGAGTCCACGTGTCTCTCTGCGTGATGAGTCTACGTGTCTCTCTGTGTGATGAGTCCACGTGTCTCTCTGCGTGATGAGTCCACGTGTCTCTCTGTGTGATGAGTCTACGTGTCTCTCTGCGTGACGAGTCCACGTGTCTCTCTGCGTGATGAGTCTACGTGTCTCTCTGTGTGATTAGTCTACGTGTCTCTCTGCGTGACGAGTCTATGTGTCTCTCTGCGTGACGAGTCCACGCGTCTCTCTGTGTGATGAGTCTACGTGTCTCTCTGGGTGACGAGTCCACGCGTCTCTCTGTGTGATGAGTCCACGTGTCTCTCTGCGTGACGAGTCCATGCGTCTCTCTGCGTGACGAGTCTATGTGTCTCTCTGCGTGATGAGTCTACGTGTCTCTCTGTGTGATGAGTCTACGTGTCTCTCTGGGTGATGAGTCCACGTGTCTCTCTGTGTGATGAGTCTATGTGTCTCTCTGGGTGATGAGTCTACGTGTCTCTCTGTGTGATGATTCTACGAGTCTCTCTACGTGACGAGTCCATGCGTCTCTCTGCGTGACGAGTCTATGTGTCTCTCTGTGTGATGAGTCTATGTGTCTCTCTGGGTGACGAGTCCACGCGTCTCTCTGTGTGATGAGTCCACGTGTCTCTCTGCGTGACGAGTCCATGCGTCTCTCTGCGTGACGAGTCTATGTGTCTCTCTGCGTGATGAGTCTACGTGTCTCTCTGTGTGATGATTCTACGAGTCTCTCTACGTGACGAGTCCATGCGTCTCTCTGCGTGACGAGTCTATGTGTCTCTCTGCGTGACGAGTCCACGCGTCTCTCTGCGTGACGAGTCTACATGTCTCTCTGCGTGACGAGTCTATGTGTCTCTCTGCGTGACGAGTCTATGTGTCTCTCTGCGTGACGAGTCTACGTGTCTCTCTGCGTGACGAGTCTACGTGTCTCTCTGCGTGACGAGTCTACGTGTCTCTCTGCGTGACGAGTCTACGTGTCTCTCTGCGTGACGAGTCTACGTGTCTCTCTGCGTGATGAGTCTATGTGTCTCTCTGCGTGATGAGTCTACGTGTCTCTCTGCGTGATGAGTCTACGTGTCTCTCTGCGTGACGAGTCTACGTGTCTCTCTGTGTGATGAGTCTACGTGTCTCTCTGCGTGACGAGTCCACGTGTCTCTCTGTGTGATGAGTCTACGTGTCTCTCTGTGTGATGAGTCTACGTGTCTCTCTGGGTGACGAGTCCACGTGTCTCTCTGTGTGATGATTCTACGTGTCTCTCTGTGTGATGAGTCTATGTGTCTCTCTGCGTGATGAGTCTACGTGTCTCTCTGTGTGATGAGTCCACGTGTCTCTCTGTGTGATGAGTCTATGTGTCTCTCTGTGTGATGAGTCCACGTGTCTCTCTGTGTGATGAGTCTATGTGTCTCTCTGCGTGATGAGTCTACGTGTCTCTCTATGTGATGAGTCTACGTGTCTCTCTGTGTGATGAGTCTACGTGTCTCTCTGCGTGACGAGTCCACGTGTCTCTCTGTGTGATGAGTCTATGTGTCTCTCTGTGTGACGAGTCTACGTGTCTCTCTGCGTGACGAGTCCACGCGTCTCTCTGCGTGACGAGTCCACGGGTCTCCGCAGTGCGAGCCTGGACGCCGCACCTCCGTCACGAGCTTGGAGACGATGTCCAGGGGCACCTGGTGGATGGAGTCGTCCTGCAGGGGCGAGCAAAGCGACATGTCCACCAGCAGGCGGATCTCCTTGAGGACCACCTCCCAGCGGCCCGCATTCCACAGCAGCTTCTTGTAGGTGTAGGTCTTCTTCTGCGCACGAGGGCAGGCGGGACAAGCGGGGAGAGACGCGCGAGCACCAGACAGCAGCGCCCCGAGTTTCCACTCCCGCTCAACGGACATCGACTCCGGCGACGATTGTCCGAAGCGGACCCCGGGCCTCCGACCGACCGACACCCAACCCCCTCCCAAGGTAGACTCGGCGTCAAATGAGCTACCTGGTGCAGCGTGCAGTGGGCATCGCCAATGGGGGGAGACAAAGGCGGCCGGGCGTGGTGCTGGCCGCCCACTAGGGCTGAACGATTTGGGGGAGAAACATCTATCGTGCGATTTTTCTCACAGATATTGCGATTTGATTTCATTTGCGATCACATTTTTTTCAAGTCAAGCTGCAGCTCAATATTCACCGCGTAGCAGATTTAAAACACGTGACGGAGCATCACCACGTGATACCGTCAACATATTAACTGCTCTATGTATGCTAATGCCAGGATGAGAACTTGAAAGATATTAATTTCTTCCAACGTGTATTTATTAAAATGTTTTCATTGAAATAGAGCAATCATCCATAGAACAATTGTTAAGTTAAATAAATCAAGTTATAATAATTATAATATAAATTAAAACAATTCCAATAAGAAAGTAATAGGGACTTTGCAAATCGCAAAAAATCGCAGCCTTTGCTATTTGCTAATCGCGTTGTTTCAAATTGCGATTGAGATTTGAAATCGATTAATCGTTCGGCCCTACCGCCCACTCCCTCGTGTGCTGTGCCGGCCTTTGTAGGTGCTCGCTCACAGCACTTGCCCCTACAATCTGTTCAAGGCTACACGGTGGATATGTTTTCTTTGTGCGAGTGAGTGTGTCTGTGAGTGGGTGCATGGGTGAGTGTGTCCGTACGTGAGTGAGTGAGTGTGTCCGTGCATGAGTGAGTGTGTGTGAGTGAGTGGGTGGGTGGGTGAATGAGTAAGTGAGTGGGTGAATGACTGAGTGGGTGAGTGAGTGTGTCCGTGCATGAGTGAGTGTGTGAGTGGGTGGGTGGGTGAATGAGTAAGTGAGTGGGTGAATGACTGAGTGGGTGAGTGAGTGTGTCCGTGCATGAGTGAGTGTGCGAGTGAGTGGGTGGGTGGGTGAATGAGTAAGTGAGTATGTGAATGACTGAGTGGGTGAGTGAGTGTGTCCGTGCATGAGTGAGTGTGTGAGTGGGTGGGTGAATGAGTGAGTGGGTGAGTGAGTGAGTGAGTGTGTCCGTGCACGAGCGGGTGAGTGAGTGAGTGGGTGAGTGAGTGTGTCCGTGCATGAGCGGGTGAGTGTGCGCGTGTGTGTGTGTGAGTGGGTGAGTGTGTGTGCATGAGGGGGTGAGTGAGGGTGCGAGTGTGTGTGTGAGAGTGAGTGAGTGTGCGTGAGTGAATGGGTGAGGGTGTGAGTGAGTGTGTGCGTGAGTGTGTGAGTGAGTGTGTGGGTGGGTGTGTGAGTGTGGTGGGTGTGTGAGTGGGTGAGTGTGTGCATGAGTGGGTGAGTGTGTGAGTGAGTGTGTGGGTGTGTGAGTGGGTGAGTGTGTGCATGAGTGGGTGAGTGTGTGAGTGAGTGTGTGAGTGGGTGGGTGTGTTGATGAGTGGGTGAGTGTGTGAGTGAGTGTGTGAGTGGGTGGGTGTGTGGATGAGTGGGTAAGTGTGTGAGTGTGTGGGTGGGTGTGTGAGTGTGTGGGCGAGTGAGTGGGTGAGTGTGTGCATGTGTGGGTGCTGTGTGGATGAGCGAGTGAGTGTGTGGGTGAGTGAGTGGGCGGAAGGGCGCGTGGACGGCTGAGCGTTTGAGTGTGTGCGAGTGAGTGTGTGGGGAGCGGCCGTGCTCGCTAACACCACTTGCCCCGAGAGTCTACTGAGGCTAGAGATAGTGGGATCTCAATCTTTGCGCTGCGCTCCGAACCCGCCATCCCCATTTTCATCCGAGCCGGTCCCGGGCCTCCTCCCCTAGGTCGACTCGGCCTCAAATGAGCCTTCACTCGGGCGTTGCCACTCGCCAACGGCCCCCTGCCCTTACAGCCTGCCAAGGCTCCACGGGGAGGGATCTTCGTCTTGAGCGGGGTGTGCGAGTTAGCGCGTGAGAGTGAGCGGATGTGCCGACACCCCCCCTCACGCCGCCGACCCCACCGCCTCCACCGCCTCCGCCGCCTCCGTCCGCACCGAGGGCTCTGCTTCATTAAGGCCACCGCCGGCAAAAACTCGTGAATGTCAACGCCATCAATAAAGTCGCATGCGTGATGAGCGCGAAAACCAGGGGCTGGCCACGCTCGAGTGGCCCGTTAATTCAAAGCAAAGGAACCCGATTGTAATTCTTGACGTCGGGGACCAACCCAAATGCTTGCGTATGGGGGGCGTCTGCTGAGAAGGTACGCGTAGGAAACGGGGGTTGGGGGAGGCGGGGGGTGTGGTGAAGCCTCGATAATAATTCGTCTACATTGGCCTTCAAATGAGTGAGATCGTCCGGGCGGTGGACTATCCGTTTTGCTTAAAAACCGCGTTAACATTATGAATCCTCGATCGTTTCTGCGCGGATTCAATATCGGCCGTTCTATAGGATTCGGAGCGGGGGGGGGGGGTACGTCAAGCTGTACGTACCCAGGTGGGGGTGGAGTGGGGGTGTAAAAAGTCCGCGTGAGTACAGGGATCTCTGCGTGCCTACTCAACGGATGGCCCCTTACTTAAACGCCGTTTTAAAATTCCACGCGTTGCAGTTCCCACGTCACTGGCGTCACGCGCTGCGCGCTGATTTTGGATTGCTCACGAGATCTCCAAATTGGACAAAGCTCCAGTGTTTAAACAGTTTTTGTGTTGCCGGCTACCCTGGCACCAGCAGCTCCACACAGCCCCTGCCAACCCTCCCTACCCAGGTAGCGTGCCGGCTACCCTGGTACCAGCCAGCTCCACACAGCCCCTGTCAACCCTCCCTACCCAGGTAGCGTGCCAGCTGACTACCCTGGCACCAGCAGCTCCACACAGCCCCTGTCAACCCTCACTAGCCAGGTAGCGTGCCGGCTACCCTGGTACCAGCAGCTCCACACAGCCCCTGCCAACCCTCACTACCCAGGTAGTGTGGCGGCTACCCTGGTACCAGCAGCTCTACACAGCCCCTGTCAACCCTCCCTACCCAGGTAGCGTGACGTCTACCCTGGTACCAGCAGCTCCACACAGCCCCTGCCAACCCTCACTACCCAGGTAGTGTGCCGGCTACCCTGGTACCAGCAGCTCCACACAGCCCCTGTCAACCCTCCCTACCCAGGTAGCGTGCCGCTGACTACCCTGGCACCAGCAGCTCTACACAACCCCTGCCAACCCTCACTACCCATGTAGCGAGCCGGCTACCCTGGCACCAGCAGCTCCACACAGCCCCTGTCAACCCTCACTACCCAGGTAGCGTGCCAGCTACCCTGGCACCAGCAGCTCCACACAGCCCCTGTCAACCCTCACTACCCAGGTAGCGTGCCGGCTGACTACCCTGGCACCAGCAGCTCTACACAGCCCCTGTCAACCCTCCCTACCCAGGTAGCGAGCCGACTACCCTGGTACCAGCAGCTCTACACAGCCCCTGCCACCCCTCCCTACCCAGGTAGCGTGCCGCTGACTACCCTGGCACCAGCAGCTCCACACAGCCCCTGTCAACCCTCCCTACCCAGGTAGCGTGCCGGCTGACTACCCTGGTACCAGCAGCTCTACACAGCCCCTGATAACCCTCACTACCCTGGCACCAGCAGCTCCACACAGCCCCTGATAACCCTCACTACCCTGGTACCAGCAGCTCTACACAGCCCCTGATAACCCTCACTACCCTGGTACCAGCAGCTCTACACAGCCCCTGCCAACCCTCCCTACCCAGGTAGCGTGCCGGCTACCCTGGCACCAGCAGCTCCACACAGCCCCTGCCACCCCTCCCTACCCAGGTAGCGAGCCGGCTGACTACCCTGGCACCAGCAGCTCTACACAGCCCCTGCCAACCCTCCCTACCCAGGTAGCGTGCCGCCGGCCACCCTGGTACCAGCCGATTTTGCCGGGTTGCCATAATTCGCCAGGTAGGAATCCACTGAACTGTCACCCGGCACTGGCTCCAAGCTGCTTCTACGGACACAATAAATCGGACAATATGCCGCCTACACCCACCCACCCCCACCCGCCCCAACGTGAAAACAAGTTTTCATTTACACAGCGACGTGGTTTCTCCCGGAGTGCGTCACTTCAACGTAAGCGAAGCTCCGCACCGGTTCCGACATTCGGCGTCTCATCAGCGGCAGAGGTGGCGAAGGAGGAGGAGGTGGTGGTGGAGGACGGGGATGAGGATGAGGTGGTGGAGGAGATGGAGGAGGTGGAAGAGATGGAGGTGGTGGTGAAGGAGATGGAAGTGGTGGTGGAGGAGATGGAGGAGGTGGAGGAGGTGGAGATGGAGGAGGAGGTGGAGGAGATGGAGGAGATGGAGGAGGTGAAGGAGATGGAGGAGGTGGAGGAGATAGAGGAGGTGGAGGAGATGGAGGAGGTGGAGGAGATAGAGGAGATGGAGGAGGTGGAGGAGATAGAGGAGGTGGAGGAGATGGAAGAGGTGGAGGAGATAGAGGAGATGGAGGAGGAGATGGAGGAGGTGAAGGAGATGGAGGAGATGGAGATAGAGGAGGTGGAGGACATAGAGGAGATGGAGGTGGTGGAGAAGGAGATGGAGGAGATGGAGGAGGTGGAGGACATAGAGGAGATGGAGGAGGTGGAGGAGATGGAGGAGGAGATGGAGGAGCCGTCACCGTATAACGAGGGGACCGGCCGCTCGGCGCGTCCCGGGCGGCGATGGTTCAACATTCCACTTTGGTTCTCTCGGTGAAGTCACGTAGGAGAGAGACATTTTATTTATTTATCTATTTCAAAGAGCAATTCCTGCAGTCACGAAAAGCTCTAAATCAAGGTTCAATATTCATCGCTCGCACGGCGCCCTGATCGTGACGTGAGGGAGCCGTGCAAGCGGCGCTGGCACCGTGCCCACCCACCACCACCCCCCCTCTTCTCTCTCTGTCTGTGTTCGTGTCTCTCCACACGCCTCGCTCGCTGTGTGTGTGTGTGACTCTCTCGTGGTTCTCTCTACATGACGCCTCTCTCTCTCTATGATCGCTCCCCGCTACCGCCACCGTGACACCACCAACAACACCACCACCACCTACTCTGTCTCCACCACCACCACACTCCGTCTTCACCACCACCACCAACAACACCACCACCACACACCGTCTCCACCAACACCACCACCACCCACTCCGTCTCCACCACCACCCTCCGTCTGCACCACCACCACCACCGCACTTCCGTCTCCACCACCACCGTACTCCGTCTCCACCACCACCGTACTCCGTCTCCACCACCACCACCCACTCCGTCTCCACCACCACCACCACCACACTCCGTCTCCACCACCACCACCCACTCCGTCACCACCACCACCACCACCACCGCACAACGTCTACACCACCACCACCACACTCCGTCTCCACCACCACCACCGTACTCCGTCTCCACCACCACCACCCACTCGGTCTCCACCACCACCACCACCACCGCACTCCATCTCCACCAACACCGCACTCCGTCTCTACCACCACCACCGCCGCACTCCGTCTCCACCACCACCACCGCACTCCATCTCCACCAACACCGCACTCCGTCTCCACCACCACCACACTCCGTCTCCACCACCATCACCACCACACTCCGTCTCCACCACCACCACCGCACTCCGTCTCCACCACCACCACCACCACACTCCGTCTCCACCACCACCACCACCCTCCGTCTCCACCACCACCACCACACTCCATCCCCACCACCACCACCACCGCACTCCATCTCCACCACCACCACCACACTCCGTCTCCACCACCACCACCACCACCACACTCCGTCTCCACTTGCCTTCCACTGAAGTGAATGGAACCACTGGTCACGCTGGTATCCGTTCCCCGCCTGGCAAAGAGAGGACACAGTTCCCAAAGTCAACAACAAAAACAACAACAACAACAACAAAAACAACAACAAAAACTACAACAACAAAAAAACAACAAAAACAACAACAAAAACAACAACAAAAACAACAACAACAAACAACAAACAAACAACAACAAAAAGCGTCACGGGGTCGGGATGGAACCCGCGCCCTTCCGCACACCGGGCGAGGCAGTTAACGTATCGCCTCCGCGAGGCCCGCCGGGCAATTTGTGGGCTTAAACAAAATACAAAAAAAAATAAAAAATAAACATAACACGTCTTGGCTGGCCGCGCATCGGATGCGCGTCACCATCTCAATAACCCCGTCTCTCACCAACCACCACCCCAACCTCCCACCCCCCGACGGCCGCCAGCTGCAGGATTGAGGCGGTGCGGCCCGCTCACCGCTCACCGCTCACCGCTCGAAGCCTCCGATTCAGCGGCGAGCGGCCATCGGCGCGGGTTGCATCGCCGTCGACAGAAGGCGTCGCAGCTCGCCGCGGAGAACCCTCGCCGGCACGAACGCCGCCGGCTGCCGGCAAAACTGGGCCACGCGTCGCCCACTGCCACCGTGCGCGTGGCCCCGTTTGGGGGGGGGGGGGGGGGGGCCCCCCCCCAGTACCGAGACGAAGCGATTCGCGTTTCAGTTTGTCGTCCGGTCGCGTTCCGATGGCGTATACGTAGCGACCCGCTCGCCCGCTCGCTCGCTCACACACGCACGCAAAGACGCCCCCCCCCCCCCCCCAGTGTAGCCTGTAACAGACTCCACCACCAACCCCCCCCCCCCCACCACCACCAACCCCCCACGGCCGCTCACCTGCAGCAGGATGGTGGCGCCGCACACGGAGATCTGGAGGCAGTAGCGGGGAGCGTTCTCCCACGCGAGCACCTGGATCTCCTCCATGCTGCTGTAGGCGATGGAGTTCTCCATGTAGCCCGTGGGCTGTGAAGACAACAAACGCAAGGCCCACGGTCAGCTCAAGTGGGGGGGGGGGGGAGGATAGGGGGGGCGGGCAGGGGTGGGCTGAACGTGAGTGAGTGAGAGTGTGAGTGTGTGTGTGAGAGGGTGTGTGAGTGAGAGTGTGTGAGAGTGTGTGAGTGGGTGAGTGTGTGAGTGAGAGTGTGTGAGTGAGAGTGTGTAAGAGTGTGTGTGTAAGAGTGTGTGAGTGAGTGTGTGTGAGTGTGAGAGTGAGTGAGTGAGTGAGAGTGTGTGAGTGAGGGTGTGTGAGTGAGAGTGTGTGAGTGTGTGTGAGTGTAAGAGTGTGTGAGAGTGTGTGAGTGAGTGAGAGTGAGAGTGTGTGAGTGAGAGTGTGTGTAAGAGTGTGTGAGGGAGAGTGTGAGAGTGTGTGCGAGTGGGTGAGTGTGAGAGTGTGTGAGTGAGAGTGTGTGCGAGTGGGTGAGTGTGAGTGTGTGAGAGTGTGTGAGTGAGAGTGTGTGAGTGTGAGTGTGTGAGGGAGAGTGTGAGAGTGTGTGCGAGTGGGTGAGTGTGAGAGTGTGTGAGTGAGAGTGTGTGAGAGTGTGTGAGTGTAAGAGTGTGTGAGTAAGAGTGTGTGCGAGTGGGTGAGTGTGAGTGTGTGAGAGTGTCTGAGTGAGAGTGTGTGAGTGAGAGTGTGTGAGTGGGTGAGTGTGTGAGTGAGAGTGTGTGAGTGTGTGCGAGTGGGTGAGTGTGTGCGAGTGGGTGAGTGTGTGCGAATGTGCGAGTGTGTGAGTGAGAGTGTGTGAGTGGGTGAGTGTGTCAGTGGGCGAGTAGGTGTGAGAGTGTGTGAGTGTGTGAGTGGGTGAGTGAGTGTGTGAGTAAGCGTGTGTGTGAGTGTGTGAGTGAGAGTGTGTGAGCATGTGAGTGAGTGTGTGTGAGTGTGTGAGAGTGAGAGTGTGTGAGTGAGAGTGTGTGAGTGAGTGTGCGAGTAAGAGTGTGTGTGAGTGAGAGTGTGTGAGTGAGAGTGTGTGAGTGTGTGTGAGTGTGAGAGTGTGTGAGTGGGTGAGTGTGTGAGAGTGTGAGAGTGTGAGTGTGTGAGTGGGCGAGTAGGTGAGAGTGTAAGAGTGTGTGAGAGTGTGAGAGTGTGTGAGTGTGTGAGAGTGTGTGAGTGAGAGTGTGAGAGTGTGTGAGTGAGAGTGTGAGAGTGTGTGAGTGAGAGCGTGTGAGTGAGAGTGTGAGAGCATGTGAGTGAGAGTGTGAGTGAGTGTGTGAGTGAGAGTGTGAGTGAGTGTGTGAGTGGGCGAGTGTCAGAGTGAGCAAGTGGGCGAGTGTGAGAATGTGTGAGCAGGTGAGTGTGTGAGCGTGTGCATGAGTGTGTGCGTGTGTGTGATTGAGTGAATGTGCGAGCGTGTATGAGTGTGTGAGTGTGCGCGTGGGTGGGCGAATGTGTGAAGGCGAGTGGGTGAGTGTGTGCATGAGTCTGCGGGTGTGCGAGTCTGCGAGTCTGTGAGTGTGCGCATGAGCAACGATTATCGCCGTGCTACGAACCCGGCGACCGGAGTTCTATTCCCGCTCACGGCCAACACCGGCGACGAAAATCTTAACCGGTCATGGGCCTGCCCCTAGGTTGACTCAGCCTCAATTGAGTACCCTGGTGTTCTGTTTAAACATCACCATTGGGGAGACAAAGGCCCGTCATGCCTCGTGTTGGCCACCCACTCTCCTATATCTCACTCCCTCCCATATCTTGGCTGTGTGTGTGTGTGGGCTGTGTGCGCATGTGTGTGCGTGTGTACACGTGTGTGTGTGCATGTGTGTGTGTGGGGGCTGTGTGCATGTGTGTGTGTGCGTGCATGTGCGTGCACGTGTGTGCACTGTGTGCACGTCTGTGTGTGGGCTGTGTGCACGTGTGTGTGTGCATGCGTGCACGTGTGTGTGTGTACGTGTGTGTGTGTGTGCGTGTGTGCGCGTGTGTGCACGTGTGTGTGCGTGCACCTGTGTGCGTGTGCACGTGCTTGTGTGCACGTGCGTGTGCACGTGCTTGTGTGCACGTGCGTGTGCACGTGCTTGTGTGCACGTGCGTGTGTGTGTGCACGTGCGTGTGTGTGCACGTGTGTGTGTGTGCACGTGTGTGTGCGTGCACGTGTGTGTGCGTGCACGTGCGTGTGTGCGCACGTGTGTGTGTGTGTGCGCGTGGTAACACAAGTCAGGTAAATATTTACTCTTGCCGGGGACGGCTCGTTTAACCGTGGCTGCTGCTGCTGCTGCTGTCGCATTCGCAACGACGACGAGAATTTGTTTCTACCCACACGCGTGGTGGCAGCAGCATCAGCATCAGCGGCCAAGTGTCTCAGGATCTGGATGCCAATGTGGAGGTCCTGCTGCTGCTGCTGCTGTTACCACCCCCATGACCACCACCCACACGACCACCACCCACACCACCACCCCCACCCCCATGACCACCACCCACACGACCACTAGTACCACCACCACCCCCCATGACCACCACCACCACCACCACCACGACAACCACCACTGCCCACGACCAACCAAACGACCACCACCACCACAACCACATAAACCACAACTACCACCCCACCACCGTCAGCACCACCTCCATCGCCACCACCGTCACCAACATTGACCACGACTATCAACGCCACCAACATCACCACAACCATCACAATCACTACCCACTATCGGCACCACCACCGCCACCACCAAATTGACCACGACTATCACCGCCACCACCACCGCTGCCACCACCAAATTGACCACGACTATCACCGCCACCACCATCGCCGCCACCACCACCACCACCAAATTGACCACGACTATCACTGCCACCACCACCACCGCCGTCACCGCCGCCTTCAACGGGGCCGTGAAGCAAGCGGTGCGTAGTGACCTGCGCTTCAAAGCGCGAGGGACACGGGAGCAGCAGCAGCAGCAGCAGCCGCAGCAGCAGCAGCCACAGCAGCAGCAGCAGCAGCAGCAGCCGCAGCAGCAGCAGCAGCAGCCGCAGCAGCCACAGCAGCCGCAGCAGCAGCAGCAGCCGCAGCAGCAGCAGCAGCCCCTCCGCACCGCCCCTCGGCCCGCGACCGTGTCAGCACGACCCCGACAGGGCAGCGATAAAAGACGTCTGCCCAAGTCAAACGACCGGCGTCCTGCCCCCGGTATGGACGTTCGGGGCTGGGCGGAGGAGGAGGAGGGAGGAGGAGCGGGCCAGGCCCACGCTCGCTTGCGCTCTTCCACCTCTGCAAGCCAACGCCAAAAGCCGTAGGTGTCTCTCTCCCTTCTCTGGTAAAAACAAAATATTAAATAAGAAAAAGGCGTCCACTCGGCGCGCTCCCGGGCCGCCGGCGCCGACGCCGACACCGCCGCCGGTCAGCCGTTTGAGGCCTCGGTAAGGCAGACGGGCCGAGTTTACGGAACAGGACCCTGCGTGCCAGTTTTACCCCTTTTTTGTGGGCAGTAACACAGGAGGTGTCGGTAGAACACGGAGGCTTTGGCGACCAAATGTCATTCGTAACGAAGGGGTTTTTTGTTTTGGGGGTCGGGTCGGGTCGGGTCGCGGAGGTGTGTTTGGTTGCTCGAGCACCGGACGGAAACGTCTTGCTGACGTTCGCATTGTCCTCGCACCCGGCCGCCTCTCGGCGCCGTCCTCCGCCCTGGCGCTAGCGGCGAGACTCGGCCCGAGAGGAGGCCGCTGCTGCTCCTGCTGCTGCTGCTCCTGCTGCTGCTGCTGCTCCTGCTGCTGCTGCTGCTCCTGCTGCTGCTGCTCTCCCCCCCCGGACGGAGGCCAAACGGCCTCGAAGGCAATACATCGGACGAATCGTCGCCAGGGCCGCTGTTCGTCTGCCCGTTCACCGAGAGGCCGGGTGACAGGCGGGCCCGGGGAGCCGGGGCCGGTGGCTGGGTAGGGATGCAGGCAGCGAGTCGCCGGGGCCCTCGGCGAGCGGGAGGGGCGGACGGCCGCCACTCAAAGCTGCCCGCCCGCCCGCCCCAACCCGCCAGCCCGGGTCTTCCCGTCAACTCTCTCGCTCGTCGCGAGCGACGCACACGGAGGGAGGGAGCGAGAGAGAGAGAGAGGAGAGCGCCTTGGGTCACGGGCGCCTCGCCGGCCCGTCCCGTCCAACGAGCTTTCGCACACGCGTCCGCGGCCGTCTGGAACGCTCTTGTCCCCCTCCTAGCGATGTCAGGAAGACGCTGGGAGCTACGATTCGCTTTTAAATCGTCGTCGTCGTCGTCGTCATCGATTGAGAAGGCATTTCTTTAAAAACTGCTTGTCCGTGTTTAGTTGGTTGTCCTGCCCCCCCGGCACCTCCGATGAGCACGGTTAGCTACGTGCGGTGCGAAAGGAGTTCAACATAGATACGTAGAGCTCACACAGAGACCCATAGACTCACACGGAACCCCATAGACTCACAAAGAGCCTCATAGACTCACACAGAGACCCGTAGGCTCACAAAAAGACCCATAGACTCACACGGAACCCCATAGACTCACACGGAGTCCCATAGACTCACACAGATACCCGTAGACTCATCACAGGGCCCCATAGACTCACATGGAGTCCCATAGACTCACACACATACCCGTAGACTCACACGGAGTCCCATAGACTCACACAGGGACCCATAGACTCATATAGAGACCCAAAGACTCACACAGAGACCCGTAGACTCACACAGAGACCCATAAACTCACACAGAGACCCATAGACTCATATAGAGCCCCATAGACTCATACAGAGACCCGTAGACTCACACAGAGACCCATAGACTCATACAGATACCCGTAGACTCACACAGAGACCCATAGACTCACACGGAGTCCCATAGACTCACACAAAGACCCCTAGACTCACACAGATACCCCTAGACTCACACAGGGACCCATAGACTCATATAGAGACCCATAGACTCACACAGAGACCCGTAGACTCACACGGAGTCCCATAGACACACACAGAGACCCAAAGACACACACAGAGACCCATAAACTCACACAGAGACCCACAGACACACACAGAGACCCATAGACTCACACAGAGACCCATAGACTCACACAGAGACCCATAGACTCACACAGATACCCCTAGACTCACACAGGGACCCATAGACTCATATAGAGACCCATAGACTCACACAGAGACCCGTAGACTCACACGGAGTCCCATAGACACACACAGAGACCCAAAGACACACACAGAGACCCATAAACTCACACAGAGACCCACAGACACACACAGAGACCCATAGACTCACACAGAGACCCATAGACTCGCACAGAGACCCATAGACTCACACAGGGACCCATAGACTCACACAGGGACCCATAGACTCACACAGGGACCCATAGACTCACACAGAGACCCGTAGACTCACACAGATACCCGTAGACTCACACAAGGTCCCATAGACTCACACAGAGACCCAGACTCATACAGATACCCGTAGACTCACACGGAGTCCTATAGACTCACACGGAGACCCATACACTCACACAAAGACCCCTAGACTCATACAGATACCCATAGACTGACACACAGAGACCCATAGACTGACACACAGAGACCCATAGGCTCACACAGAGACCCACAGACACACACAGAGACCCATAAACTCACACACAGAGACCCACAGACACACACAGAGACCCATAAACTCACACACAGAGACCCACAGACACACACAGAGACCCATAAACTCACACACAGAGACCCACAGACACACACAGAGACCCATAAACTCACACACAGAGACCCACAGACACACACAGAGACCCATAAACTCACACACAGAGACCCACAGACACACACAGAGACCCACAGACTCACACAGAGACCCATAAACTCACACACAGAGACCCACAGACACACACAGAGACCCACAGACTCACACAGAGACCCATAAACTCACACACAGAGACCCATAGACTCACACAGAGACCCACAGACACACACAGAGACCCACAGACACACACAGAGACCCACAGACACACACAGAGACCCATAAACTCACACACAGAGACCCATAAACTCACACACAGAGACCCACAGACACACACAGAGACCCACAGACTCACACAGAGACCCACAGACACACACAGAGACCCATAGACACACACAGAGACCCATAGACTGACACACAGAGACCCATAAACTCACACACAGACACACACAGAGACCCATAAACTCACACAAGCAGTGCTCGACTCTCAAGCACACAACAGGCGAAGATCCCACCCCCACCCCCCCTCCCACTCCCACCACAGCCTTCGACAGACTGCAGGAGCAAGTGCTTTTATCGAGTGCCCCCTGATCAGGCCACCAGGGGGGGTACGAGGGCGCGCGGCCCTGGCCGGACGCCGGGCGGTCGTTTTGAGACCCGGGTCGACCCGGCGGAGGCCCCAGGGTCCCCCGGTTGGGATAGCCGCCGCCGCCGTCGCCGGCGTTGGAGACCCGCCGGGGCGTTGAAGCGCCGCTAGGCCGGGAGCTCACTTGAGGCCGAGTCGAAACTAGGGGAGGCCCAGGCGATCGTCGCCGGCGTCGGCCGTGAGCGGGAATGGAACCCGGGGGTAGGTAGGTAGGTAGGCGCGGCGTAGCGCTAACCGCTGAACCACCGCTCCCCATCGCTGACCACAAGCGCACAGAGAGATCTGCCCCCCTCGCCCACCCCCGCTTGGCACATTGTTGGCGCAAGCGCTGTTATCGAGTAGCACCGACGATGCGCGTACACACACACACAAAGACAAAGATCCCCCGTGTAGCCTGAAACACACTGGAGGGGCAAGTGCTGTTAGCGAGCAGCACCTGTGAAGGCCGGTAACGGCACACGAGGGGGGTGGGTGGCCAACACCACGCCCGGCCGCCTTTGTCTCCCCTGTGGCGAGGTTTACACACCGCACCAGGTAACTCATTTGAGGCTGAGTCGCCCCTAGGGGAGGCCCAGGGACCGGTTCAGATAAACGTCGCGCAGGGCGCCAATTGCTACACTACCGCACGCACAGACACTCGCACACGCACAGACACTCGCACAGACACTCGCACACAGACACGCACAGACACTCGCACAGACACTCGCACAGACACTCACAGACACTCGCACACGCACAGACACTCGCACACGAACAGACACTGAGACAAGCACAGACACTCAGACACGCACAGACACTCACACTCGCACGCACAGACACTCACACTCGCACGCACAGACACTCACACTCGCACGCACAGACACTCACACAAGCACAGACACTCACACTAACACTAACACGCACAGACACTCACTCACACTCACACAGACACGCACAGACACTCACACACGCACAGACACTCACACAAGCACAGACACTCAGACACGCACAGACACTCACACTCGCACGCACAGACACTCACACAAGCACAGACACTCACACTAATACTAACACGCACAGACACTCACTCACACTCACACACGGACACGCACAGACACTCACACACGCACAGACACTCAGACAAGCACAGATACTCAGACACGCACAGACACTCACACTCGCACGCACAGACACTCACACAAGCACAGACACTCACACTAACACAGACACGCACAGACACTCACACTCACACAGACACGCACAGACACACTCACACAGACAGGCACAGACACTCACTCACACTCGCACACAGACACTCACTCACACTCGCACAGACACTCACACAGACACTCACTCACACACGCACAGACACTCACACACTCACACACGCGCACAGACACTCACTCACACACACACGCGCACAGACACTCACTCACTCACACACACGCACAGACACTCACACTCACACAAGCACAGACACTCACACAAGCACAGACACTCACACTCACACAAGCACAGACACTCACACTCACACACACGCACAGACACTCACACTCACACACACGCACAGACACTCACACTCGCACACAGACACTCACACTCACACACACGCACAGACACTCACACTCACACACATGCACAGACACTCACACACTCACACGCACAGACACTCACACACAGACACCTGTACACTGCGGCTATACAGAGTGCACACAAAGGACACCGGCACAAAAGATCCCTTCGCGCAGCCTCGGTCTGGCCGCACGAGCCCCCTGGGGCTATGCGACAGAACCCTGAGAATCGGGCACAGCAGTGTGGGGTTCCCTGGCTCATACAATGACGAGGGGGACGCCGCCACCAGGCGAGATGCCTCGCCTGGTACACAGGAGGTCGTGGGTCCGATCCCGACCCTGACGACCCTGTTCTCTCTCTCTCTCTCGCATCATCATCACGGTGGCTAGGAGATGTCGACTACCTCGCCTGGTACGCAGGAGGTCGTGGGTCCGATCCCGACCCTGACGACGCCTGTTCTCTCTCTCTCTCTCGCATCATCATCACGGTGGCTAGGAGATGTCGACTACCTCGCCTGGTACGCAGGAGGTCGTGGATCCGATCCTGACCCTGACGACGCCTGTTCTCTCTCTCTCGCATCATCATCACGGCGGCTAGGAGATGTCGACTACCTCGCCTGGTACGCAGGAGGTCGTGGGTCCGATCCCGACCCTGACGACGCCTGCTGCTGTGTATTTGGGCTCCGCGTTTCTCTCCCTCTCTCATCGTCATCGCGGTGGCTCGGAGATGTCGACTACCTCGCCTGGTATACAGGAGGCCGTGAGTTCGATCTCACAGCAGCAGCAGCAGTTGCAGCAGAAGCAGCGGCAACAACAGCAGTAGCAGCAACAACAGCAGCAGTAGCAGCAACAACAGCAGCAGTAGCAGCAGAAGCAGCGGCAACAACAGCAGTAGCAGCAACAACAGCAGCAGTAGCAGCAACAACAGCAGCAGTAGCAGCAGAAGCGGCGGCAACAACAGCAGCTGTAGCAGCAACAACAGCAGCAGTAGCGGCAACAACAGCAGCTGTAGCAGCAACAGCTACAGCAGAGGCAGTAACAGCAGCAGCAGCAGCAGTCCAACAGGGTTGCCAACTGCCTCCAACCATTGCGATGTTCATGACAATGAAGCGTCGTCGATTGTCGATCGTCTGCTTTGCTTATTTATTTATTTATCACCATCAAAGTCCGTCGAAGGCAAATCCGGACCGGCAACATTCAAATCCCCCCCCCCAACCACCACCACCACCACGCCCTCGGCTCGTTTCTCCCACGAATGCCACCCCCACTCCAGACTGCCGGGGCAAGTGCTGTCAGCGAGTAGCAGCAGCAGGCAAGGGTAGCACACCAGGAGGTGCGGTGTGGCCGGGACCACTCACGCCCCGTCTCCCAGTGACCCACTAACCCCTTAACCCGAACCAGCCATCAGCACCACCCCTAAACAACGACTCAGCGACCAGGACTCACAGTGACCCACTAACCCCTTAACCCGAACCAGCCATCAGCACCATCCCTAAACAACGACTCAGTAACCAGGACTCACAGTGACCCACTAACCCCTTAACCCGAACCAGCCATCAGCACCACCCCTAAACAACGACTCAGTAACCAGGACTCACAGTGACCCACTAACCCCTTAACCCTAACCAGTCGTCAGCACCACCCCTAAACAACGACTCACTCAGTGACCCACTAACCCCTTAACCAGACCCAGCCATCAGCCCCACCCCTAAACAACGACTCACTCAGTGACCCACTAACCCCTTAACCCGAACCAGCCAGCCATCAGCACCACCCCTAAACAACGACTCACTCAGTGACCCACTAACCCCTTAACCCGAACCAGCCATCAGCACCACCCCTAAACAACGACTCACTCAGTGACCCACTAACCTCTTAACCCGAAGCAGCCATCAGCACCACCCCTAAACAACGACTCACTCAGTGACCCATTAACCCCTTAACCCGAAGCAGCCATCAGCACCACCCCTAAACAACGACTCACTCAGTGACCCACTAACCCCTTAACCCGAACCAGCCATCAGCACCACCCCTAAACAACGACTCACTCAGTGACCCACTAACCTCTTAACCCGAAGCAGCCATCAGCACCACCCCTAAACAACGACTCACTCAGTGACCCACTAACCCCTTAACCCGAAGCAGCCATCAGCACCACCCCTAAACAACGACTCACTCAGTGACCCACTAACCCCTTAACCCGAAGCAGCCATCAGCACCACCCCTAAACAACGACTCACTCAGTGACCCACTAACCCCTTAACCCGAACCAGCCAGCCATCAGCACCACCCCCAAAACAACGACTCACTCAGTGACCCACTAACCCCTTAACCCGAACCAGCCATCAGCACCACCCCTAAACAACGACTCACTCAGTGACCCACTAACCCCTTAACCTGAACCAGCCAGCCATCAGCACCACCCCTAAACAACGACTCACTCAGTGACCCACTAACCCCTTAACCCGAACCAGCCAGCCATCAGCACCACCCCCAAAACAACGACTCACTCAGTTACCCACTAACCCCTTAACCCGAACCAGCCATCAGCACCACCCCTAAACAACGACTCACTCAGTGACCCACTAACCCCTTAACCCGAACCAGCCATCAGCACCACCCCTAAACAACGACTCACTCAGTGACCCACTAACCCCTTAACCTGAACCAGCCATCGGCACCACCCCTAAACAACGACTCACTCAGTGACCCACTAACCCCTTAACCCGAACCAGCCGTCAGCACCACCCCTAAACAACGACTCACTCAGTGACCCACTAACCCCTTAACCCGAACCAGCCATCAGCACCACCCCTAAACAACGACTCACTCAGTGACCCACTAACCCCTTAACCCTAACCAACCGGCCACGGTCTATTGCCTGCCCTCCCCATCCACTCTCTCCACTTGATTGTCGGTGCCAGAGTTCGCAGCGTTGAGACGGAGGAGGAGGAGGAGGTGCGGGGGGTGTTGGTGGTGGTGTGGGTGTTGGTGGTGTGGGTGTTGTTGGTGGTGGTGTGGGTGTTGTTGGTGTGGGTGTTGCTGGTGGTGGTGTGGGTGTTGCTGGTGGTGGTGTGGGTGTTGGTGGTGTGGGTGGTGTTGGTGGTGGTGTGGTGGTGGTGGTGTGGTGGTGTTGGTGGTGGTGTGGGTGTTGGTGGTGTGGGTGTTGGTGGTGGTGTGGGTGTTGGGGAGCGATAGTGTAGCGGTTAGCGCGCTGCGCTATGAACCTGGCGACCCGGGTTCGATTCCCGCTCACGGCCAACACCAGTGACGATTATCTGAACCGGTCCCGGGCCTCCCCTACGGCCTCCATAGGTGCTCGCTAACAGCACTTGCCCCTACAGTCTGTTAAGGCTATATGGGGGATCTTTTTTGTCTTTGTTGGTGGTGTTGTGGGTGTTGGTGGTGGTGTGAGTGTTGGTGGTGTGGGTGGTGTGGGTGTTAGTGGTGTGGGTGGTGTTGGTGGTGGTGGTGGTGTGGGTGTTGGTGGAATGGGTGTTGGTGGTGGTGTGGGTGGTGGTGTTTTGGTGGTGGTGTGGGTGGTGGTGGTGTTGGTGCTTCCCTCTGCGCTCCCCTTCCCTTTCCCGTTCTGAGAAGCCAGGTCACAGTGACGTGAAAGGCCGGGGACGTGCTGGGGGGGAGGTGGTGGTGGTGGTGGTGGCAAGACGGAAGCCTGGCAGCAGAGATCGGTCACAGCTGTTGGAAGACGACCCCGTACAGCCTGAACAGACTTGCTGGGGGGTGGGGGGAACGCGGAAGACTCCCCGCTCGCTCGCTCGCTCACGACGATCCCCACCCCGTACAGCCTGAACAGACTGCTGGGGACGGGGGGGGGGTGGTAAGAGGTGCTAGAGATTGGCGCACCGTGAATGCCACACGACGGGGGAGGGGTGGCAAGCACCTCGCCCGGCCGCCTTTGACTCCCCAGCGCTGATTTGTGCACACCGCAACGGAAAGGCTGAGTCGACCTAGGGGAGGCCCAGGAGCGGTTCGGATAGCGGCCACCGCTGTTGCTGGTGGTGGTGGTGGTGGCCGTGAGCGGGAATCCAATTCGGGTCCCGTTTGTGCGCTAACCACTCCCCACAAACGATCAACTTACCCCATCACTCAGTCACTTACCCCATCGCTCACTCACTAGCCCATCGCTCAGTCACTTACCCCATCGCTCACTCACTAGCCCATCGCTCACTCACTAGCCCATCGCTCAGTCACTTACCCCATCGCTCAGTCACTAGCCCATCACTCACTCACTACCCCATCACCCAGTCACTAGCCCATCACCCAGTCACTAGCCCATCACCCAGTCACTAGCCCATCACCCAGTCACTAGCCCATCACTCAGTCACTTACCCCATCACTCAGTCACTACCCCATCACTCACTCACTAGCCCATCACTCAGTCACTAGCCCATCACTCAGTCACTAGCCCATCACTCAGTCACTAGCCCATCGCTCAGTCACTTACCCCATCACTCAGTCACTAGCCCATCACTCAGTCACTAGCCCATCACTCAGTCACTAGCCCATCACTCAGTCACTTACCCCATCACTCAGTCACTAGCCCATCACTCAGTCACTAGCCCATCACTCAGTCACTACCCCATCACTCACTACCCCATCACCCACTACCACTACCCCATCACTCAGTCACTACCCCATCACTCACTACCCCATAACTCACTCACTACCCCATCACTCACTACCCATCACTCAGTCACTACCCCATCACTCACTACCCCATCACTCACTACCCCATCACTCACTACCACTACCCCATCACTCAGTCACTAGCCCATCGCTCAGTCACTTACCCCATCACTCACTCACTAGCCCATCGCTCAGTCACTTACCCCATCGCTCACTCACTAGCCCATCACTCAGTCACTAGCCCATCACTCAGTCACTAGCCCATCACTCAGTCACTTACCCCATCGCTCAGTCACTAGCCCATCGCTCAGTCACTTACCCCATCGCTCAGTCACTAGCCCATCACTCAGTCACTAGCCCATCGCTCAGTCACTTACCCCATCACTCAGTCACTAGCCCATCACTCAGTCACTACGCCATCACTCAGTCACTAGCCCATCACTCAGTCACTAGCCCATCACTCAGTCACTAGCCCATCACTCAGTCACTAGCCCATCACTCAGTCACTTACCCCATCACTCACTCACTAGCCCATCACTCAGTCACTTACCCCATCACTCAGTCACTACCCCATCACTCACTCACTAGCCCATCACTCAGTCACTAGCCCATCACTCAGTCACTAGCCCATCACTCAGTCACTAGCCCATCGCTCAGTCACTTACCCCATCACTCAGTCACTAGCCCATCACTCAGTCACTAGCCCATCACTCAGTCACTAGCCCATCACTCAGTCACTTACCCCATCACTCAGTCACTAGCCCATCACTCAGTCACTAGCCCATCACTCAGTCACTACCCCATCACTCACTACCCCATCACCCACTACCACTACCCCATCACTCAGTCACTACCCCATCACTCACTACCCCATAATTCACTCACTACCCCATCACTCACTACCCATCACTCAGTCACTACCCCATCACTCACTACCCCATCACTCACTACCCCATCACTCACTACCACTACCCCATCACTCAGTCACTACCCCATCACTCACTACCACTACCCCATCACTCACTAGCACTACCCCATCACTCACTAGCACTACCCCATCACTCACTACCACTTCCCCATCACTCACTACCCATCACTCACTACCCCATCACTCTCTACCACTACCCACCACGCCGTCAAGCCACCCATAGACGCGGCGAGCAACGTGAGTGACGTTTGACAGCGCACGGAAATCATCCACCACGGTGGCTGAGAGATGTTAACTACCTCGCCTGGTACACAGGAGGTCGTGGGTTTGATCCCGACCCTGACGATGTCTGCTGCTGTATATTTGGAGTCTGCGTCTCTCTCTCTCTTATCATCATCCCGGTGGCTAGGAGATGTCAACTACCTCGCCTGCTACACAGGAGCGCACGGAAATCATCCACCACGGTGGCTGAGAGATGTTGACTACCTCGCCTGACAGCGCACGGAAATCATCCACCACGGTGGCTGAGAGATGTTAACTACCTCGCCTGGTACACAGGAGGTCGTGGGTTTGATCCCGACCCTGACGATGTCTGCTGCTGTATATTTGGAGTCTGCGTCTCTCTCTCTCTTATCATCATCCCGGTGGCTAGGAGATGTCAACTACCTCGCCTGCTACACAGGAGCGCACGGAAATCATCCACCACGGTGGCTGAGAGATGTTGACTACCTCGCCTGGTACACAGGAGGTCGTGGGTTTGATCCCGCCCCTGACGATGTCTGCTGCTGTATATTTGGAGTCTGCGTCTCTCTCTCTCTTATCATCATCACGGTGGCTAGGAGATGTCAACTCGCCTGCTACACAGGAGCGCACGGAAATCATCCACCACGGTGGCTGAGAGATGTTAACTACCTCGCCTGGTACACAGGAGGTCGTGGGTTTGATCCCGACCCTGACGATGTCTGCTGCTGTATATTTGGTGTCTGCGTCTCTCTCTCTCTTATCATCATCACGGTGGCTAGGAGATGTCAACTACCTCGCCTGCTACACAGGAGGTCGTGGGTTTGATCCCGACCCTGACGATGCCTGCAGCTGTATATTTCGAGTCTGCGTCTCTCTCATCATCATCATCACGGTGGTTAGGAGATGTTGACTACACACTGCACCAGGTACTTATTTGGAGGCCGTATCGACGTAGGGGAAGCCCAGGATCGGTTCGGATGATCGTCAGCGGTGTCGGTGGTGGCCGTGAGCGGGAATCAAGGGCTGGGTTTGGAGCAGGGCTGAACGATTTGGGGAACATATCTTATTGCGATTTTTCTGACAGAGATTGCGATTTGATTTGCGATTACATTTTTTAAAGTCAAGCTTCAGCTCAATATTCACCGTGTAATAAATTTAAAACACGCGACGGAGCATTACCACGTGATACCATCAACATATTAACTGCTCTATATATTCTACTGCCAGGATGAGAACTTAAAATATAAGAATTGCTTCCAACATGTATTTATTTAAATGTTTTCATTGAAACAGAACAATCAAACATAGAAAAATTGCTAAGTTAAGTAAATAAAGTTATAATAATAATAAAATAATAAAAGTATTCAAATAAGAAAGTAATAGGCCTTTTCAAATCGCAAAAAAACGCAGCCTTTGCGATTTGCTTATCCAGCTGCGAACCAGGGGGAGATCACACAAACAACACTCTGCATAACAGGGGGAGATCACACAAAACTCCACTTACTCGCTCTGTAGAACAGGGGGAGCTCACAAACTCCACTCACTCTGTAGAACAGGGGTAGAGATCACACAAACTCCACTCACTCTCTCTTACTCTGTAGAGCAGGGGGGAGATCACACAAAACTCCACTCACTCTCTCTCGCTCTGTAGAACAGGGGGAGATCACACAAACTCCACTCACTCACTCTGTAGAACAGGGGGAGATCACACAAACTCCACTCACTCACTCTGTAGAACAGGGGTAGAGATCACACACAACTCCACTCACTCTCTCTCGCTCTGTAGAACAGGGGGAGATCACACAAACTCCACTCACTCACTCTGTAGAACAGGGGGAGATCACACAAACTCCACTCACTCACTCTGTAGAACAGGGGTAGAGATCACACACAACTCCACTCACTCTCTCTCGCTCTGTAGAACAGGGGGAGGAGATCACACACACCCCACTCACTCACTCTGTAGAACAGGGGGGAGATCACTCAAACTCCACTCATTCACTCTGTAGAACAGGGGGAGATCACACAAAACTCCACTCACTCACTCTGTAGAACAGGGGGAGATCACACAAACTCCACTCACTCACTCTGTAGAACAGGGGGGAGATCACACAAACTCCACTCACTCACTCTGTAGAACAGGGGGGAGATCACTCAAACTCCACTCATTCACTCTGTAGAACAGGGGGAGATCACACAAAACTCCACTCACACTCACTCTGTAGAACAGGGGGAGATCACAAACTCCACTCACTCTGTAGAACAGGGGTAGAGATCACACAAAACTCCACTCACTCTCTCTCGCTCTGTAGAACAGGGGGAGATCACACAAACTCCACTCACTCTGTAGAACAGGGGGAGACCACACAAACTCCACTCACTCACTCTGTAGAACAGGGGGGAGATCACACAAAACTCCACTCACTCTCTCTCGCTCTGTAGAACAAGAAGAAGAAGAAGTAAAATCAAAACGAGCTGCTTCATTGGGCCTTTGGAGTTGGTAAAACAAAATCGTGTTGAGTTTCGTCAATCGAGGCAAGCCTCGTGAAGCGTTGCCGGCAGCGGGGAGGAGGCGGAGGAGGAGGAGGCGGTCGCTGGGACCCACCCAGCTGCCGCCCGTGGGTTCACCCACGGACCAGGATGAGTGCCCTCGCCCCATCGCAACCCACACGCAAGTTGATCCGCTCAGCTCCTCAGCCATTGCCCCGCGTCAAACAATAAAAGACAAAAAAAGTCCCCTCTGTGTACTCTTTGGTTCTTTCGGTAAAGTCATCACGCAGGCATGAAATAAAACGAATCGCGACGTTTTGGGCGCAGCACCCAAGCGTCCGTCCATCAGGTGGGAGAGCCTTGGGTCTCTGCTGGCCGAGGCTGAGCGTTTTTAAGAAGGTTTCAAAAATGGGTGTAGCCCAAGCGTCGTAAAGTAGTGTGCCGGGGGCTAGTGATGTCAACGTGAGAAATTATCATGGTGTTAATGTGGGAAATTATCATGGTGTTAATGTGGGAAATTATCATGGTGTTAATGTGGGAAATTAGCATGATGTTAATGTGAGAAATTATCATGATGTCAACGTAAGAAATTAGCATGATGTCAACGTGGGAAATTAGCATGGTGTTAACGTGGGAAATTAGCATGGTGTCAACGTGAGAAATTATCATGTCAACGTGAGAAATTAGCATGGTGTTAATGTGGGAAATTAGCATGGAGTTAATGTGGGAAATTAGCATGGTGTTAATGTGGGAAATTATCATGGTGTTAATGTGGGAAATTAGCATGGTGTTAATGTGAGAAATTAGCATGTTGTTAATGTGAGAAATTATCTCGATGTTAATGTGAGAAATTAGCATGATGTTAATGTGAGAAATTAGCATGGTGTTAATGTGAGAAATTAGCATGATGTTAATGTGAGAAATTATCTCGATGTTAATGTGAGAAATTAGCATGATGTTAATGTGAGAAATAAGCATGATGTCAACGTGAGAAATTAGCATGATGTCAACGTGGGAAATTAGCATGGTGTTAACGTGAGAAATTAGCATGGTGTTAATGTGAGAAATTAGCATGATGTCAACGTGAGAAATTAGCATGGTGTCAACGTGAGAAATTAGCATGGTGTTAATGTGGGAAATTAGCATGGTGTTAATGTGGGAAATTATCATGATGTTAATGTGAGAAATTAGCATGGTGTTAATGTGAGAAATTATCTCGATGTTAATGTGAGAAATTAGCATGATGTTAATGTAAGAAATAAGCATGATGTTAAATGTGAGAAATTAGCATGATGTTAATGCGAGAAATTAGCATGATGTAAATGTGAGAAATTAGCATGATGTCAACGTGAGAAATTAGCATGTTAATGTGGGAAATTAGCATGGTGTTAATGTGAGAAATTATCATGATGTTAATGTGAGAAATTATCATGATGTTAACGTGAGAAATTAGCATGATGTCAACGTGAGAAATTAGCATGATGTTAATGTGAGAAATTAGCATGATGTTAATGTGAGAAATTATCATGTCAACGTGAGAAATTAGCATGATGTCAACGTGGGAAATTAGCATGGTGTTAATGTGGGAAATTAGCATGGTGTTAATGTGAGAAATTATCTCGATGTTAATGTGAGAAATTAGCATGATGTTAATGTGAGAAATTAGCATGATGTTAAATGTGAGAAATTAGCATGATGTTAATGCGAGAAATTAGCATGATGTTAATGTGAGAAATTAGCATGATGTCAACGTGAGAAATTAGCATGATGTTAACGTGAGAAATTAGCATGGAGAAATTAGCATGATGTCAACGTGAGAAATTAGCATGGTGTTAATGTGAAAAATTAGCATGATGTCAACGTGAGAAATTAGCATGATGTTAACGTGAGAAATTAGCATGATGTCAACGTGAGAAATTAGCATGGTGTTAACGTGAGAAATTAGCATGGTGTTAATGTGAGAAATTAGCATGGTGTTAATGTGAGAAATTAGCATGATGTCAACGTGAGAAATTAGCATGGTGTTAATGTGAGAAATTAGCATGATGTTAATGTGAGAAATTAGCATGATGATAATGTGAGAAATTAGCAGTGTCAACGTGAGAAATTAGCATGATGTTAATGTGAGAAATTAGCATGGTGTTAATGTGAGAAATTAGCATGATGTCAACGTGAGAAATTAGCATGATGTCAACGTGAGAAATTAGCATGGTGTTAATGTGAGAAATTGGCATGATGTTAATGTGATAAATTATCTTGATGTTAACGTGAGAAATTGGCATGGTGTTAATGTGATAAATTATCTTGATGTTAACGTGAGAAATTAGCATGGTGTTAATGTGATAAATTATCTTGATGTTAATGTGAGAAATTGGCATGATGTTAACGTGAGAAATTCGCATGTTAATGTAAGATCGAAGAGTGGTGCAATCCAAAGGCATGAGAGAGGACGTCTGAGCATGAGAGTGCAATCCAAAGGACACGTGAGCATGGGAGTGCAATTCAAACGACATGTGAGCATGAGAGTGTAATCCAAAGGACACGTGAGCATGATAGAGCAATCAAAAGGACACGTGAGCATGGGAGTGCAATCCAAAGGACACGTGAGCATGAGAGTGCAATCCAAAGGACATGTGAGCATTAGAGATCTATGAGAGAGAGGCATAGAGAGAGAGAGAGACACGCACACACACAGAGAGTCGGAAATAACAGCAGACATAGGCAGGTAGGATGGAAACATCTGTGTAGCCTTCATCAACGGCCGGGGGGAGGGGCGTACAGGCGGGGCGGGGTACAATTGCACAAACGAAGGCCGGCACGGGGCGCGAGGTGACCGCATCACGGCACCGGAGTGACGCGTCCGGGGGCCGAGTAAGAAACTTGAGGGAGCGAGGGAGGGCCGTGACGGGGAGTCAAACCCCGGGTGCGTTGAACGCCACGTGACCGACCCACGCGGAGAGACGCGGACAACGAATCCGTCCCACACCCCACCCCCCACCCCCTCCACGTGCAGCCTTCACCGAGCGTCGGGGGCGAGCGCCGTGAAGCGCGTTTCCAAGTGTCAAGTCTCGCGTGTTAGGCACAGCCCCCGTGAGCCATGGCGGACCTCCCGAGCCGGGCACAAACGCAACGGGACAAAATATGAACGCAGAAACATCTTATACACCACCCCCCCTCTCCTCCCCTCCCCCGGATAAGCTTTCCAAAAATCACCAAATGAAAGCTATCAAAAAAACCACAACGCAGCGAGGGTAATCGTGGGGACGGCGATTCAAGGCTTCGGCCCGTCAGGACCAAAAGCCTCACGCCATAAAGACGGCTTCTTCCCATCTGCTGCTGGCCTGTTAAACAAGGCCAAGGGCTCGCACTGTTATTGTGTTATTTTATTTTATCAATTTATTATTTTATTCTCATTTTATTCTCATTCTACGTGACTTTACCGAAAGAACCAAAGAAGGCTTACACTTTTTGATTTAAAGCTTTCGTGACTGCAGTAATTCATATTCTTAGTTTTTTTTTGGTAAAGTCACGTTGAAGGGAAACACGACGTTTCGACCATATTGAGTTATGGTCGAAACGTCGTGAGAATTTTTTATTGTTTTATGTATATTTTATTATTTTGTTGTTTCCCTTCAACGTGACTTTACCGAAAAAACTAAGAATAAGGCTTACACTGTTTTTAACATTTTATCTACATAATGACACCTTGCCGATATTAACTATGTTAAGCTATTTGCATTTTTTATTTTTTAATTATATCTTAAAGCTATTTTATATTCGATATTTATTAAATTTTATATACTTCAGCCCCTTGGTGTTATTAGACTTTTAACCCTTATTATTATAGTAAGACTTGTTTAAAATGTATTTAAGATTTTAGATTCCTATATGTTGAATGTATGCACCATCCTGCCAAAGTAAATTCCGTGTCGGTGTGAACTTTCATGGCGACCCTTTCTGATTCCGATTCAAAGCTAACAATCAACACGCAACGTGCACAACGCAACTCTCAGCGAGCATCAGCGCCTGCGAACGAGGGGTGGGTGGGTGGGTGGCCAGCGCCACGCCGCCTTCGTCTCCCCCGGCGCTGGCCTTTCGCGCGTCAGCACGAGGCGGCGAGTCGATCTCGGGGAGGGCCCAGGGGCCGGTCCCCGAATGACCGTCGCCCGCGGCGGCCACGAGCGGGAACCGAACTTCTGCTCTCCTTTGGTTCTTTCGGTCGAAACGTCGCGAGAATATTAAAATCGCGTTATTTTATTTGATCAATTTCTTATTTTATTCTCATTCTACATGGTGGTGGTGGTGGTGGTGGTGGCGACTTTACCGAAAGGACCAAAGAAGATGAATCCTTGCAGTCACGAAAGCTTGAAATCGAACTTCTGCTCATCGCCGCGTTCGTAGCGGCGCAGCGCTAACAGCTGCGCCGCCGCTCCACGTGAAGAAGACAAAGACCCCCCCCCCCCTCCCCGACCCCCACCGTGTTAGCCCGCAACGGACTCGTTGGGGGGCGAGTGCCGTCGGCGCGGAGCAGCAGCAGCAGCAGCGCCTGCCAAGGCCACCGGCACCGTGGCACTCGAGGGGGGTGGGTGGCCAACACCACCAGGACCGCGCCCCGGGACCGACCATCGTCTTCCCCCCCCCCCCCCCCCCCGGCGCCGAGCTGATCTTCCACACGCCGCACCGGGTAACGCATTTGAGGCCGGGTCGACCTAGGGGATGCCCAGGGACCGGTTCAGATTCTCATTAACTGGCGTTGGGCCCGCGAGCAGGAATCCAATCTTGATTTTAGGCGTCCGTGACTGCGGGAATCCATCGTGATCTTTGGCTCTATCGGTAGGTGGAGAAATAATAATAATAATAATAATAGATCAGGACGATTCCATCGCAACACTAGCAATCGTCATCAGGTGGGAGAATTGAATTCTTGTCGCTGGGTTCGGAGCGCGTCGCGCTTAACCGCCAACACTACCCTTACACGCAAACACTCGCACACAAAGACAAAGACCCCCCCCCCCCGCCCACCCCCCCGTGTAGCCTGCAACAGATTGTTAGGGGGCAAGTGCTGTTAGCGAGCACCTATGAAGGCCGGCACGGCACACGAGGGGGTGGGTGGCCAGCACCGCGCACGGCCGCCTTTGTCTCTCCAGTGGCCATGTTTTCTTTTTTTTACACACCGCACCAGGTACTCGTTCGAGGCTGAGAACGACCTATTGGAGGCCCAGGACCGGTTCAGATAATCGTCAGCGGTGCTGACAGTGAGTGGGAATCGAATTCGGGTCACCGGGGTTCGGAGCACAGCGCGGCTAACCGCTACACTACTGTTACACCCACACACACACGCAGAGTTGGCTAAGTACGGTACGCAAGAGGTTCAACATGCACACGTAACATCACCATGGCCACCCCTCCCTCCATCGTACAACGCACCACATCCACAACCCCATCATCACCATCCCTCGCTCCAACGTACAATGCTTCCTATCTAACACCCCCATCGTTACCATCACCATCCTTCTCTCCATCGAAGAACGCACCAACATCAACACCACACACATCACCACCCCTCTTTCCATCCTACAACGCACCAACATCAACACCACACACGTCACCAAAATCACCACCCCTCTCTCAATCTTACAACGCACCAACATCAACACCACACACATCACCACCATCGCCACCCCTCTTCTCCATCGTACAACGCACCAACATCAACACCACACACATCACCACTCCTCTCTCCATCGTACAACGCACCAACATCCACACCACACACATCACCACCATCACCACCCCTCTCTCAATCTTACAACGCACCAACATCCACACCACACACATCACCACCATCACCACCCCTCTTCTCCATCGTACAACGCACCAACATCCACACCACACACATCACCACCATCACCACTCCTCTCTCCATCGTACAACGCTCTATATAAAACCGGGAGCAAGCGAGGGCTTTACCATTCTGGCGAATTGCCCGATGATGCTAGATGTATTTACCAGCGAAACGTCACAGTACTACTCAAACATTGTAAATGTGGATTCACTCTTCAACACACCGGTGGGCTAAAGTAGTGAATTATTTGTCTTTTTGTCAACGTGACACTTTTTTTTGCTGATTGGCCGTGTCGGGTGGTGGAGGGTTACGACACATTTATAAATAAACGCGATCTAACCCAAAAACCTTTATTATGAATAATATTGGTCGCGAAAGCCTACATGTTAAACCAACATCCACACCACACACATCACCACCATCACCACCCCTCTCTCAATCTTACAACGCACCAACATCCACTCACCCCACACATCACCACCCCTCTCTCAATCTTACAACGCACCAACATCAACACCACACACATCACCACCATCACCACCACTCTCTCCATCGTACAACGCAACAACATCAACACCACACATATCACCACCCCTCTTCTCCATCCTACAACGCACCAACATCAACACCACACACATCACCACCATCACCACCACTCTCTCCATCGTACAACGCAACAACATCAACACCACACATATCACCACCCCTCTTCTCCATCCTACAACGCACCAACATCAACACCACACACATCACCACCATCACCACCACTCTCTCCATCCTACAACGCACCAACATCACCACCATCACCACCCCTTTGTCCGTCCAGCATCGCAGCTCACCCCCTCCGCCTCCTCCACCCCCACCCTCTCCACATTCCCCCTCCCCCCCCCCGCCCGACCTCATCATCATCATCATCAGCACCATCCCTTTGTCTTAACATCCCCAATTAAGGAGGTGGGGGATGACGTCGTCATCATCGTTCTGCCCCAACACGCCGTGGCGAGTCGGGGGGTGTGTGGGGGGGGTGGTGGCCCCCACGGTCCCAGTTGTGGTTACGGCCGCAACCTGACGGGCCCCCCCCAATCCCCCTCGTGCCCCCCCCCCCCACTAATGAGCCTCATTTTAGCACCGAGAGCCCCCCGTACCCCCCGTACCCCCCCCCCCCACGATGCCTCCTCCCACCCGGGGGGCATCGGAGGGCCGATGGCGAACGGCGCCTCCACTGACGCAAGTCCCAGCACCCCCCTGGGAGGGGAGGGGGGCCCAATAGACCCCCCCCCACCCCACCCGCCCCCCAGGATCGCATCGCGCCCCCCCCCAACTCACTCCCCCCCCCCCCCACCCCCCACCAACTCCCCCTTGCTCCCACCAGCCGAGCGGGATGGCTGATGGAGAGTGGAATGCAATGAGCGTTCGTTTGATTTGGAACTGCTTGTCGTCGTGGTTATTTGTTGTTGTTGTTGTTTGGTTGTTGTTGTTGTTTGTTGTTGTTTATTGCCCTCACTTACCCCGCCTCTGCACCTCCAGCGAGCGGCGATTGGCTACGGACGGTGGGAGAAAAGTTCAACTCGCACAGCGGAGACCCACAGACTCAGCACACAGAGACCCATAGACTCAGCACACAGAGACCCATAGACTCATCACACAGCAGAGACCCATAGACTCACCACACAGAGACCCATAGACTCATCACACAGAGACCCATAGACTCATCACACAGCAGAGACCCATAGACTCACCACACAGAGACCCATAGACTCACCACACAGAGACAGACTCACACAGCAGAGACCCATAGACTCAGCACAGCGGAGACCCATAGACTCACACAGCAGAGACCCATAGACTCAGCACACAGAGACCCATAGACTCACACAGCAGAGACCCATAGACTCACCACACAGAGACCCATAGACTCACACACAGCAGAGACCCATAGACTCATCACACAGAGACCCATACACTCACACAGCAGAGACCCATAGACTCACCACACAGAGACAGACTCACACAGCAGAGACCCATAGACTCACACAGCAGAGACCCATAGACTCACACAGCAGAGACCCATAGTCTCACACAGCAGAGACCCATAGACTCACACAGAGACCCATAGACTCACACAGCAGAGACCCATAGGCTCACACAGCAGAGGCCCATCGACTCACACAGCAGAGACCCATAGACTCACACTGCAGAGATCCGTAGACTTACACAGCAGAGACCCATAGACTCACACAGCAGAGACCCATAAACTCACACAGCAGAGACCCACAGACTCACACAGCAGAGACCCATAGACTCGCACAGCAGAGACCCATAAACTCACACAGCAGAGACCCACAGACTCACACAGCAGAGACCCAAAGACTCACACAGCAGAGGCCCATAGACTCACACAGCAGAGGCCCATAGTTCGTTGTCATTCCCCCACACCTCCGTTTCGCCAAGTCGGCTACGGACATTGCCAAACAAGTTCAACATATATACACACACGACCCGGAGGCCGAATGTGGTCCTGGCAGCTGCCGACCGCCACCACCACCGCCACCCACTGCCATGACCACCACAGACATCGCCACCACCACTACCAACACCAGTACCATCACAACCACCACCAACACTGCCACCACCGTCAAAATGACCACCAGAGCCAGTACCACCGCCGTCACCACCAGCACCACCATCATCACCGTCATCACTGCCATTACCACCGGCACCACCACCATCCCCAAAGACAAAGCTCTGCCCGTATAGCCTCGACAGACCGTAGGGGGCAAGTGCTGTTAGCGAGCAGCACCTACGAATGGCCGGCACGGCACACGAGGGGTTGGGGTGGCCAACACCACGCCCGGCCGCCTTTGTCTCCCCAGTGACGATGTTTACACACCGCTCCGGGTACTCATTTGAGGCCGAGTCGACCTAGGGGATGCCCGGGACCGGTTCAGATAATCGTCACCGGTGTTGGCCGCGAGCGGGAATCGAACCCGGGTCGCCGGGTTCGTAGCGCTAACAGCTACACTGCCTCTCCCCATCGAGATGCGCACACACACACACAGAGGCAACAGTTTAACATCACCACCACCACCAGCACTACCGTCACTGCCGTCACTACAATGACGACCATCACCACCACCAACATCACCACCACAAGTAAGAAGTACCACCACCTTAGTGACTGCCATCACCACCACTGACATCACCACCACCACCACCGCCATTCACCACCTTCACCACCAGCGCCAGCACCAACACAAAAAGACTGCCTCTCCCCATCGACATGTGCACACACACACACACACAGAGGCAACCGTTTAACATCACCACCACCAGCACTACCGTCACTACAATGACGACCATCACCACCACCACCAACATCACCACCACAAGTAAGAAGTACCACCACCTTAGTGACTGCCATCACCACCACTGACATCACCACCACCACCACCACCGCCATTCACCACCTTCACCACCAGCGCCAGCACCAACACAACAAAGACACCCCCCGTGCTAGCCCTCAGCAGACTGTTGGGGGCAAGCGCCGTTAGCGAGCGGCACCTACGGAGGCAGGCGCTGTGACACACGAGGGGGGGAGGACGGACGGGGTGACCGGCGCCGCGCCCGTCCAACGTCACCACCACCAGCACCACCGTCACCGCGATTACCACCATCAACATGCACCCCCCCCCCACCCCAACCCACCAACCAGGTCGCTCCCTGCGGACGGGGGTCATTAGGCACGGCACCCACCCACGCGCGCACACAGAACGCTCCGCCAGGGGTCTTCCCCTCGCGGTTGAATGGAAAGGGGCTCCGAAGAGAACCGTGCCGGGCCCCCCGGCCTGGCACGCGGGTGTCCGATTCCATCCGCTCGTAATTACCAATTGCTCACCGGTGGGGGAAACTGTGGGTATGCCGACGCTGTCCGGTGACGCGAGAACGTGGTGGTGGCGGTGGTGGTGATGGTGGGGGGAACGGTGAGTCTGCTGGGACGTACGTCCGTACGCCGTGCTGGGGTTTGAGACTGGAATCATTAAAAAAAATAATAAGAGGGAAAAAAATACGCACGCAGAGACGACCACCCGGCGTCTGGGCGCGTGTGTGTGTGTGTGTACGTGTGTGTGTGTACGTGTGTACGTGTGTGCGCGTGTGTGTGCGTGTGTGCATGTGTAGCGGTCAGCTCGGTTCGCTACGGACCCGGCGACCCGGGTTCGACTCCCGCTCACGGCCAACGCAGGTGACGATTATTTGGACCGGCCCTGGGCCCTCCCCCTAGGTCGACTCGGCCTCGAATGAGTACCTGGTGTGCTGTGCGTAAACATCGCCACTAGGGAGACAAAGGCGGCCAGGCGTGGTGTGCTGGCCCCCCACCCCTTCCGTGTGCCGTGCCGGCCTTGATATGTGCTGCTACTCGCTGAGAGCACTTGTCCCAAAATGCTATACGGAGGATTTTTTGTCTTTGTGCAAGAGTCCTCAAAGTGCACCTAGCCTGGCACAAGCGCCGTGGTGACATCACGGCCAGCTCACGGCGATTGTTTTTGTACTTGTGTGTGTGTGTGTGCTCGCTTGTCTGTAGGTGTGAGCGCGTGTGTGTGTATGTGTGTGTTCGCTGGAACTGAAGGTGACAATGACGGTGGTGGTGGTGACGGTGGTGGTGGTGGTGACGGTGATGACAGTGGTGATAGTGACGATGGTGGTGGTGATAACGGTTGTGGTGGTGACGGTGGTGGTGATGACAATGGTGATAGTGACGATGGTGGTGGTGATGACGGTGGTGATAGTGACGATGGTGGTGATGTTGCTGCTGTCCATGAGTAATTTGCATGTAATTTTTCAACACTGGGATGTTTCGTCAAATAACAGTTTGAGTGGGGTTTGTTTTAGCGATGGAAAACCATGCAGAACATGGGGAGATCACGCAAACTCCACTCACTCTGTAGAACAGGGGGAGATCACACAAACTCTACTCACTCTGTAGAACAGGGGGAGATCACACAAACTCCACTCACTCTGTAGAACAGGGGGAGATCACACAAACTCTACTCACTCACTCTGTAGAACAGGGGGGGAGATCACACAAACTCCACTCACTCTGTAGTACAGGGGGGGATAAACTCCACTCACTCACTCTGTAGAACAGGGAGAGAGATCACACAAACTCCACTCACTCACTCTGTAGAACAGGTGGAGATCACACAAACTCCACTCTGTAGAACAGGGGGAGATCGCACAAACTCCACTCACTCTGTAGAACAGGCGGAGATCACACAAACTCCACTCACTCTGTAGAACAGGGGGAGATCACACAAACTCCACTCACTCACTCTGTAGAACAGGGGGAGATCACACAAACTCCACTCACTCACTCTGTAGAACAGCGGGAGATCACACAAACTCCACTCACTTACTCTGTAGAACAGGGGGAGATCACATAAACTCCACTCGCTCTGTAGGACAGGGGGAGATCACACAAACTCCACTCACTCTGTAGAACAGGGGGAGATCACACAAACTCCACTCACTCTGTAGAACAGGGGGAGATCACACAAACTCTACTCACTCACTCTGTAGAACAGGGGGGGAGATCACACAAACTCCACTCACTCTGTAGTACAGGGGGGGATAAACTCCACTCACTCACTCTGTAGAACAGGGAGAGAGATCACACAAACTCCACTCACTCACTCTGTAGAACAGGGGGAGATCACACAAACTCCACTCACTCACTCACTGTAGAACAGGGGGAGATCACACAAACTCCACTCACTCACTCTGTAGAACAGGGGGAGATCACACAAACTCCACTCACTCACTCTGTAGAACAGGGGGAGATCACACAAACGCCACTCAACTCACTCTGTAGAAAAGGGGGAGAGATCACATAAACTCCACTCACTCACTCTGTAGAGCAGGGGGAGATCACACAAACTCCACTCACTCTGTAGAACAGGGGGAGATCACACAAACTCCACTCACTCTGTAGAACAGGGGGAGATCACACAAACTCCACTCACTCTGTAGAGTAGGGGGAGATCACAAACTTCACTCACTCTGTAGAACAGGGGGAGATCACACAAACTCCACTCACTCACTCTGTAGAACAGCAGGAGATCACACAAACTCCACTCACTCTGTAGAACAGGGGGAGATCACACAAACTCCACTCACTCACTCTGTAGAACAGGGGGAGATCACACAAACTCCACTCACTCACTCTGTAGAACAGGGGGAGATCACATAAACTCCACTCACTCATTCTGTAGAACAGGGGGAGATCACACAAACTCCACTCACTCACTCTGTAGTAGAGGGGGAGAGATCATACAAACTTCACTCACTCATTGTGTAGAACAGGGGGAGATCATACAAACTCAACTCACTCACTCTGTAGAACAGGGGGAGATCACACAAACTCCACTCACTCACTCTGTAGAACAGGGGGAGACCACACAAAGTCCACTCACTCACTCCATAGAGCAGGGGGAGATCACACAAATTCCACTCACTCACTCTGTAGTACAGGGGGAGAGATCATGCAAACTTCACTCACTCTGTAGAACAGGGAGAGAGATCACACAAACTCCACCCGGCAAGGCGCCCGAGCCGGGGATCGAACCCGGGCCCTTCTCGTTCCGAGGCCACAAGCATAACCACTGTGGCAGCCTGCCGCCAAATCGCTAGTGTCCACACGCGCGTGTGTGTGTGTGTACTCACACGCACACGCGCGTGTGGACATTAACTCTGGACGCGTGTTAATCAAATGCCGGCACCCGCACACCAAGCTGCCAAAAAATAAAAAATAAACCGCACAACCCATGTTGTCACTTTGACAGCTTGTCGAGAATCGCGCGCGTGTGTGTGTACGTGTGTGTGTGTGTGCGTGTGTGTGCGTGTGGGGAGCGATAGTGTAGCGGTTAGCGCGCTGCACTATGAACCTGACGACCCGGGTTCGATTCCCGCTCACGGCCAACACCAGTGACGATTATCTGAACCGGTCCCGAGCCTCCCCTAGGTCGACTCAGCCTCAAATGAGTACCTGGTTGCGGTGTGTAAACATCGCCACTAGGGAGACAAAGGCGGTCGGGCGTGGTGCTGGCCACCCACCCCCTCGTGTACCGTTCCAGCCTTCATAGGTGCTCGCTAACAGCACTTGCCCCTACAGTCTGTTAAGGCTATATGGGGGATCTTTGTCTTTGTCTTTGTGTGTGTGCCTGTGTGTGCGTGTGTGTGTGTGGCTGCGTGCGTGTGTGGCTGTGTGTGTGTGTGAATATAGCGAGGAGCGATAGTGTAGTGGCTAGCGCTACGCTGCGCTATGAACCCGGCGACCCGGGTTCGATTCCCGCTCACGGCCAACACCACCGGCGACCATTATCTGAACCGGTCCTGGGCCTCCCCTAGGTCGACTCGGCCTCAAATGAGCACCTGGTGCGGTGTGGTAGCAAACATCGCCGCTGGGGAGACACCCACCCCCGCGTGTGCCGTGCCGCTCTTCACAGGCGCTGCTACTCGCTAACAGCGCTTGGCCCGACGGTCTGCTATGGGAAGGGGGAGGGGAGGGGGAGTGGTGGTGCAGCGGTTGGCGCACTGCCCTACCAACCCGATTTCAATGGCTGGGCGGGGAGTTGGGAGGTGGGAAAATTCGTGGTGTCACGATATCCTCATCCGCGGTGGCTGGACGAGCGACTTCTGCCCGACTCGCTCACTCACTCACATTTGTATCTATGTTTGTGCAGTGTGTTGAACTTCTTCCGTACCGTACTTAGGGGGGGGGGGGAAGGACAACAAACTATGGGTCTGTGTGAGTCTACGGGTCTCTGTGTGAGTGTACGGGTCTGTGTGTGAGTCTATGGGTCTCTGTGCGAGTCTATGGGTCTCTGTGTGAGTCTATGGGTCTTTGTGTGAGTCTATGGGTCTTTGTGTGAATCTACGAGTCTCTGTGCGAGTCTATGGGTCTGTGTGAGTCTACGAGTCTCTGTGCGAGTCTACGGGTCTCTGTGCGAGTCCATGGATCTCTGTGCGAGTCTATGGGTCTCTGCGTGAGTCTATGGGTCTCTCTGCGAGTCTATGGGTCTCTGTGTGAGTCTATGGGTCTCTGTGCGAGTTCATGGATCTCTGTGCGAGTCTATGGGTCTTTGTGTGAGTCTATGGGTCTTTGTGTGAATCTACGAGTCTCTGTGCAGTCTATGGGTCTGTGTGAGTCTATGGGTCTCTGTGCGAGTCTACAAGTCTCTGTGCGAGTCTACAAGTCTCTGTGCGAGTCTACAAGTCTCTGTGCGAGTCTACAAGTCTCTGTGCGAGTCTACGGGTCTCTGTGCGAGTCCATGGATCTCTGTGCGAGTCCATGGATCTCTGTGCGAGTCTATGGGTCTCTGAGCGAGTCTATGGGTCTCTTCTGTGTGAGTCTATGGGTCTCTGTGCGAGTCTACGAGTCTCTGTGCGAGTCCATGGGTCTCTGTGCGAGTCTATGGGTCTCTTCTGTGCGAGTCTATGGGTCTCTTCTGTGTGAGTCTATGGGTCTCTTCTGTGCGAGTCTATGGGCCTCTTCTGTGCGAGTCTATGGGTCTCTGTGCGAGTCTATGGGTCTCTGTGCGAGTCCATGGGTCTCTGTGCGAGTCTATGGGTTCTCTTCTGTGCGAGTCTATGCATGAACGTTGAACTCCTTTCGCACCGGACGTAGCCAACCGTGCTAATCGGAGGTGCGGGGAAAGGACAACATTTGTACAAGTACAGCGAGACAACCGGTTTACGTCGGGAGGGATATCGAAACCACGTTCATCAACGTCCACGAAGTTCCGCACGCCACCGGCAGCCTAACCAAGACAACGGAGGGGCCGGCGAGGCTGTGCCGTTAAACGCGCGAATCTTCGCCCAAGGCGTCGCCCCCAACGTCCGCGCTCAACGAGCGAATATTATCACCCGGAACGGAGACCGTACACAATCGTGTAACGGCACAACGCCCCGATGCACAAATAAGAAGGGCAGCGTAATGGCGATGATGCCGATTACACCACTCCACAACTGCTCCTGGCCCGGTTCATCTGTGGCTTGTCCCACCTGCACGTGACACTGGGTCTCTATGAAGAGACTCAGAGAGACCCATAGACATCCAGACACGTAGAGACACACAGAGACTCACAGAGACTCGCAGGCACCCAGAGACTCGCAGAGATCCATGGAAACTCAAACCCAGAGACTCATAGATACCCATAGACATCCAGACTCGTAGAGACCGATAGACTCACAGAATCGCACAGAACCCATAGACTATTAGAGGCATCATGGCGATGATACACCACTGCTCCTGACGCGGTATGACCACCCGAATGTGACATCGTGGTCGCCATCTCTGCATCTACATCCGCTGCCGCACGGCAGAAGTAGTAACAATCACTGAACGGACTGTACTCAACACGGGTCTGCCACAAGTAAAACTTTAACACAAATTGCACGGTGGACGATACGATACAGCACACTGCATATCAATAAATAAATTCGCAACAAAAAAATATTATTCGCAATCAGGGGCGGAGCCAAGGATTTCAGGCCGGGGTGACAATTCAACAAATGTTAATTTCAAGAATGATTTATGAGAGGTCAGGCTGTTGAGCTATACGCCATCGGTTGGCGGACACGCGCTCTGACAATGCAGTTTGCACGGAGTCCTCCAGACCGAGTGTCGTACAACTTACACGCAGAATGTCACCACCCCTGTCACCCCCCCTGGCTCCGCCCCTGTTCGCAATAACGGTTTGTGGGTTAGAACGCTTCAATATAAACGTCTCATTAACCCACCACCACCACCAGCAGCACCTTAGATTAGCACGGTTGGCTACGTACGGTGCGAAATAAGTTCAACATACACGCATACATAGACTCACACGGCAGAGACCCATAGACTCACACGGCAGAGACCCCTAGACTCACACAGCAGAGACCCATAGACTCACACAGCAGATACCCCTAGACTCACACGGCAGAGACCCATAGACTCACACAGCAGAGACCCCTAGACTCACGCAGAGACCCATAGACTCACACAGCAGAGACCCATAGACTCACACAGCAGAGACCCATAGACTCACACAGAGACCCATAGACTCACACGGCAGAGACCCATAGACTCACACGGCAGACACCCATAGACTCACACAGAGCCATAGACTCACACAGAGCCATAGACTCACACAGCAGAAACCCACAGACTCACACGGCAGAGACCCATAGACTCACACGGCAGAGACCCATAGACTCACACAGAGCCATAGACTCACACAGCAGAGACCCACAGACTCACACAGCAGAGACCCCTAGACTCACGCAGAGACCCATAGACTCACACGGCAGACACCCACAGACTCACACGGCAGACACCCACAGACTCACACGGCAGACACCCACAGACTCACAAACACACCCACACGCCACCGGACACGGCCAATCAAGCAAGCTTTGTCACGTGAACAAAACGTGCCAATCGGCTACTACTTCAGCACACCGGTTGTGTGCGCCGGCAGAGTAAAAGCCACGGCAACATTCACGATTTCCCAGCACCGCGTGACCTTTCGCCGGTGATGACGACGACGATGACGGGCGGCTTCGTCCGCCGATTCGTCGGGAGCGCGAGGAAGCCTCCCGGCTCGCGGTCCCCTATAATCGAGCAAAGGCGACGGCAATCGCTGCGAGCCTGGCCCAGGTGGGAGGCGCGAATTGCCTGCCGCTCATCGGTGGCCCTTAACCATTTCACCGCAGCCTTTGCGCGGCCGCCGCCGCCCACCAACCCCCCCGCTTTGATTTCCCGATCGTTGCAAAGTGTACAATGTTAATAAATACGTGGCGAGGGGGATGGGGCCACCCCCCCCCCCCCCCCCGCGATGGAAATGAAGTCAGCCGTTTTAATTCGTGTGTGCGCGTGCTTTCCGACGATTTGCCTTCTGGAAGGAATAATAATTAAAAAAAAACCGGGGGCCGTGACTCGCCGCATTATTTTAAATTGTAAGATTATTTTACCGTTTGGATTTTTTGTTTTTTGCCGTGGGTTTTTTTTTTTGGACGATGAAGACATCGGCCACTTCGTTGCGCTGATGTTAAGTGGGGGGGGGGGGGGGGGGGGGGGGTAAAGGTTCGCTTCTGCGAAAAATTTGCCGGGCGGCTTCCGGAGGAGGGGCCAAATCTTGCCAGTCGCCACTCGTTTTTAGCGAATCAGCGCCCGGGGCTGAACGGTTAATCGATTTCAAATCGATTTCAAATCGCAAAGGGGCTGCGTTTTTTTGTTTGTTTGTTCGCCGTTTGAAACGTCCGATTACTTTCTCATTGGAATCGTTATAGTTGGTTTGTATCAATATAACTTTATTTATTCAACGTAACAATTGTTCTACGTTCGATTGTTCCGTTTCATTATGAGACCTCCCCTTTGCCAGTAACAAGATATAGGAATAGGTTTTTACCCTTTTAGCCGGCACAAAAACTGACGCCTTTATTCAAGGCATCGTGTTTGCAATAACCACAACACAAGCAGTCAAAATGGAAACAAAAAGGCAACTCTGGTCCAACACCAATGGAGACTAAAGGGCTCTAAGAAAAGCCGTCTCGGGTGTGGACCAATCAAATTCAAGGACAGTGCATATTATTATCAGAGTTGTCTTTTTGTTTGCATTTTGACTGCTTGTGTTGTGGTTATTGCAAACACGATGCCTTGAATAAAGGTGTCAGTTTTTGTGCCAGTTAAAAGGGTAAAACCTATTCCTATATCTTGTTACTGGCAAAGGAGGTATCATAATGTAAATGCTCACCCCGAGCCCTCAATACTCTGATAGTACGCTGTTTTTGAGTTGTACGCCTTTTGGCGTCTTCTGGTCCAACACCAATGGAGACTAGGCTCTAAGAAAAGCCGTCTCGGGTGTGGACCAATCAAATTCAAGGACAGTGCATATTATTATCAGAGTTGTCTTTTTGTTTGCATTTTGACTGCTTGTGTTGTGGTTATTGCAAATATGATGCCTTGAATAAAGGTGTCAGTTTTTGTGCCAGTTAAAAGGGTAAAACCTATTCCTATATCTTGTTACTGGCAAAGGAGGTCTCATAATGTAAATGCTCACCCCGAGCCCTCAATAACTCTGATGGTACGCTGTTTTTGAGTTGTACGCCTTTTGGCGTCTTCTGGTCCAACACCAATGGAGACTAAAGGGCTCTAAGAAAAGCCGTCTCGGGTGTGGACCAATCAAATTCAAGGACAGTGCCAATATCATTATCAGAGTTGTCTTTTTGTTTGCATTTTGACTGCTTGTGTTGTGGTTATTGCAAACACGATGCCTTGAATAAAAGGTGTCAGTTTTTTTGTGCCAGTTAAAAGGGTAAAAACCTATTCCTATGTTCCGTTTCAATTGAAACATTTTTAACGAACACACGTTGGGAAGCAATTAATTCATTTCAAGCTCTCGCCCTGCATCGAGTGGTAACGGCCCCATCGCACGCCGTGAATCCATCACGCGGTGGACACTGAACGGAAGCTTGACTTCAAAAAAAAAAAATGTAATCGCAAATCAGATCGCAATATCTGCGAGAAAAATCGCAATTCGACATTTCGCCCGAAATCGTTTCGGGCGTAATCAGCGCCGTGCGCAGCCGGGCACGGCGCGTGCCGGAAACGGAAAACACCAAAACCACCTCCGCGAAGTCGGCGCACCGCATCCGGTATACACAATCGACGCTGGGGGAATTCGATGAGCGATGAAGCTCTTTCGTAGCAGATGTCCACAGCCGTACCCCTCGCTACGGGGGCTGTGGCTACTAACGAGGTCACCCGTCACCTAGAGCAGACCACAGGGGGCACAGAGGACACCTCCACATCCCCGCACACCACGTCCAGTATACCCCTCGCTAAGGGGGCTGTGGTTACTAACGAGGTCACCAGCGGCACAGAGAACACCTCTAACACCCCGCACACCACGTCCAGTATACCCCTCACTAAGGGCTGTGGCTACTAACGAGGTCACCCGTCACCTAGAGCAGTCTACAGGCGGCACAGAGAACACCTCCATACCCCCGCACACCACGTCCAGTATACCCCTCGCTAGGGGATGTGGTTACTAACGAGGTCACCGGCGGCACAGAGATCACCTCCAACACCCCGCACACCACGTCCAGTATACCCCTCGCTATGGGCTGTGGTTACTAACGAGGTCACCAGCGGCACAGAGAACACCTCCAACACCCCGCACACCACGTCCAGTATACCCCTCGCTACGGGCTGTGGTTACTAACGAGGTCACCGGCGGCACAGAGAACACCTCCAACACCCCCGCACACCACGTCCAGTATACCCCTCGCTACGGGCTGTGGTTACTAACGAGGTCACCGGCGGCACAGAGAACACCTCCAACACCCCGCACACCACGTCCAGTATACCCCCTCTCTAAGGGCTGTGGCTACTAACGAGGTCACCTACTGCAGTCGGCATTCCTTCTCCTCCGTTCCCCAGAGGCTGCTCAAGGTTTTTATTCGTCTTAAAGCTCTCGTGACTGCAGGAATCCACATTCACCAGTCCTCGCCCGATGACGATAGCTTTTGTTGGCTTTACCTAAAGACCCAAAGAATAAAAATGAAGATGAAGCCAATTATTAAGATAAGAAAAACTGTTTCCTCCGCTCAACGCAAGAGATGACTTGCACCCTCCGCCTCGCGCGACGTTTAATCCGTGCGCCGTTTGTTGCTGGCTGCTTGGCGTTGTTTGGGGGAGGGGGGGAGAGGGGAAACCGTCATGTTTGACCAAAGCAAAACAACGCAAGCGGGAAAAAAATCAAATTCTGTGACAGACGGACGCATGGACGCACGGACAGACAGACACACACGCACGAACGAACGGACAGACGCACGGACAGACACACATACAGACACACGCATAGACAGACGCACGGATGGACGCACAGACGGACACACATACAGACACACATACAGACACACATACAGACACACATACAGACACACATACAGACACACGCACGGACAGACGCACGGACAGACGCACGGAACGACGGATGGACGGACGCACAGACAGACGCACGCACGGATAGACACACGGACAGACACACGGACAGACACACATATAAACCAATGCACGGACAGACACACATACAGACACACGGACAGACATACATACAAACACACAGACACACGCACGGACAGACACACGGATGGACGCACGGACGAACGCACAGACAAGACGCACGCACGGACAGACACACGGACAGACACACGCACGGACAGACACACGGATGGACGCACGGAGAGACACACAGACAGACACACAGACAGACACACAGACAGACAGAAAGACGCACGGACGGACGGACGCACAGACAGAGACGCACGGACGTACTGACGTATAAACGCACGGACGGACAGACGCACGGACGGACAGACGCACGGACGGATAGACACACGGACAGACGCACGGACAGACACACAGACGGATAGACACACGGACAGACGCACGGACGGACACACAGACAGACACACGGACAGACACACGCACGGACGGACGGACGCACAGACAGAGACGCACGGACGGACGCACGGACGTACTGACGTATAGACGCACGGACGGACAGACGCACGGACGGACGGACAGACGCACGGACGGACACACGCACGGACGGACACACGCACGGACGGACACACGGATAGACACACGGACAGACGCACGGACGGACAGACGCACGGACGGACAGACGCACGGACGGACGCGTGCAGTAATCCGCCCGCAAGTTCTCCCGACAAAGAGCGGCTGCCCGCAAGGTGAAAAACCGCGGCCCACCGCTACCCAGCCACCCCCCCCCTCCCCTCGCCCACCACGACCGGCGCTGGGGCGGTGGAGATGACGGAGTGCGTGGCGGGCGGGGTCCGGTCCTCACCCATCCCCTCCCCAAGAAAGTTGGGGTGAGGGGATGGGTGAGGGGATGGGTGAGGGATGGGTGAGGGGATGGGTGAGGGGATGGGTGAGGGATGGGTGAGGGGATGGGTGAGGGATGGGTGAGGGATGGGTGAAGGATGGGTGAGGGGATGGGTGAGGGGATGGGTGAGGGGATGGGTGAGGGGATGGGTGAGGGGATGGGTGAGGGGATGGGTGAGGGGATGGGTGAGGGGATGGGTGAGGGGATGGGTGAGGGGATGGGTGAGGGATGGGTGAGGGGATGGGTGAAGGATGGGTGAGGGATGGGTGAGGGATGGGTGAGGGGATGGGTGAGGGGATGGGTGAAGGATGGGTGAGGGATGGGTGAGGGGATGGGTGAGGGGATGGGATGGGTGAAGGATAGGTGAGGGGATGGGTGAAGGATGGGTGAGGGATGGGTGAGGGATGGGTGAGGGGATGGGTGAGGGATGGGTGAAGGATGGGTGAGGGGATGGGTGAAGGATGGGTGAGGGGATGGGTGAGGGATGGGTGAGGGATGGGTGAGGGGATGGGTGAGGGATGGGTGAGGGATGGGTGAAGGATGGGTGAGGGATGGGTGAGGGATGGGTGAGGGATGGGTGAGGGATGGGTGAGGGGATGGGTGAGGGGATGGGTGAGGGATGGGTGAGGGGATGGGTGAGGGGATGGGTGAAGGATGGGTGAGGGATGGGTGAGGGATGGGTGAGGGGATGGGTGAGGGGATGGGATGGGTGAAGGATAGGTGAGGGGATGGGTGAAGGATGGGTGAGGGATGGGTGAGGGATGGGTGAGGAGATGGGTGAGGGATGGGTGAAGGATGGGTGAAGGATGGGTGAGGGATGGGTGAGGGATGGGTGAGGGGATGGGTGAGGGATGGGTGAGGGATGGGTGAGGGGATGGGTGAGGGATGGGTGAGGGGATGGGTGAGGGATGGGTGAAGGAATGGGTGAGGGATGGGTGAGGGATGGGTGAGGGATGGGTGGGGGATGGGTGAGGGGATGGGTGAGGGATGGGTGAGGGGATGGGTGAGGGATGGGTGAAGGAATGGGTGAGGGATGGGTGAGGGATGGGTGAGGGATGGGTGAAGGGATGGGTGAAGGGATGGGTGAGGGGATGGGTGAAGGATGGGTGAGGGATGGGTGAGGGATGGGTGAGGGGATGGGTGAGGGGATGGGTGAGGGATGGGTGAGGGATGGGTTAGGGATGGGTGAGGGGATGGGTGAGGGATGGGTGAGGGATGGGTGAGGGATGGGTGAGGGGATGGGTGAGGGGATGGGTGAGGGATGGGTGAGGGCTGGGTGAGGGGATGGGTGAGGGGATGGGTGAAGGATGGGTGAGGGATGGGTGAGGGATGGGTGAGGGGATGGGTGAGGGGATGGGATGGGTGAAGGATAGGTGAGGGGATGGGTGAAGGATGGGTGAGGGATGGGTGAAGGATGGGTGAGGGGATGGGTGAAGGATGGGTGAGGGATGGGTGAGGGGATGGGTGAGGGATGGGTGAGGGATGGGTGAGGGATGGGTGAGGGATGGGTGAGGGGATGGGTGATGGATGGGTGAGGGGATGGGTGAGGGGATGGGTGAGGGGATGGGTGAGGGATGGGTGAGGGATGGGTGAGGGGATGGGTGAGGGGATGGGTGAGGGGATGGGTGAGGGGATGGGTGAGGGGATGGGTGAGGGATGGGTGAGGGATGGGTGAGGGGATGGGTGAGGGATGGGTGAGGGGATGGGTGAGGGGATGGGTGAGGGATGGGTGAGGGATGGGTGAGGGGATGGGTGAGGGGATGGGATGGGTGAAGGATAGGTGAAGGATAGGTGAGGGGATGGGTGAGGGGATGGGTGAAGGATGGGTGAGGGATGGGTGAGGGATGGGTGAGGGGATGGGTGAAGGACGGGTGAAGGATGGGTGAGGGATGGGTGAGGGATGGGTGAGGGATGGGTGAGGGGATGGGTGAAGGATGGGTGAGGGGATGGGTGAGGGATGGGTGAGGGATGGGTGAGGGATGGGTGAGGGGATGGGTGAGGGATGGGTGAGGGGATGGGTGAGGGGATGGGTGAGGGGATGGGTGAGGGATGGGTGAGGGATGGGTGAGGGATGGGTGAGGGATGGGTGAGGGGATGGGTGAGGGGATGGGTGAGGGGATGGGTGAGGTGATGGGTGAGGGGATGGGTGAGGGATGGGTGAGGGGATGGGTGAGGGATGGGTGAGGGGATGGGTGAGGGATGGGTGAGGGGATGGGTGAGGGGATGGGTGAGGGATGGGTGAGGGGATGGGTGAGGGATGGGTGAGGGATGGGTGAGGGGATGGGTGAGGGGATGGGTGAGGGATGGGTGAGGGGATGGGTGAGGGGATGGGTGAGGGATGGGTGAGGGATGGGTGAGGGATGGGTGAGGGGATGGGTGAGGGGATGGGATGGGTGAAGGATGGGTGAGGGGATGGGTGAGGGATGGGTGAGGGATGGGTGAAGGATGGGTGAAGGATGGGTGAGGGATGGGTGAGGGATGGGTGAGGGATGGGTGAAGGATGGGTGAAGGATGGGTGAGGGGATGGGTGAGGGATGGGTGAGGGATGGGTGAAGGATGGGTGAGGGATGGGTGAGGGGATGGGTGAGGGGATGGGTGAGGGGATGGGTGAGGGGATGGGTGAAGGATGGGTGAGGGATGGGTGAGGGATGGGTGAGGGGATGGGTGAGGGATGGGTGAAGGATGGGTGAAGGATGGGTGAGGGATGGGTGAGGGATGGGTGAAGGATGGGTGAAGGATGGGTGAGGGATGGGTGAGGGGATGGGTGAGGGATGGGTGAGGGATGGGTGAGGGGATGGGTGAGGGGATGGGTGAGGGGATGGGTGAGGGGATGGGTGAGGGATGGGTGAGGGATGGGTGAGGGATGGGTGAAGGATGGGTGAAGGATGGGTGAGGGATGGGTGAGGGGATGGGTGAGGGATGGGTGAGGGATGGGTGAGGGGATGGGTGAAGGATGGGTGAGGGATGGGTGAGGGATGGGTGAGGGATGGGTGAGGGATGGGTGAGGGATGGGTGAGGGATGGGTGAGGGATGGGTGAGGGGATGGGTGAGGGGATGGATGAGGAGTCCGGCTTGGAGTGTGACCTTTGTGAAATGCCAGCTCGCAGCAACTCTCTCGCTCCCATTCGCTGGCTCCGCTCGAGTCACTCCCCCCCCCAGAGTGCATCTGGCATTCATCATGCAGAGAGCGGCGTTGCTCCGCCGGACAGGACGCCGCCCGCTACGCTCATCTCTGGGGCTGCCGAGGACCGCGCCGGACGCGCCCGGGCCGGCCGCCCGCCCGCCCGCCCGCCCGCCCGCCCGCTCGCCCACCAGGCAACGCTCACCCGTTCGCTCACCCGCTCACCCGTTCGCTCACGCGCTCACCCGTTCGCTCACGCGCTCACCCGTTCGCTCACGCGCTCACCCGTTCGCTCACGCGCTCACCCGCTCATGCGCTCACCCGCTCACCCGCTCACCCGCTCATGCGCTCACCCATTCACTCACGCGCTCACCCGTTCACTCACCCGCTCACCCGTTCACTCACCCGCTCACCCGTTCACTCACCCGCTCACCCGTTCACTCACCCGCTCACTCACCGGCTCACCCGTTCACTCACCCGCTAACCTGTTCACTCACCCGCTCGCTCACCCGCTCACTCACCCGCCCACCCACCCGCTCACTCACCCGCCCACCCACTCACTCACCCGCCCACCCGTTCACCAACCCACACACATCCACCAATCCACCCACCCGCCTGCCCACCAAGGCTTTGTAGCCGAACACATTGTACGCTCCGCTTAGAAAAGCACGGCAACACCTCGCGGGAAAAATAAAAAAAAGATTCCGTTGAAGGAGACTCGGGGAATGCGATTGGCTACCTTTGGGATGCAACAGCAGAGCTATGACGGGCACAGGGACCAGGCAACCTGCCCCATCTGGGCAACGCGGAGCCTCACACGGCAGCCTCCCAGGCAACGGAGGCAACCACCACCCACCCACACTCACCCAGGCAACGGAAGCGCCCACCACTCATCCACCCACCCACTCACCAAGCAAGAGACTCATTGTCACCCGAAGCACCCACCCAGACATCCAACGCAGGCACTCACCCACAACAGCATTCATCTGCACCAAAATCCAGACATCGCACACAACACCAAATCACTCACCACTCACCCCCCACACACAACACACCAGATCACTCACCATTCAACCCCAAACAACACCAAATCACTCACCACTCACCCCCACACACAACACCAAATCACTCACCACTCACCCTCACACACAACACCAAATCACTCACCACTCACCCCCACACACAACACCAAATCACTCACCACTCACACCCACACACAACACCAAATCACTCACCACTCACCCCCACACAAACACACCAAATCACTCACCACTCACCCCCACACACAACACCAAATCACTCAACACTCACCCCCACACACAACACCAAATCACTCACCACTCACCCCCACACACAACACCAGATCACTCACCACTCACCCCCACACAAAACACCAGATCACTCACCCCACACAAAACACCAGATCACTCACCATTCAACCCCAAACAACACCAAATCACTCACCACTCACCCCCACACACAACACCAAATCACTCACCCCCACACACAACACCAAATCACTCACCACTCACCCCCACATACACACACCAGATCACTCACCACTCAACCCCACACAACACCAAATCACTCACCACTCACCCCCACACACAACACCAAATCACTCACCCCCACACACAACACCAGACCACTCACCACTCACACCCACACACAACACCAGATCACTCACCACTCAACCCCACACAACACCAAATCACTCACCACTCACCCCCACACACAACACCAAATCACTCACCCCCACACACAACACCAAATCACTCACCACTCACCCCCACACACAACACCAGATCACTCACCACTCAACCCCACACACAACACCAAATCACTCACCCCCACACACAACACCAGACCACTCACCACTCACAACACCAAATCACTCACCCCCACACACAACACCAAATCACTCACCACTCACCCCCACACAAACACACCAGATCACTCACCATTCAACCCCAAACAACACCAAATCACTCACCACTCACCCCCACACACAACACAAAATCACTCACCCCCACACACAACACCAGACCACTCACCACTCACCCCCACACACAACACCAAATCACTCACCACTCACCCCCACACACAACACCAGACCACTCACCACTCACAACACCAAATCATTCACCCCCACACACAACACCAGACCACTCACCACTCACCCCCACACACAACACCAGACCACTCACCACTCACCCCCACACACAACACCAGATCACTCACCACTCACCCCCACACACAACACCAGATCACTCACCACTCACCCCCACACACAACACCAGACCACTCACAACACCAAACCACTCACTCCCACACACAACACCAGACCACTCACCACTCACCCCCACACACAACACCAAATCACTCACCCCCACACACAACACCAGACCACTCACCACTCACCCCCACACACAACACCAGACCACTCACCCCCACACACAACACCAAATCACTCACCACTCACCCCCACACACAACACCAGACCACTCACCACTCACCCCCACACACAACACCAGATCACTCACCACTCACCCCCACACACAACACCAGATCACTCACCACTCACACCCACACACAACCCAGACCACTCACCACTCACACCCACACACAACCCAGACCAATCACCACTCACCCCCACACACAACACCAAATCACTCACCACTCACTCCCACACACAACACTAAATCACTCACCCCCACACACAACACCAGACCACTCACCACTCACCCCCACACACAACACCAGACCACTCACCCCCACACACAACACCAAATCACTCACCACTCACCTCCACACAACACCAGACCACTCACCACTCACCCCCACACACAACACCAGACCACTCACCACTCACCCCCACACACAACACCAGACTACTCACCACTCACCCACACACAACACCAGACCACTCACCACTCTCCCACACACAACCCTGACCACTCACCCCCACACACAACACCAGACCACTCACCACTCACCCCACACACACAACACCAGACCACTCACCACTCACCCCACACACAACACCAAATCACTCACCCCACACACAACCCAGACCACTCACCACTCACCCCCACACACAACACCAGACCACTCACCACTCACCCCCTCACACAACACCAGACCACTCACCCCCACACACAACACCAGACCACTCACCACTCACCCCCACACACAACACCAGACCACTCACCCCCACACACAACACCAGACCACTCACCACTCACCCACACACAACACCAGACCACTCACCCCCACACACAACACCAGACCACTCACCACTCACCCCCACACACAACACCAGACCACTCACCACTCTCCCACACACAACACCAGACCACTCACCACTCACCCCCACACACAACCTTGACCACTCACCACTCACCCCCACACACAACACCAGACCACTCACCACTCTCCCCCACACAACCCTGACCGCACCCACTCCAGCCCAAACACAGACGCTTCAGCGAACGTGGCCGGACAATCACTAAACTCAACTATTTTTCATTTTACCAGGTAAGGCCCCCTTACCACTGAGCTACGTAGCCCTTTTCTCAGATGCCACCTGGGCCATCGCAAATGAAAGCAGCTCAACGAAGTGGCTCATCATCATCATCGCGTGGAAATTTATAGCAGCCAAATACCCTGAAGGCGTGGACGTCGATTCTAAATGGAGAGGGAAAAACCGGAGGACCCGGAGAAAAATCCACGAGACCACCACGGGGAGAGAGAGAGAGACGCACAGACTCCAAATATACAGCAGCAGCAGGCGTCAGTGGCCAAAATCGAACCCACGACCTCCTGTATACCAGGCGAGGTAGTTAACATCTCCTCACCACCGTGATGATGATGATGAGAGAGACACGCAAACTCCAAAAAAACAGCAGGAGGCATCGTCAGGGTCCGGTATCGAACCCACGGCCTCCTGTATACCAGGCGAGGTAGTAAACATCTCATAGCCACCGTAATGATGATGAGAGAGACACGCAAACTCCAAAAAAACAGCAGGAGGCATCGTCAGGGTCCGGTATCGAACCCACGGCCTCCTGTATACCAGGCGAGGTAGTCAACATCTCCTCACCACCGTGATGATGATGATGAGAGAGACACGCAAACTCCAAAAAAACAGCAGGAGGCATCGTCAGGGTCCGGTATCGAACCCACGGCCTCCTGTATACCAGGCGAGGTAGTCAACATCTCATAGCCACCGTAATGATAATGATGAGAGACACGCAAACTCCAAAAAAACAGCAGCAGGCATTGTCAGGGTCCCGTATCGAACCCACGGCCTCCTGCATACCAGGCGAGGTAGTCAACATCTCCTCACCACCTTGATGATGATGATGATGAGAGAGACACGCAAACTCCAAAAAAACAGCAGCAGGCATCGTCAGGGTCCGGTATCGAACCCACGGCCTCCTGTATACCAGGCGAGGTAGTCAACATCTCCTCACCACCTTGATGATGATGATGATGAGAGAGACACGCAAACTCCAAAAAAACAGCAGCAGGCATCGTCAGGGTCCGGTATCGAACCCACGACCTCCTGTGTACCAGGCGAGGTAGTCAACATCTCATAGCCACCGGAATGATAATGATGATGATGAGAGACACACAAACTCCAAAAAAACAGCAGCAGGCATTGTCAGGGTCCCGTATCGAACCCACGGCCTCCTGCATACCAGGCGAGATAATTAACATCTCCTCACCACCTTGATGACGATGATGAGAGACACGCAAACTCCAAAAAAACAGCAGCTGGGCATCGTCAGGGTCCCGTATCGAACCCACAGCCTCCTGCATACCAGGCGAGGTAGTTAACATCTCCCAGCCACCGTGGCGCAGACAAAGACGCAGAGAGACAGGCGCCAACGGGCAAATAGTTCCAGCGCAAACGCAAGAAAGATCACCCCCCCGTTATCGCCTTAACAGACTGTGGGGGCAAGTGCTGTTAGCGAGCAGCACGGCACAACACGAGGTGGGTGGGTGGCCAGCAACCACGCCCGGCCGCCTTTGTCTCTCCCCCAGTGACGTTTACTACCACACCGCACCGGGCACTCATTCGAGGCCGAGTCGACCCAGGGGCGAGGGGGGGGGAGGCCCGGGACCCGTTCGGATAATCGTCACACCGGTGTTTGGTGGCTGTGAGCGGGAATGGAACCCGTGGCCTAAAACGTGGCTCTAGATTTTGGTGGTATAATTTATTTACGTAGTTTATTGTTAAAAATTCGGTCACGGGTCCCTATGATCACCGTTACATTGGTGATTTCGAAAACGTTTTTTTTGTTGTTGTTGTTGTTTTGGCCGTGTTAATGTTTATTGTAGTACGGAGTTAGACTGATGGCCTAAATCTTAGTTGTCTTGTGGTTGTTGTTGTTAGTTGACTTGGAATCCCACTGGGATTTTTGCACACAGCGTTGGTGTATACGGTGATATTTCAGGAATATTTAGATGTTTTTTTTTCCTGTATTTTCTGTTTTGCACGGTCACACAAAGTCACTTTAAGATGTTTTTTTTGTTCACCCGATTCAAGAGCCGAATGGCTCACACAGGGCCATACCAACATAAATGAAAACTATGAAAAACTGTGAACCGCCTGATGACGACGATGGCTCGCGCGTTGCGATGGTAACGTCGCGATTCATTCCATCTCATCTCTACCCGCGTGACTTTGCCGAAATGAAACAAAAGACAGCGCAGATCACTGCAGTCACGAGAAAACTTCCAGCCAACTGTGTGCCTGCAGAGTGTAACACCGGGCGGGGTGGGACGGGGTGTCCGAAAACGCGCCCGTGCACGCGCGTGTTGGTGCGTGGTGCTGCTGCTGCTGCTGGCCACCCCAAAACCTCCGCGTGCGATTGACTGACGTCCTCCACCTGCTCGTCCGTCCGTGTGTTGGGGGGGGTGGTCGCAGCGGTCATGAAGCCGGCGACACGGGTTCGATTCCCGCTCACGGCCAACGCCCAGGATTTTTTTTAAAAAAATTTCCTCCCATGGATTTTCCGTTTGCACAGCCAACACAGAGTAGTAGTCACTTTAAGATGAATTTTTCCTGTTCGTGTTTATTTGTTTTGTTGTTTTGTTGTTGTTGTGGTTGCGCCCGATTCAAGAGCCGAATGGCTCACAGGGTTATACCAAAAATCAACTGAACTGAACTGATCATCTGAACCGGTCCCGGGGCCCTCCCCTAGGTCGACTCGGCCTCAAATGTGTACCCGGTGCGGCGTGGTAGTAAAGCATCGTCACTGGGGGAGACAAAGGCGGCCGGGCGTGGTGCTGGCCACCGTGCCGGCCTTCACAGCCGCTGCTTGCTCACGGCACCCCGAAACCAGCAGTCTGTTGTTAGAGGCCACGCGGGGAGAATGGTTGTTTTAGTGTGTCCATGATGATGCCTCTAACCCGACGTGGTCCCCACTCTCGCCGTCTCTCGGCGTAGACATCAACGCTCGTGGTCTATCCACTGCTGGAGAAGGGTCAATGTGGTGATGACGGTGATCTATGTCTCTGCCCTGCATAAACCCCGGCTCCTCCTCGACACCCACCCACGGCTAAGAAGGGTGCGAGAGTGTGGAACAGATGGGGATTAGTGCACACACTTTGGGCTTTTACCACCGCCTTTTGTGCTGGGCAGATGCGAGGGGGGTACCCGGCTCCTCCTCGACACCCACCCAACGGCTAAGAAGGGAGTGGTCGCAACGTCTGTTCGGTGACTTATCAAGCCTGAGGGGCCTTCTGCAGTGACTATTTAAACAACAGTGAAACCTTGCGGATTTGCGAGTAACTTTGGTCTGCGAGTGTTTCGCAAGACGAGCAAAACATTTTAAAATAAAATATTAATTTGATAAACGAGCGAGGGTCTTGCAATACGAGCAGTGTGGCATTGTGGGTAATCGTCTCCCGTGCTCGGTCTCAGTCGTGCGAGCGTATACGGTTTACTATAGTACTATAGTGTTGTGACCACGTGTATACTGTTTACTACAGTACTATAGTGTTGTGACCACGTGCGTACTGTTTACTATAGTACTATAGTGTTGTGACCACGTGTATACTGTTTACTAGAGTAGTATAGTGTTGTGACCACGTGTGTACTCTTTACTACAGTACTATAGTGTTGTGACCACGTGTATACTGTTTACTACGGTACTATAGTGTTGTGACCACGTGTGTACTGTTTACTACAGTACTATAGTGTTGTGACCACGTGTATACTGTTTACTACAGTACTATAGTGTTGTGACCACGTGTATACTGTTTACTATAGTACTATAGTGCTGTGACCACGTGCGTACTGTTTACTACAGTACTATAGTGTTGTGACCACGTGTATACTGTTTACTACAGTACTATAGTGTTGTGACCACGTGTATACTGTTTGCTATAGTACTATAGTGTTGTGACCACGTGTGTACTGTTTACTATAGTACTATAGTGTTGTGACCACGTGTATACTGTTTACTATAGTACTATAGTGTTGTGACCACGTGTGTACTGTTTACTACAGTACTATAGTGTTGTGACCAGGTGTATACTGTTTACTACGGTACTATAGTGTTGTGACCACGTGTAAACTGTTTACTATAGTACTATAGTGTTGTGACCACGTGTATATTGTTTACTACAGTACTATAGTGTTGTGACCACGTGTGTACTGTTTACTATAGTACTATAGTGTTGTGACCACGTGTATACTGTTTACTACAGTATAGTGTTGTGACCACGTGTATACTGTTTACTACAGTACTATAGTGTTGTGACCACGTGTGTACTGTTTACTACAGTACTATAGTGTTGTGACCACGTGTGTACTGTTTACTACAGTACTATAGTGTTGTGACCACGTGTATACTGTTTACTATAGTACTATAGTGTTGTGACCACGTGTATACTGTTTACTATAGTACTATAGTGTTGTGACCACGTGTGTACTGTTTACTACAGTACTATAGTGTTGTGACCACGTGTATACTGTTTACTACGGTACTATAGTGTTGTGACCACGTGTATACTGTTTACTATAGTACTATAGTGTTGTGACCACGTGTGTGTGTAAAGCATTTTTTTAATTTTGTGTCCAAGTGTAGTGACTGTTCTTTAGTAACTGTACTGCAAGTGAAAGTCGTCCTATAAAATAATAACCCTCCTCCTCTCCTCTCTCTCGTCTCCCTCACAACAGCCACGATTAAATGCCATTAATAAATGTGATTACTTTATATTAAATTGAAATAATAAAAATATGTAAAAAAGGTATTTTGTATTAATAATTTTTTTATACGAATACGGTACTTCCTGGGGTTGTGGAACGAATCATCTCGAGTTTCCATTACTTCCAAATGGGGAAATTCGCTTTGATATACGAGTGCTTTGGATTACGAGCACTTTTTTTTTACACCGGAACTTATTATGCTCGCAATCCAAGGTTTTCACGGCATTTTTACTTCACCGGGTTAAAGGCCACCGAGCTAGACGGATCTTTTTTCAGAAGCGACTTGCCTATCGCAAACGACCAGTACCCTCAGATTGGCACGGCTGGGTAAGTACGGTGAGAAAGTAAATTCAACGCAGACACAAAAACAAACCCGTAGCCATGGTCGTAGTCGCTATAAAAGTGCGACACGGAGATGACTGGCCACTGATGAGCGAGCGACTGGAGGAGCGACTCAGCGACTGGAGGAGTGACTTAGCGAGCGACTGGAGGAGCGACTTAGCGAGTGACTGGAGGAGTGACTTAGCGACTGGAGGAGCGACTCAGCGACTGGAGGAGTCATTTAGCGAGCGACTGGAGGAGCGACTCAGCGACTGGAGGAGTGACTTAGCGAGCGACTGGAGGAGTGACTTAGCGAGTGACTGGAGGAGTGACTTAGCGACTGGAGGAGTCATTTAGCGAGCGACTGGAGGAGCGACTCAGCGAGTGGAGGAGCGACTCAGCGACTGGAGGAGCGACTCAGCGAGCGACTGGAGGAGCGACTTAGCGACTGGAGGAGCGACTCAGCGACTGGAGGAGAGACTCAGCGAGTGGAGGAGCGACTTAGCGAGTGACTGGAGGAGTGACTTAGTGACTGGAGGAGCGACTCAGCGACTGGAGGAGTCATTTAGCGAGCGACTGTAGGAGCGACTCAGCGACTGGAGGAGTGACTTAGCGAGCGACTGGAGGAGCGACTCAGCGAGTGGAGGAGCGACTCAGCGACTGGAGGAGTCATTTAGCGAGCGACTGGAGGAGCGACTCAGCGACTGGAGGAGTGACTTAGCGAGCGACTGGAGGAGCGACTCAGCGAGTGGAGGAGCGACTCAGCGACTGGAGGAGTCACTTAGTGACTGGAGTGACTCAGCGACTGGAGGAGCGACTTAGCGAGCGACTGGAGGAGTCACTTAGCGAGTGACTGGAAGAGCGACTGAGCGACTGGAGGAGTGACTTAGTGACTGGAGGAGTGACTTAGTGACTGGAGGAGCGACTTAGTGACTGGAGGAGCGACTCAGCGACTGGAGGAGCGACTCAGCGACTGGAGGAGCGACTCAGCGACTGGAGGAACGACTCAGCGACTGGAGGAGCGACTCAGCGACTGGAGGAGCGACTCAGCGACTGGAGGAGTGACTTAGCGACTGGAGTAGCGACTTAGTGACTGGAGGAGCGACTCAGCGACTGGAGTAGCGACTTAGTGACTGGAGGAGTGACTCAGCGACTGGAGGAGTCACTTAGCGAGCAACTGGAGGAGTGACTTAGCAACTGGAGGAGTGACTTAGCGACTGGAGGAGTGACTCAGTGACTGGAGGAGCGACTTAGTGACTGGAGGAGCGACTCAGCGACTGGAGGAGCGACTCAGCGAATGGAGGAGCGACTCAGCGACTGGAGTAGCGACTCAGCGACTGGAGGAGTGACTCAGCGACTGGAGGAGTCACTTAGCGAGCAACTGGAGGAGTGACTTAGCAACTGGAGGAGTGACTTAGCGACTGGAGGAGCGACTCGGTGACTGGAGGAGCGACTCGGTGACTGGAGGAGCGACTCAGTGACTGGAGGAGCGACTCAAGTGACTGGAGGAGCGACTCAGTGACTGGAGGAGCGACTTAGTGACTGGAGGAGCGACTCAGCGAGTGGAGGAGCGACTCAGCGAGTGGAGGAGCGACTCAGCGACTGGAGGAACGACTCAGCGGCTGGAGGAGCGACTCAGCGACTGGAGGCGCGACTCAGCGACTGGAGGAGCGACTCAGCGACTGGAGGAGCGACTCAGCGAGTGGAGGAGCGACTCAGCCACTGGAGGAGCGACTCAGCAACTGGAGGAGCGACTCAGCCACTGGAGGAGCGACTTAGTGACTGGAGGAGCGACTTAGTGACTGGAGGAGCGACTCAGCGACTGGAGGAGCGACTTAGTGACTGGAGGAGTGACTCAGCGACTGGAGGAGCGACTTAGTGACTGGAGGAGCGACTCAGCGACTGGAGGAGCGACTCAGCGACTGGAGGAGCGACTCAGCGACTGGAGGAACGACTCAGCGACTGGAGGAGCGACTCAGCGACTGGAGGAGCGACTCAGCGACTGGAGGAGCGACTCAGCGACTGGAGTAGCGACTTAGTGACTGGAGGAGTCACTTAGCGAGCAACTGGAGGAGTGACTTAGCAACTGGAGGAGTGACTTAGCGACTGGAGGAGTGACTCAGTGACTGGAGGAGCGACTTAGTGACTGGAGGAGCGACTCAGCGACTGGAGGAGCGACTCAGCGAATGGAGGAGCGACTCAGCGACTGGAGTAGCGACTTAGTGACTGGAGGAGTGACTCAGCGACTGGAGGAGTCACTTAGCGAGCAACTGGAGGAGTGACTTAGCAACTGGAGGAGTGACTTAGGGACTGGAGGAGCGACTCGGTGACTGGAGGAGCGACTCGGTGACTGGAGGAGCGACTCAGTGACTGGAGGAGCGACTCAAGTGACTGGAGGAGCGACTCAGCGACTGGAGGAGCGACTCAGCGACTGGAAGAGCGACTCAGCGACTGGAGGAGTGACTCAGCGACTGGAGAAGCGACTCGGCGACTGGAGGAGCGACTCGGCGACTGGAGGAGCGACTCGGCGACTGGAGGAGCGACTCGGCGACTGGAGGAGCGACTCGGCGACTGGAGGAGCGACTCAGCGACTGGAGGCGCGACTCAGCGACTGGAGGAGCGACTCAGCGACTGGAGGAGCGACTCAGTGAGTGGAGGAGCGACTCAGCGGCTGGAGGAGCGACTCAGCGGCTGGAGGAGCGACTCAGCGACTGGAGGCGCGACTCAGCGACTGGAGGAGCGACTCAGCGACTGGAGGAGCGACTCAGTCACTGGAGGAGCGACTCAGCCACTGGAGGAGCGACTCAGCAACTGGAGGAGCGACTCAGCCACTGGAGGAGCGACTCAACGGCTGGAGGAGCGACTCAGCGGCTGGAGGAGCGACTCAGCGGCTGGAGGAGCGACTCAGCGACTGGAGGAACGACTCAGCGACTGGAGGAGCGACTCAGCGACTGGAGGAGCGACTTAGCGAGTGGAGGAGCGACTTAGTGACTGGAGGAGCGACTCAGCGAGTGGAGGAGCGACTTAGCGACTGGAGGAGGGACTCAGCGGCTGGAGGAGCGACTTAGTGACTGGAGGAGCGACTCAGTGACTGGAGGAGCGACTCAAGTGACTGGAGGAGCGACTCAAGTGACTGGAGGAGCGACTTAGTGACTGGAGGAGCGACTCAGTGACTGGAGGAGCGACTCAGCGACTGGAGGAGCGACTCAGCGACTGGAGGAGCGACTCAGCGACTGGAGGAGCGACTCAAGTGACTGGAGGAGCGACTCAAGTGACTGGAGGAGCGACTCAAGTGACTGGAGGAGCGACTCAGTGACTGGAGGAGCGACTCAGTGACTGGAGGAGCGACTCAGCGACTGGAGGAGCGACTCAGCGAGTGGAGGAGCGACTCAGCGAGTGGAGGAGCGACTCAGCGAGTGGAGGAGCGACTCAACGGCTGGAGGAGCGACTCAGCGGCTGGAGGAGCGACTCAGCGGCTGGAGGAGTGACTCAGCGACTGGAGGAGTGACTCAGCGAGTGGAGGAGCGACTCAGTGACTGGAGGAGCGACTCAGCGACTGGAGGAGCAACTTAGCGACTGGAGGAGTGACTCAGCGACTGCCTGGAGTGACTTAGCGAGCGACTGGAGTGACTGGGCGAGTGAAGCTCCCGGGGACACTGCGGCCTTGGGTAGCAGAGAGACAATGGAGGCGAGCGACTTGGGGCAACGAGTGGGTTTCTTCTGCACACGTCAAAACCGACGGCTGAGTCACTCCGAATTCTACCGGGGTGTACAGTGCAGTGTACAGATGTACACAGGTGAGTGGGGTGGAGGTGTGTGTGTGTGGGGGGCGTGGCCGTGATATTTGTGTGTGTGTGTGGAGTGGGGGTGGGTGACGTTGCAGTGGCACCTTAGTAAAGCGATGCCACGTACCTACGAATACCTCAAAGGCAGAGATTCCCCTCACGCCCACCCCCCCCCAACGCCCCTCCGTGTAGCCTGAAACAGAATGTAGGGGGCAAGTGCTGTTAACGAGCGCCTATGAAGGCCGGCACGGCACACGAGGGTGTGGGTGTGGCCAGCACCACGCCCGGCCGCCTTTGTCTCCCCCAGTGACGATGTTTGCTGCGACACACCGCACCACCACGTCACCGATTTGAGGCCGAGTCGACCTCGAGGAGGCCCAGGACCGGTTCGGAAAATCGTGCGCCGGTGTTGGCCGTGAGCGGGATTCGCGTGCCACCTTTACTAATCTATTTAATGGCATGTGCCAACCAATACAGTAATACACCTTGTACCTCTATGCCATTTAAAACAATGTATGTTGACCTTCCTCCGCACCGTACGTAGTCAACCGCGCTAATCGGAGGTGCGGGGAAGGACAGAAAACTATGGGTCCCTGTGTGAGTCTACGGGTCCCTGTGTGAGTCTACGGGTCTCTGTGTGAGTCTACGGGTCTCTGTGCGAGTCTACGGGTCTCTGTGCGAGTCTACGAGTCTCTGTGCGAGTCTATGGGTCTCTGTGCGAGTCTGTGGGTCCCTGTGTGAGTCTGTGGGTCCCTGTGTGAGTCTGTGGGTCCCTGTGTGAGTCTACGGGTCTCTGTGTGAGTCTACGGGTCTCTGTGTGAGTTTACGGGTCTCTGTGTGAGTCTATGGGTCCCTGTGTGAGTCTAGAGGTCTCTGTGTGATGAGTCTATGGGTCTCTGCTGTGTGAGTCTATGGGCCTCTGCTGTGTGAGTCTATGGGCCTCTGCTGTGTGAGTCTATGGGTCTCTGCTGTGTGAGTCTATGAGTCCCTGTGTGAGTCTATGGGTCTCTGTGTGAGTCTACGGGTCTCTGTGTGAGCCTATGGGTCTCTGTGTGAGCCTATGGGTCTCTGTGTGAGTCTATGAGTCTCTGTGTGAGTCTATGGGTCTCTGTGCGAGTCTATGGGTCTCTGTGCGAGTCTATGGGTCCCTGTGTGAGTCTGTGGGTCCCTGTGTGAGTCTGTGGGTCCCTGTGTGAGTCTGTGGGTCCCTGTGTGAGTCTACGGGTCTCTGTGTGAGTCTACGGGTCTCTGTGCGAGTCTATGAGTCTCTGTGCGAGTCTATGGGTCTCTGTGCGAGTCTATGAGTCTCTGTGCGAGTCTATGGGTCTCTGTGCGAGTCTATGGGTCTCTGTGCGAGTCTGTGGGTCCCTGTGTGAGTCTGTGGGTCCCTGTGTGAGTCTGTGGGTCCCTGTGTGAGTCTGTGGGTCCCTGTGTGAGTCTACGGGTCTGTGTGAGTCTACGGGTCTCTGTGTGAGTCTACGGGTCTCTGTGTGAGTCTATGGGTCCCTGTGTGAGTCTAGAGGTCTCTGTGTGAGTCTATGGGTCTCTGTGTGATGAGTCTATGGGTCTCTGCTGTGTGAGTCTATGGGCCTCTGCTGTGTGAGTCTATGGGTCTCTGCTGTGTGAGTCTATGGGTCCCTGTGTGAGTCTATGGGTCTCTGTGTGAGTTTATGGGTCTCTGCTGTGTGAGTCTATGGGTCTCTGTGTGAGTCTATGGGTCTCTGTGTGAGTCTATGTGTCTCTGTGAGTGTATGGGTCTCTGCTGTGTGAGTCTATGGGTCTCTGCTGTGCGAGTCTACGGGTCTCTGTGTGAGTCTATGGGTCTCTGTGTGAGCCTATGGGTCTCTGTGTGAGCCTATGGGTCTCTGTGTGAGTCTACGGGTCTCTGTGAGTCTATGAGTCTCTGTGTGAGTCTATGGGTCTCTGTGCGAGTCTATGGGTCTCTGTGCGAGTCTATGGGTCCCTGTGTGAGTCTGTGGGTCCCTGTGTGAGTCTGTGGGTCCCTGTGTGAGTCTGTGGGTCCCTGTGTGAGTCTATGGGTCCCTGTGTGAGTAGTCTATGGGTCTCTGCTGTGTGAGTCTATGGGCCTCTGCTGTGTGAGTCTATGGGCCTCTGCTGTGTGAGTCTATGGGTCTCTGCTGTGTGAGTCTATGGGTCCCTGTGTGAGTCTATGGGTCTCTGTGTGAGTTTATGGGTCTCTGCTGTGTGAGTCTATGGGTCTCTGTGTGAGTCTATGGGTCTCTGTGTGAGTTTATGGGTCTCTGCTGTGTGAGTCTATGGGTCTCTGTGTGAGTCTATGGGTCTCTGTGTGAGCCTATGGGTCTCTGTGTGAGCCTATGGGTCTCCGTGTGAATCTACGGGTCTCCGTGCGAGTCTACGGGTCTCCGTGCGAGTCTACGAGTCTCCATGTGAGTCTACGGGTCTCTGTGCGAGTCTGTGTGTACGTTGAACTTATTTTGCACCATATGTAGTCAACCGCGCTAATTGGAGGTGCGGTGGAAGGACAACAAACGAAACACCAAAAGCAGTTTTAAAGAAATCAGTGTGTCAATCTCGGCGACGACTTAAAAGTTCCTAGCTCCCAGTGGCTTCCTAATATCGGAAAGAAGAACTACCAGACAGCCGCAGAAGGGCATCTGATGATGATGAACGGCAGTTCCTTTCTACCCTCATTTTCACAGAGACCCACACCCAAAGAGACCCACAGAGACCCACACCCATAGAGACCCACAGAGACCCACAGAGACCCACACCCATAGAGACCCACAGAGACCCACACCCATAGAGACCCACAGAGACCCACACCCATAGAGACCCACAGAGACCCACAGAGACGCACACCCACAGAGACGCACACCCACAGAGACGCACACCCACAGAGACGCACACCCACAGAGACGCACACCCACAGAGACCCACACTCATAGACACCCACAGAGACCCACACTCATAGACACCCACAGAGACCCACACTCATAGACACCCACAGAGACCCACACTCATAGACACCCACAGAGACCCACACTCATAGACACCCACAGAGACCCACATTCACAGAGACCCACAGAGACACACACCCATAGAGACCCACAGAGACACACACCCATAGAGACCCACAGAGACCCACACTCAGAGACCCAGAGACCTCCTGTATGCCAGGCGAGGTAGTTAACATCTCCTAGCCACACGCAAACTCCAAATATACAGCAGCAGGCGTTGTCAGGGTCGGGATCGAACCCACGACCTCCTGTACACCAGGCGAGGTAGTCAACATCTCCTAGCCACACGCAAACTCCAAAATAACAGCAGCAGACGTTGTCAGGGTCGGGATCGAACCCACGACCTCCTGTACACCAGACGAGGTAGTCAACATCTCATAGCCACACGCAAACTCCAAATATACAGCAGCAGGCGTTGTCAGGGTCGGGATCGAACCCACGACCTCCTGTATACCGGGCGAGGTAGTCAACATCTGATAGCTACCCCACCTCCCCTCCACCCCCTATGCAATGCCCTTTTGAACGTGACACCACGGCACCGCAGTGTCCCGCGTAACAGAGGGGTTTGTTGTTCAGGGGGGGGGTTAGATCGCGTGGGTAGAAATGTCGTCGTTCAACCCACCACCATCGCCCGACGCAGCCAAATTATCAGCAAGGCTCGTCACACGGAAGACAACCACCAGCCAATTCGCGACGCTAGCTCGGCACACAACGGCTGTGCGCGTTGGCGAGCAGAACGCCGCGGCGACGTTTACAACTGGAGCACCGTGACGCAGCGCCGGCGATGAGAACGACCGGACCCACCGGGCGACTATCGCACCTCCACCCGTGCCCGTGCCTAGTTCCAATTGGGCCGCGGTTGGCTACGTTGGCTACGTTGGCTACGTACGGCGGACACCCGCAACAACGACCGCCGCTCGCCACCGAGCGTGGAGTGTCGAACGCCCGCTGGGACAGACCCCGCAGGTGCCACGGGTCGGCCGACCGAGACGACCGGCAGGCAGATGCACCACCCGCGCCGCCCACCGTGCCAAACGTCCACAGAGGCGCAACACATTCGCCCGCCACACCACCGCCACTGCCACCGCGACCGTCCAAACTACCGTGACTGCTCCGGTCTGGAGCAGTCGCCTTCACCAGCGGTGGCCAATCTGGAAAGAAAGAGACTCAAGAAGCCAAAAAGTAGCCGCTGAGTTCTGCAAAGAGTCGAGCGTGTCTATGTGTGTATGTATGTATATGTCCGGATGACCGCTGCAAAGTACGATCTTGAGTTTTCATTATAGTGTGCTGATCTTTAAGAGGTGTATTGAAAAAATGTTGATGCTGCTACCGATACTCCTGCTGTTAAGGAATGACTCATGCAGCCAGCTATGGCTGCAAAGTTTGGTCGTGTATGCTATGTAGATCGTTTATTGTTAAATTTGAATCACAGTTCCGATGATCGCTGTTACATTGTTTTTATAGCTTTATTTTAGTGCATTTTTTTTAAAACGTTTTGGTTTAGCCATGTTTGTTTGTTGTAGTACAGAGTTAGCCTGATAACTTTAATCTAAATTGTCATATGGTTGTTATTGTTTGACTTGCATCCCACTGGGATTGTTGCACACAGCGTTGAAATGTGGTGCTTTTTCTGGAAGACTTTTTCTGCTTTTTCCAAGATTTTTCTGTTGCGCACAGTCACTTCAAGATGTTTTTCTTGTTCGTGTTTTAGTTTGTTGCGGTTGCACCTGAGTCAAGAGCCACATGGCTCACAGGGCTATGCCTAATACATGAAACTGAATGTGTATTTGTGTGTGTGTCATTGTGTAAGTATGTGTGTGGGGAGCGGTAGCGTAGCGGTTAGCGCTACAAACTCGGCGTCCCGGGTTCGATTCCCGTTCACGGCCACCAACACCGGTAACGATTATCTGAAAGCGGTCCCGGGCCTCCCCCTAGGTCGACTCAGCCTCAAATTAGTACCTGGTGCGGTGTTGTAGTAAACATCGCCACTGGGGAGACAAAGGCGGCTGGGCGTGGTGTTGGCCACCCACCACCTCGTGTGCCGTGCCGGACTTCACAGGTGCTGCTCGCTAACAGCACTTGCCCCTACAGTCTGTTAGGGCTACACGGGGGATCTTTGTCCATCTTTGCGTGGTGTGAACAAAAAAATAAGAAGAGGTTTTACCCTATCTGGCGCTAAAACAGGAGGCGATAAGACGTTCAAACACCACAAACACCCAGGCGCCTATTGCAGAGTCATCAAGCCTGCATTAACCACACATCGTGCACGTGGCGAAAAACTTGCAAAGCGAAGACGCGCTCGGATAACATTTGCGTCCGTCTCTGAAACGGCGCTGGCCTACAACACCAGAGACGTCGCCTTCCGCGTGGCCTTGTCCCACCACCAGTGTCAGACCGGAGCGGAGCAGTACACGAGGTCCCATACAAATATATACGGGGCCGCGTACATATCGACAGTTTTCGGCACAGCAACGGGAGACGCTCATAGCTGCCGTTTGCCACTTCTGCTGTAGCAGCGCGCTCTGGGACCATCCGCTGAGTACGTACGCATGGGAGAGAGGGGGGGGGGGTAACCCAAATTCGCGCGCTTGCGTATGGGAGAGGGGGGGGGGTCTACTGACAATGTGCGTACGCATAGGAAACGGTGGGGGGGAGCGGTGGTGGTGGTGGGGGGGGGTGAAGCCTCGATAATCATTTGTCTACATTGGCCTTCAAATGAGTGAGATAGTCCGGGCGGTGGACTATCCGTTTTGCTTAAAAACCGCGTTAACATTATGAATCCTCGATCGTTTCTGCGCGGATTCAATATCGGCCGTTCTATAGGATTCGGAGCGGGGGGGGGGGGGGGGGGGGTACGTCAAGCTGTACGTACCCAGGTGGGGTGGTGGTGGTGGGGGGTGGTGGTGGTGGGGGGTGGTGGTGTAAAAAGTCCGCGTGCGTACAGAGAAAGGGGGGCGGGGAAGAGGTCAAGTTCTGACAGATCTTTGCGTACCCACTCAATGGGATGTCCCCTCCGCGTTATGCCCCTTCGATGGAGCCGCGTGCGGTCGATGAAAAGAGCCGCACGCACACAACCGAACGGTGCAATGCGAGGCGCTCGGTCCGCTACCGCCGCCGCCGCCGCCTTCCGCCGTCGCCGCGGCCGCGGCCGCGGCCGTGGCCCACGCCCGCGAAGCTCCGACGCCGTTGTCCGCCCGGTGCCCGACGAGCCGAGGTTGGCTTCCCATCGTCTCCGAACGAAGGCGCCGGGAGGTCGCGCGCGTCCTGCTCCGCTGCCCAGTGCAAAGCGTCTCACCGCTACAAACGAACCCACGACACCTCGTCGCCGGCAATGTCAACGAGCCGTGAACCGTCGTCGTCGTCGTCGCCACGCCAACTCCGCTCATCCTCGTAGCGGCGGCGGCGACGGCGGCGGCTTCTGGCCGGGCCGTCAAACGAAAACGGCGGCGGTCACCGCATCGTCGCGCGGCGCTTACGGAACGAGCTTTCGCCGCGGCCGTCTGGAACGCTCTTCCTTCGTTCCGATATTAGCGAGCCACCGAGAGCTACGCATTTTTAAATCATCATCGTCATCATCATCTCGATTGACTATTTTAAGTGTTTAGTTTGTTGTCCTTCCCCCGCACCTCCGATTAGTAGGGTTGGCTACGTACGGTGCGAAAATTCAACATACGTAAGTACGTAGACTCAAACAAGAGACCCATAGACTCTCACGGCAGAGACCCATAGACTCACACAGCAGAGACCCATAGACTCACGCAGCTGAGACCCATAGACTCACACAGCAGAGACCCATAGACTCACACAGCAGAGGCCCATAGACTCACCACACAGAGACCCATAGACTCACACAGCAGAGACCCATAGATTCACTCACAGCAGAGACCCATAGACTCACACAGCAGAGACCCATAGACTCACACAGCAGAGTCCCACAGACTCACACAGCAGAGACCCACAGACTCACACAGCAGAGGCCCAAAGACTCACACAGCAGAGACCCATAGACTCACCACACAGAGACCCACAGACTCACACAGCAGAGACCCATAGACTCACTATACAGAGACCCATAGACTCACACAGCAGAGACCCATAGACTCACACAGCAGAGACCCACAGACTCACACAGCAGAGGCCCATAGACTCACACAGCAGAGACCCATAGACTCACACAGCAGAGACCCATAGACTCACACAGCGGAGACCCATAGACTCACACAGCAGAGACCCATAGACTCACACAGCAGAGGCCCATAGACTCACACAGCAGAGACCCATAAGACTCACACAGCGGAGACCCATAGACTCACACAGCAGAGACCCATAGACTCGCACAGCAGAGACCCATAGACTCACACAGCAGAGACCCATAGACTCACACAGCAGAGACCCATAGACTCACACAGCAGAGACCCATAGACTCACACAGCAGAGACCCATAGACTCACACAGCAGAGACCCATAGACTCACACAGCAGAGACCCATAGACTCACACAGCAGAGACCCACAGACTCACACAGCAGACACCCACAGACTCGCACAGCAGAGACCAATAGACTCGCACAGCAGAGACCCATAGACTCACACAGCAGAGACCCATAGACTCGCACAGCAGAGACCCATAGACTCGCACAGCAGAGACCCATAGACTCACACAGCAGAGACCCATAGACTCACTATACAGAGACCCATAGACTCACACAGCAGAGACCCATACACTCACACAGCAGAGACCCATAGACTCACGCAGCTGAGACCCATAGACTCACACAGCAGAGGCCCATAGACTCACCACACAGAGACCCATAGACTCACACAGCAGAGACCCATAGATTCACTCACAGCAGAGACCCATAGACTCACACAGCAGAGACCCATAGACTCACACAGCAGAGGCCCAAAGACTCACACAGCAGAGACCCATAGACTCACCACACAGAGACCCACAGACTCACACAGCAGAGACCCATAGACTCACTATACAGAGACCCATAGACTCACACAGCAGAGACCCATAGACTCACACAGCAGAGACCCATAGACTCACACAGCAGAGACCCATAGACTCACACAGCGGAGACCCATAGACTCACACAGCAGAGACCCATAGACTCACACAGCAGAGACCCATAGACTCACACAGCAGAGACCCATAGACTCACACAGCAGAGGCCCATAGACTCACCACACAGAGACCCACAGACTCACACAGCAGAGACCCATAGACTCACTATACAGAGACCCATAGACTCACACAGCAGAGACCCATAGACTCACACAGCAGAGACCCATAGACTCACTATACAGAGACCCATAGACTCACACAGCAGAGACCCATAGACTCACACAGCAGAGACCCATAGACTCACACAGCAGAGACCCATAGACTCACACAGCGGAGACCCATAGACTCACACAGCAGAGACCCATAGACTCACACAGCAGAGACCCATAGACTCACACAGCAGAGACCCATAGACTCACACAGCAGAGGCCCATAGACTCACCACACAGAGACCCACAGACTCACACAGCAGAGACCCATAGACTCACTATACAGAGACCCATAGACTCACACAGCAGAGACCCATAGACTCACACAGCAGAGACCCATAGACTCACACAGCAGAGACCCATAGACTCACACAGCGGAGACCCATAGACTCACACAGCAGAGACCCATAGACTCACACAGCAGAGACCCATAGACTCACACAGCAGAGACCCATAGACTCACACAGCAGAGGCCCATAGACTCACACAGCAGAGACCCATAAGACTCACACAGCGGAGACCCATAGACTCACACAGCAGAGACCCATAGACTCACACAGCAGAGACCGACAGACTCACACAGCAGAAGCCCATAGACTCACACAGCAAAGACCCATAGACTCACACAGCAGAGACCTATAGACTCACACAGAGACCCATAGACTCACCACACAGAGACCCATAGACTCACACAGCAGAGACCCATAGACTCACACAGCAGAGACCCATAGACTCACACAGCAGAGACCCATAGACTCACCACACAGAGACCCATAGACTCACACAGCAGAGACCCATAGACTCACCACACAGAGACCCACAGACTCACACAGCAGAGACCCATAGACTCACTATACAGAGACCCATAGACTCACACAGCAGAGACCCATACACTCACACAGCAGACACCCACAGACTCGCACAGCAGAGACCAATAGACTCGCACAGCAGAGACCCATAGACTCACACAGCAGAGACCCACAGACTCACACAGAGACTCATAGACTCACACAGCAGAGACCCACAGACTCGCACAGCAGACCCACAAACTCGCACAGCAGAGACCCATAGACTCACACAGCAGAGCCCCATAAGACTCACACAGCAGAGACCCATAGACTCACGCAGCAGAGACTCAATAAGTACGGTTGGCTACGTACATCACATCATAGCACCATCATCACACCACCACACAACGTGACGGACAGATCTACAAGCCATCGGACTGCACGATGCCAAGTGCCATCCCCCTCTACTGCCATTCAATACGAGACCATGCCATGTCCTCACCATGGCATCGCACCACACCGCTACCACCACTGCTACCAACAACACCTCATGTCGCACCACCCGGCATCGCCAACCGAGGCGACGATTCCGCTGTGAAAATCCATCATCCTCACCACAGCCACCACCACCACTACCACACCATCAACCCCACCACCACTCCTGTACATCACTACTCCCATCATCCCACCACACCACTACGACCACCATACCCACCATCCCCACCACCATACCACCATACCACCATCCCCACTGCCACCACACTACCACACCATCAACCACCACACCATCAACCCCACCACCACTCCTGTACATCACTACTCCCATTATCCCACCACACCACTACGACCACCATACCCACCATCCCCACTGCCACCACACTACCACACCATCAACCACCACACCATCAACCACCACACCGTCAACCACCACACCATCAACCACCACACCACTATGCCACCATCGTTCCACTACAACACCACCATTCCCACCACCAAACGAACCCACCACAACACCATCCCCACTACCACTCCATGACCACAACACCACCACGATACCACCACCCCACCACTAACCCACGACACCACCACTAAAACACCACAACACTACCACGATACCACCACCCCACCACTAACCCACGACACCACCACTAAAACACCACAACACCACCACGATACCACCACCACCAACCCCACCAATAAACCACGACACCACCACTAAAACACCACTATACCACCACGATACCACCACAACGCTAACCCACCACACCACCACGCCACCACTAAACCACCACTATATCCCCACCACCACATCGGGAATCACCATACCCCACCGAACCTTGCTCACCATACAGCACGAGGCTCCCAGTGGCATCCCTCCACGGCCATACCACCACTCTACACCCCCCTACTCATACTCAACATCAGCCTACCACCACCACAACCTAACCCTACCAACACCATCACAACAACGTAACCCTACCACCACCACAACGTAACCCTACCACCACCACAACGTAACCCTACCACCACCACCACAACGTAACCCTACCACCACCACCACAACGTAACCCTACCACCACCACCACAACGTAACCCTACCACCACCACCACAACGTAACCCTACCACCACCACCACCACAACGTAACCCTACCACCACCATCACAACGTAACCCTACCACCACCACCACCACAACGTAACCCTACCACCACCACCACAAAGTAACCCCACCACCACCACCACAACGTAACCCTACCACCACCACAAAGTAACCCTACCACCACCACCACAACGTAACCCTACCACCACCACCACCACAACAACGTAACCCTACCACCACCACCACCACAACGTAACCCTACCACCACCACAACGTAACCCTACCACCACCACCACCACGTATCCCTACCACCACCACCACCACGTAACCCTACCACCATCACCACCACAACGTAACCCTACCACCACCACCACCACAACGTAACCCCACCACCACCACCACCACAACGTAACCCTACCACTACCACCACCACAACGTAACCCTACCACTACCACCACCACAACGTAACCCTACCACCACCACCACCACGTAACCCTACCACCACCACCATCACAACAACGTAACCCTACCACCACCACCACCACGTAACCCTACCAACACCATCACAACAACGTAACCCTACCACCACCACAACGTAACCCTACCACCACCACCACCACCACAACGTAACCCTACCACCACCACCACCATAACCTAACCCTACCACCACCACAACGTAACCCTACCACCACCACCACCACAACGTAACCCTACCACCACCACCACCACAACGTAACCCTACCACCACCACCACCACAACGTAACCCTACCACCACCACGTAACCCTACCACCACCACCACCACGTAACCCTACCACCACCACCATCACAACGTAACCCTACCACCACAACAACGTAACCCTACCACCACCACAACGTAACCCTACCACCACAACAACGTAACCCTACCACCACCACCACCACAACGTAACCCTACCACCACCACCACAACGTAACCCTACCACCACCACCACAACGTAACCCTACCACCACCACCACTACAACGTAACCCTACCACCACTACCACCACCGCAACGTAACCCTACCACCACCATCACCACAACGTAACCCTACCACCACCATCACAACAACGTAACCCTACCACCACAACGTAACCCTACCACCACCACCACAACAACGTAACCCTACCACCACCACAACGTAACCCTACCACCACCATCACAACAACGTAACCCTACCACCACCACCACAACAACGTAACCCTACCACCACCACAACGTAACCCTACCACCACCACCACAACAACGTAACCCTACCACCACCACCACAACGTAACCCTACCACCACAACGTAACACCCTCACAACATCACTCTACTACCACCACAGTACCATCACCACATCACCGGACCACCACCACCACCACATGACCCTACCATCACCACCACCACCACATGACCCTACCATCACCACCACCACATGACCCTACCATCACCACCACCACATCACCACCACGACCACATCACCCCCTACCATCATCACAGTATCATCACCCCACCACCACCACATCACCCCTACACCATCACCCCCTACCACCACCATCACCCCCTACCACCACACCACCATCACACCCTACCACCACCATCACCCCCTACAATCACCACCACCCCCTACCACCACCATCACCCCCTACCACCACCATCACCCCCTACCACCACACCACCACCATCACCCCCTACCACCACCATCACCCCCTACAATCACCACCACACCACCACCGCACCCACCGTGGCCGAGTAGATGGCTCCATCCGCCAGCACGAGGTGGTGAGGCTCCCAGCGCCGCAGGAGCTTGCACCACCATCATCACATCACCCCCTACCATCACCCCCTACAATCACCACCATCACCCCCTACCACCATCACCCCCCTACCACCATCACCACCATCACCCCCTACCACCATCATCATCACCCCCTACCACCATCACCACCATCACCCCCTACCACCATCACCACCATCACCCCCTACCACCATCATCATCACCCCCTACCACCATCACCACCATCACCCCCTACCACCACACCATCACCACCACCGCACCCACCGTGGCCGAGTAGATGGCTCCATCCGCCAGCACGAGGTGGTGAGGTTCCCAGCGCCGCAGGAGCTTGGAGGCGCGGATCTTGCTGAGGACGGAGCGAGGGTGTCTGAGCACGCACAGCTGAATGTCTCCCTCGGCCAGGAGCTTGTAGCGGACCCCGGCGCAGCAGTGATGGGCAGGGGCCCTGCGGCCTAGGAGAAGCTGCTGCTGTTGCTGCTGTGAAGGAGGTAGTGGTGGTAGTGGTGGAGGTGGTGGTGGTGGTGTGGTCGACGGAGATTGTGGCGGTGGTGATGGTGGTGGTGATGATGGTGATGATGTGGTGGTGGTGGTGGTGGCGCAATGAGAGTCCTTCAATAGAGGTTCGGTCTCGTCAACGCAGCAACGTTCATCCATTGTTGGTTGGTTGGTGGTGGTGGTTGGCTAAGGTTGTTGGTGGTGGTGGTTGGTGGAGGGTGGTGGTGGTTGGCTAAGGTTGTTGGTGGTGGTGGTTGGTTGAGGTGGTGGTTGTTGAGGCTCATCACACGCCACGAGGTTGTCCACCCCCCACCAACCCCCCCACCCAAGGAAGTCCTTCACAGTCGCCCGCCTCAGCGGAGTCTTCCTGTCTCGTTTCGTGATGGTGGTGATGATGATGTTGTTGGTGATGTTAAGGACTCCCAACCTAGTAGCCGTCACTCAGCCATCGCATCGGCTGACGTTGAGATGCTGCTGCTGAGATGCTGCTGCTGCTGAGATGATGGTGCTGAGATGATGGTGCTGTGATGATGCTACTGCTGAGATGATGGTGCTGAGATGGTGTTGAGATGATGGTGTTGAGATGATGCTACTGCTGAGATGATGGTGCTGAGATGATGGTGCTGTGATGATGCTACTGCTGAGATGATGGTGTTGAGATTATGGTGTTGAGATGATGCTACTGCTGAGATGATGGTGTTGAGATTATGGTGTTGAGATGATGCTACTGCTGAGATGATGGTGTTGAGATTATGGTGTTGAGATGATGCTACTGCTGAGATGATGGTGTTGAGATTATGGTGTTGAGATGATGCTACTGCTGAGATGATGGTGCTGAGATGATGGTGTTGAGATGATGGTGCTGAGATGATGGTGCTGAGATTATGGTGTTGAGATGATGTTACTGCTGCGGTGATGTTGCGATAATGTTACTGCTGCTGTGATGATGATGTTGTGATGTTACTGCTGCTGTGATGCTATTGTGATGATGCTGTTGTGATGTTACTGCTGTGATGATGATGTTGTGATGTTACTGCTGCTGTGATGATGATATTGTGATGATGTTACTGCTGCTGTGATGATGATGTTGTGATGTTACTGCTGCCGTGATGATGATGTTGTGATGATGTTGCGATGCCTAGCTTCACTATCACGGGGCCATCACCTCAGATTGACGTCAATAATGATGACCACCATCATCATCATGTTGATGGTGGTGATGGTGTTGACAATGGGCTAATGGTGGCGTGTTGAACAAGAAGATGATGGTGATGATGATGGTGGTGGTGATATCGCCACCTCAATCTTGGTCATCACCTCAGCTGATGATGATGATGATTAATGGGTTAATGGTGGCTGTGTTTTTATTTTTTGTTATGACAAAAACAAATCTGATGAGGGGAGATAACCCCACCCACGCGCCTCTCTCTTCTTTTAAAACGACGATTGCGATATTATTTAACCGCTGACAATGGCGGCTATTAAGAGTTAAGATTTATATATATATAAAAAAATAAATATTTTAAAAACATTAAATTAAAAAAAAACCTCTTCTCTATGGAGATGATGGGTGGCTGCTGCTGATGATGATGGTGGTGATGATGGTTGTGGGATATTTCACAGGGCCAGAATCATCGCCTCACGCTCTGATGAAACTACGACCGATGATGAGGATGAGGAGGTTTTAGAAGACGATGCTGACGACGACGAAGACGATGTTGTTGTCGCTGCTGCTGCTGCTGAGGGGAATTGGGCCACAAGCCGCTTGCGACCATCACCACCACCACCACCACTAAACCTCCTCTCCTCCTCCTCCTCCTTTTTATATAAAAATAAAATCCCGCGACGCGCGCGCGCGTGGCCTCTGGGTACCCCAGCCACCCCTCCCCCCACCACTATCCCCCCACTACCCCCCCCACCCTCACTACCACCCCTCCCCCCCACCACTACCCCCCCCCACCACTACCCCCCCCCACCCTCACTACCACCCCTCCCCCCCCACCACTCCACTCCCCCCCCCACTCACCGTCCGCGAGACGCGCGCGCCACCGGGGGGGCGGGGCTGTGTGGGGGGCGGGGTTGTGGGGAGGGAGGGGCTGTGTAGGGGAAGGAGGTGGGGCTGTGGGGAGGGGGCGGGGCTGTGTTGGGGGCGGGGCTGTGTGGGGGGCGGGGCTGTGGGGAGGGAGGGGCTGTTTAGGGGAAGGTGGGGGGCTGTGGGGAAGGGGCGGGGCTGTGTTGGGGGCGGGAAGAGGGCGGGGCTGTGGGGACGGCAAAGGGGTGGAAGGGCTGTGGGTGAGGGGGCGGGGCAGTGGAAGGGGGGCGGGGCTGTAGAGGGGGGCTGTATAGGGGGAAGTGGAGGGGGGGGCGGAGCTGGAGGGGCTTTGTGGGGTAAGGGGGCGTGGCTTGTGATGTAAGAGGGAGGGGCTGTGAGGCAAAGGGGGCTTGTTGGGTAAGGGGGAGTGGCCTGTGGGCTAAGGGGGAGGGGCTATGGGCCGAATCAGAATATTTTATGAATGGTGGAGGAATCCGATTAGCTGTGAAGCTCTTTCGTTCACAGATGTGTGGGGTAAGGGAGGGGGGGGCTGGGTGGGGTAGGGAAGGGCGGGGTCCTCTGGGGGGGGTGCGGTAAGGGGAGGGGGTGGGCCTGGCCTGGTGGGGGGGGGTGGGGGTTGAGAGGGGGTGGGGGCTTTGTGTGGGGGGGGGGGGAAGAAGCTTTGTGAGAATGGCAGGGGGCGGGGCTCTGGAGCAGAGGGCGGTGCTATCGGGGGAGCGGCAGGGACTGGCTGTGATTGGATAAAATGAGGGGGCACTGTGGGGGGGGGGAGGGGGCGGGACTCTGACGTAGAGGGGGCGTGGCTGTGTGGGGGGCGGGGTTATAATGTCACCCACCCCTTATCGATTTACATGAATCGTCACCTTAACAAGCGCTTGGAATCGATTCACGAATCGATCACTGCCCCCACTGCAATCACAAATCAGCCATCAGCCTTCTCCACTGCTGGATGAAGGCGATGGCGCACGCGGTGTGGCCGAAACGACGTTTCGGCCACAACACAAGCGGCCTTCATCAGGTGAAGGGGGCGAGACTGTCTGGTAGGACAGCGCTGGAGTGATATAGCAACACCGCGTATAATACAACACTAATATAACACTGTATAATATAACACTGTATAATATAACACTATAATATAACACTAAAATATAACACTGTATAATATAACACTATAATATAACACTAAAATATAACACTGTATAATATAACACTATAATATAATACTGTATAATATAGCACTATAATATAACACTGTATAATATAACACTAATATAACACTATAAAATAACACTATAATATAACACTAATATAATACTGTATAATATAACACTATAATATAACACTAATACAACACTATACTATAACACTGTAATATAACACTATAATATAACACTATAATATAACACTAATACAACACTATACTATAACACTGTATAATATAACACTATAATATAACACTGTATAATATAACACTATAATATAACACTATAATATAACACTGTATAATATAACACTAATATAACACTGTATAATATAACACTATAATATAACACTATAATATAATACCGTACAATATAACACTATAATATAACTGTAATATAAAACTATAATATAACACTGTAATATAACACTATAATATAACACTGATATAACACTAATATAACACTATAATATAACACTGTATAATATAACACTATAATAGCCAATGGGTTTGCACAGAGTACCTTGGTCTTGGAGAAATCTATGTCACGTGTGCCCACAACGTTAAAACAATGATCAGCCACGGCCGAGGTATTGCTCCTATCGTGTTTCAGATCTGCCTTGTGTTCACGAACACGGTCCGAGACATGTCGCTTAAATTTCGATTTAAAGCTTTCGTGACTGCAGGGATTCATCTTCTTTGTTCTTTCGGTAAAGTCACCACCACGTAGAATAGAAATAATTAAAATAAAACATAATAAAAGAAAATTCTCACGACGTGTGTTGTGGCCGAAACGTCGTGAGAATTTCATTTTATTGTTTTATTTTTACTATGAAGAAATGTCGCTGAGTTTCCCCAATGTAACTACCGCCGCAGACACAGCTTAGTTTGTAGACACCGGGGTATTGCATGTCAGGGATCCTGTCCTTAACAGATGGGATCAGATCACGCATTTTATGTACTGTATTGGATCGAACCTGGATCTTGTATTTGCTCATGATTTTGGAAATATATTTGGTAACCCCTGCTATGTATAGTAAGGTGATGGTTTTGATTGGGTCCTCAGATAGTTCTCTCCCAACGGTTAGGCTGATAGCTTTACGGATTGTGTAGTCTGAATATCCATTCATCTTGAGGGCTTGGTGTACAGTGAGGGAAAAAAGTATTTGATCCCCTGCTGATTTTGTACGTTTGCCCACTGACAAAGACATTATCAGTCCATAATTTGAATGGTAGGTTTATTTGAACAGTGAGAGACAGAATAACAACAACAAAATCCAGAAAAACGCATGTCAAAAATGTTATAAATTGATTTGCATTTTAATGAGGGAAATAAGTATTTGACCCCCTCTCAATCAGAAAGATTTCTGGCTCCCAGGTGTCTTTCATACAGGTAACGAGCTGAGATTAGGAGTGCTCCTAATCTCAGCTTGTTACCTGTATAAAAGACACCTGTCCACAATCAATCAGATTCCAAATTCTCCACCATGGCCAAGACCTAAGAGTTCTCCAAGGATGTCAGGGACACGATTGTAGACCTACACAAGGCTGGAATGTGCTACAAGACCATTGCCAAGCAGCTTGGTGAGAAGGTGACAACAGTTGGTGCGATTATTCACAAATGGAAGAAACACAAAATAACTGTCAATCTCCCTCGGCCTGGGGCTCCATGCAAGATCTCACCTCGTGGAGTTGCAATGATCATGAGAACGGTGAGGAATCAGCCCACAACTACACAGGAGGATCTTGTCAATGATCTCAAGGCAGCTGGGACCATAGTCACCAAGAAAACAATTGGTAACACACTACGCCATGAAGGACTGAAATCCTGCAGCGCCCGCAAGGTCCCCCTGCTCAAGAAAGCACATATACATGCCCGTCTGAAGTTTACCCAATGAACATCTGAATGATTCAGTGGGCAACTGGGTGAAAGTATTGTGGTCAGATGAGACCAAAATGGAGCTCTTTGGCATCACTCAACTCGCCGTGTTTGGAGGACGAGGAGGAATGCTGCCTATGACCCCAAGAACACCATCCCCACCGTCAAATATGGAGGTTGTAAACATTATGCTTTGGGGGTGTTTTTCTGCTAAGGGGACAGGCCAACTTCACCGCATCAAAGGGACGATGGACGGGGCCATGTACCGTCAAATCTTGGGTGAGAACCTCCTTCCCTCAGCCAGGGCATTGAAAATGGGTCGTGGATGGGTATTCCAGCATGACAATGACCCAAAACACACGGCCAAGGCAACAAAGGAGTGGCTCAAGAAGAAGCACATTAAGGTCCTGGTAGTGGCCTAGCCAGTCTCCAGACCTTAATCCCATAGAAAATCTGTGGAGGGAGCTGAAGGTTCGAGTTGCCTAACGTCAGCCTCGAAACCTCAATGACTTGGAGAAAATCTGCAAAGAGGAGTGGGACAAAATCCCTCCTGAGATGTGTGCAAACCTGGTGGCCAACTTGGGGGGGGGGGGGCAGAGCTTTGTGACATCATTTTTGAGGGGGGGGGGGGTCTGACATATTTTTGTTTATTAATTTTTCTTTATTTATTTTTGTTAGTTATTCTTTTTTAACTTATTTTTGTTTATTTAGTTTTGTTGATTTATTTTTGCTTATTTATTTTTGTTTTTTATTTTTGTTTATTTAGTTTTGTTTTCTTTACTTATTTTTGTTTACTTATTTTTGTTAGTTATTCTTTTTGACTTATTTTTGTTTATTTAGTTTTGTTGATTTATTTTTGCTTATTTATTTTTGTTTACTTATTTTTCTTCTTTGGTTCTTTCGGTAAAGTCACGTAGAATGAGAATAAAATAATAAATTGATAAAATAAAATAACACAATAATTTTATTTTATCAATTTATTATTTTATTCTCATTCTACGTGACTTTACCGAAAGAACCAAAGAAGATGAATCCTTGCAGTCACGAAAGCTTTAAATCGAAATTGTACTTATTTTTGTTTATATTCTTGGTTCTTTCGGTAAAGTCACGTAGAAGGGAAACAATGAAATAATACAAATATAAAACAATAAAATTCTCGCGACGTTTCGACTGCAACACAAGCAGCAATCATCATCAGGTGTGGAAACCACAGCAAGAAAATTTGAAAAAAGTGGTGTTTTTTTAACGTTAGCACCACGGAGAGCGATTTGGCAGTTATTCAGATGGACGAGTCCATCTATGTTCGGAAAAGAGGAGGGGGGGAGACGAAAAATAATGGATGCGGTCTGAAAGCCACCGTAAGCGTGATCAATCAATTAAGACCCGAAATGGTTAATCAAATCCTTCCAATGATTGCTAAGCCAGAATCCATCTTCTCGGTCGAAATTGTCTCCGTGTTTGTACACGTGGATAGCCTCATGAACGAATCTCTCACGGTAGCCGGATGGCTCGCAGAGCACCTCCGTCTTGGAGAAGTCAATGTCACGTGGAGCCTACTGAATTATAACAGTGATCTGCCACGGCCGAGGTGTTGGTCCTACCGTGTTTTACCGAAAGAACCAAGAATATGAATCCCTGCAGTCACGAAAGCTTTAAATCAAAAATGTATTTTAGTTTGTTTATTTTTGTTTACTTATTTTTGTTTACTTATTTTTGTTTATATTCTTAGTTTTTTCGGTAAAGTCACGTTGAAGAGAAACAACAAAATAATAAAATATATATATAAAACAATAAAAAATTCTCACGACGTTTCGACCATAACTCCAACGGTCGTCTTCAGGTGTGTTGGTTCGCATAAATTTATTTTTAAACGGCGCATTTATTTAGTTGAGTTATGGTCGAAACGTCGTGAGAATTTTTTATTGTTTTATATATTTTTTATTATTTTGTTGTTTCCCTTCAACGTGGTGACTTTACCGAAAAAACTAAGAATATGAATTACTCCAGTCACGAAAGCTTTAAATCAAAATTTATTTTTGTTTAGTTTAGTTTACTTATTTTTGTTTACTTATTTTTTTGTTTACTTATTCTTTTTGTTACTTATTTTCGCTTATTTATTTTCGATTACGTTATTTTTGTTAATTTATTACTTTGTTAATTCGTCTTTTATTTCTGTTTATTTCGGTTTCGCGCGCATTGTGTTCAATATTTACCGTAGCTATTTGCGTGACGGCCAAAGTAAATGTGCGAGCTAAATGAAGGCTCCGCTTTGACAATCGTGATAAAGGTGCAAGGTCTTCCTGTATATGCAAAACTTTGAAAGTAATGTACCGCGTGCGGATAAATCGATACTGTTTGATCGATGTTCCTGTACATTTCGCTGCAAGTGCATAACCCCCCAATAATCGATTCTCAGCAAATGCCAATCGACGTCGATCGATCTAAATTGACGATCGAGTACAATGCATTCATCTGGGGAATCGATTGGAGAATCCATCAATAATCGCATGCAATCGATACATCCCCTGGACGCATCACGTGGGCCTGCCGGTGACGTCACGCCCCCTTTAGCCCCGCCCCTCTCCCCCCCCCCGGGGGCGAAAGATGCAGTGGGGGGCGGGGCTGCGGTGGATGGATTGGCTAGTCACGTGCGCGCTACAAGCCAATCGCTACGAGCCTTGAGAGGCGCACCCCCCTCCCCTCCCCCACGCTTGACGCTCATTGGCCAAGAGCCGCGCACGTATGGGGCGTGCCCCTCCCTCCCCTCACACGGCCCCGCCCCCTTTGCCTCCACACGGCCCCACCACCCTCATACGGCCCCGCCTCTCCCCACACGGCCCCGCCCCCTTCCCCCCCAACACAGCCCCCTCCCACCACGCGGCCCCAACCATCCCCTCCCACGACCCCGCCTCTCCCCCCACACAGCCCCGCCCACCCCCACACGGCCCCGCCCACCCCCACACAGCCCCGCCCCGCCTTGCGCGCGCCCGGCGATGCCGTCACTTGAAAGCAACGTGACGTCACACCCCGGCTGCACACAAAAGTCAAAGGCGGCCCGGGTAGCCTTCGGCAGGCTGAAGGGGGCAGGTGTCTCTGTGGGCAGGCACAACACTCCCTGTGAAGGCCGCCACTGTGGGTGGGGTGGCCGCCACTGTGGGTGGGGTGGTTCTGGTGGAGGTGATGGTGGTAGGGGTGGTGGTAGGGGTGGAGGTGGTAGGGGTAGAGGTGGTAGGTGTGGTGGTGGTGGTAGGTGTGGAGGTGATGGTGGTAGGGGTGGTGGTGGTAGGGGTGGTGGTAGTGGTAGGGGTGGTGGTGGTGGTAGGGGTGGAGGTGATGGTGGTAGGGGTGGAGGTGATGGTGGTAGGGGTGGAGGTGATGGTGGTAGGTGTGGTGGTGGTAGGTGTGGAGGTGATGGTGGTAGGGGTGGTGGTGGTAGGGGTGGTGGTAGGGGTGGTGGTTGGAGGTGATGGTGGTAGGGGTGGTGGTAGGGGTGGAGGTAGTAGGGGTGGTGGTTGGAGGTGATGGTGGTGGTGTGGTAGCAGTGGCCGTGAGCGGGCGGGAGTTCGTAGCGCTAACCGCTGCACCACCGCTCCCAACTCACCCGGTCTCTGGCATCTGCGCACGCGCATCTATGCCGGATTATAAGACGCACCTCCACCATCAACCCCACCACCACCTACCACCACCTACCACCACCACCCTTATCACCTCCACTTATCCCAACACCCCCACCATCATCACCACCCCCACCATCATCACCCAGTCTCTATCCACAGCTGAATGAAGACCTCCTACCCCCCGAGCGCGCGATGCGTCATCCGTGCGTGCACGTGGTGATTAAATTGTCCTCGTTCTCTCGCTCACCGCCTTCTACTGCAGACTGTCAGACCAGTTCATGCACTACACTACATTATACACTACTATATACTACACACTACATTATACACTATACACTACTATATACTACACACTACATTATACACTACACTATACACTACTATACACTACACTATACACTACTATATACTACACTATACACTACACTATGGGTCTCTGTGTGTTGAGTCTGTGGGTCTCTGTGCGCTGAGTCTATGGGTCTCTGTGCGGTGGGTCTATGGGTCTCTGTGTGATGAGTCTGTGGGTCTCTGTATGATGAGTCTGTGGGTCTCTGTGTGGTGAGTCTATGGGTCTCTGTGTGATGAGTCTGTGCGTCTCTGTGTGGTGAGTCTATGGGTCTCTGTGTGATGAGTCTGTGGGTCTCTGTGTGGTGAGTCTGTGGGTCTCTGTGTGATGAGTCTGTGGGTCTCTGTGTGGTGAGTCTGTGGGTCTCTGTGTGGTGAGTCTATGGATCTCTGTATGATGAGTCTGTGGGTCTCTGTGTGGTGAGTCTATGGGTCTCTGTGTGATGAGTCTGTGGGTCTCTGTATGGTGAGTCTATGGGTCTCTGTGTGGTGAGTCTGTGGGTCTTTGTGTGATGAGTCTGTGGATCTCTGTGTGATGAGTCTGTGGGTCTTTGTGTGACGAGTCTGTGGGTCTCTGTGACGAGTCTGTGGGTCTGTGTGATGAGTCTATGGGTATCTGTGTGATGAGTCTGTGGGTCTCTGTATGATGAGTCTGTGGGTCTCTGTGCGATGAGTCTGTGGGTCTTTGTGAGTCTGTGGGTCTCTGTGTGGTGAGTCTATGGGTCTCTGTGTGCTGAGTCTATGGGTCTCTGTGTGATGAGTCTGTGCGTCTCTGTGTGGTGAGTCTATGGGTCTCTGTGTGGTGAGTCTATGGGTTTCTGTATGATGAGTCTGTGGGTCTCTGTGTGGTGAGTCTGTGGGTCTCTGTGTGGTGAGTCTATGGATCTCTGTATGATGAGTCTGTGGGTCTCTGTGTGGTGAGTCTATGGGTCTCTGTGTGATGAGTCTGTGGGTCTCTGTATGGTGAGTCTATGGGTCTCTGTGTGGTGGGTCTGTGGGTCTTTGTGTGATGAGTCTGTGGATCTCTGTGTGATGAGTCTGTGGGTCTTTGTGTGACGAGTCTGTGGGTCTCTGTGACGAGTCTGTGGGTCTGTGTGATGAGTCTATGGGTCTCTGTGTGATGAGTCTGTGGGTCTCTGTGTGATGAGTCTGTGGGTCTTTGTGAGTCTGTGGGTCTTTGTGAGTCTATGGGTCTCTGTGTGAGTCGAGGGGTCTCTTTGTGATGAGTCTATGGGTTTCTGTGCGAGTCTAAAGGCCTATGGGTCTCCATGTGGCAGGCATCGTCAGGGTCGGGATCTAACCCACGACCTCCTGTATACCAGGCGAGGTAGTTAACATCTCATAGCCATGCTCGGATACTTTACAGAACGGATCACGTAGACAGGGAGTTGGTGGTCTGTGGTGGTGGCTAGTGGTGGTGGATAGTGGTGGTGGTGGCTAGTGATGGTGGTGGCTAGTGGTGGTGGTGGCTAGTGGTGGTGCCCTAGTGGTGGTGGTGGTGGCTAGTGGTGGTGGTGGCTAGTGGTGGTGCCCTAGTGGTGGTGGTGGTGGCTAGTGATGGTGGTGGCTAGTGATGGCTAGTGGTGGTGGTGGTGGCTAGTGGTGGCGGCTAGTGGTGGTGGTGGCTAGTGATGGCTGGTGGTGGTGGCTAGTGGTGGTGGTGGCTAGTGGTGGTGGTGGCTAGTGGTGGCTAGTGGTGGTGGTGGCTAGTGGTAGTGGCTAGTGGTGGTGGTGGCTAGTGGTGGCTAGTGGTGGTGGTGGCTAGTGATGGCTGGTGGTGGTGGCTAGTGATGGCTAGTGGTGGTGGTGGCTAGTGGTGGCTGGTGGTGGCTAGTGGTGGTGGTGGCTAGTGGTGGCTGGTGGTGGCTAGTGGTGGTGGTGGCTAGTAGTGGTGGTAGCTAGTGATGGCTGGTGGTGGCTAGTGATGGCTAGTGGTGGTGGTGGCTAGTGATGGCTAGTGGTGGTAGTGGCTAGTGATGGCTAGTGGTGGTAGTGGCTAGTGGTGGTGGTGGCTAGTGATGGCTAGTGGTGGTGGTGGCTAGTGGTGGCTGGTGGTGGCTAGAAGTGGCTAGTGGTGGCTAGTGGTGGCTAGTAGTGGTGGTAGCTAGTGATGGCTGGTAGTGGTGGTGGTTAGTGGTGGTGGCTAGTGGTGGTGGTGGCTAGTGGTGGTGGTGGCTAGTGATGGCTAGTGGTGGCTAGTGGTGGCTAGTGGTGGTGGTGGCTAGTGATGGCTAGTGGTGGTGGTGGCTAGTAGTGGCTAGTGGTGGCTAGTGGTGGTGGTGGCTAGTAGTGGCTAGTGCTGGTGGCTAGTGGTGGCTAGTGGTGGCTAGTAGTGGCTAGTGCTGGTGACTAGTGGTGGCTAGTGGTGGCTAGTGCTGGTGTCTAGTGGTGGCTAGTAGTGGCTAGTGCTGGTGGCTAGTGGTGGCCGGTGGTGGCGAGTAGTGGCGAGTGATGGCTAGTGGTGGTGGCTAGTAGTGGCTAGTGATGGCTACTGCTGGTGGCTAGTGGTGCCTAGTAGTGGCTAGTGATGGCTAGTCGTGGCTAGTGGTGGCTAGTGGTGGCTAGTAGTGGCTAGTGCTGGTGGCTAGTGGTGGCTGGTGGTGGCGAGTAGTGGCTAGTGATGGCTAGTGGTGGTGGCTAGTAGTGGCTAGTGATGGCTACTGCTGGTGGCTAGTGGTGCCTAGTAGTGGCTAGTGATGGCTAGTGGTGGCTAGTGGTGGCTAGTGATGGCTAGTGCTGGTTGCTAGTGGTGGCTAGTGGCTAGTAGTGGCTAGTGCTGGTGGTTAGTGGTGGCTGGTGGTGGCGAGTAGTGGCTAGTGATGGCTAGTGGTGGTGGCTAGTAGTGGCTAGTGATGGCTACTGCTGGTGGCTAGTGGTGCCTAGTAGTGGCTAGTGATGGCTAGTGGTGGCTGGTGGTGGCTAGTGGTGGCCAGTAGTGGCTAGTGGTGGCTAGTGCTGGTGGCTAGTAGTGGCTAGTGGTGGCTAGTGGTGGTGATGGCTAGTAGTGGCTAGTGGTGGCTAGTAGTGGCTAGTAGTGGCTAGTAGTGGTGATGGCTAGTAGTGGCTAGTAGTGGCTAGTAGTGGCTAGTAGTGGCTAGTGCTGGTGGCTAGTGGTGGCTAGTGGTGGTGATGGCTAGCAGTGGCTAGTGGTGGCTAGTAGTGGCTAGTGCTGGTGGCTAGTGGTGGTGGCTAGTGGTGGCTAGTAGTGGCTAGTGATGGCTAGTGGTGGTGACTAGTAGTGGCTAGTGATGGCTACTGCTGGTGGCTAGTGGTGCCTAGTAGTGGCTAGTGGTGGCTAGTGATGGCTAGTAGTGGCTAATAGTGGCTAGTGCTGGTGGCTAGTGGTGGCTAGTAGTGGCTAGTAGTAGCTAGTAGTGGCTAGTGCTGGTGGCTAGTGGTGGCTAGTAGTAGCTAGTGGTGGCTGGTGGTGGTGGCAGCTTCCTGGCCGCACACGAAGCTCCGGGTCTCCTTGTCCACGTGTCACGCCCTGCCCCCCTGCTGCTCTGCGCTTGCTGTCCATGGAGCCCCACGAGCCCCACGAGCCCCAAGAGCCCCATGAGATTTCAGATGCGCTGCTTCCGTGGCCGTCTGGAACGCTCTTCTTCCCTCCGATATGAGGAAGCCATCGGATCTGTGCGCCATGACATCGTCGTCGAGATTGACGAACCCATGTCTTTAGAACGGCTTGATGTTGTTCGTTGTCCTTCCCCCGCACCTCCGGTTAGACTCGCACAGCAGAGACCCATAGACTCACACAGCAAAGACCCATAGACTCACCACACAGAGACCCACAGACTCACCACACAGAGACCCATAGACTCACGCAGCAGAGACCCATAGACTCACGCAGCAGAGACCCAGACTCACACAGAGACCCACACTCACACAGAGACCCACAGACTCACACAGAGACCCATAGACTCACACAGCAGAGACCCATAGACTCACCACACAGGGACCCATAGACTCACACAGCAGAGACCCATAGACTCACACAGCAGAGACCCATAGACTCACACAGCAGAGACCCATAGACTCACCACACAGAGACCCATAGACTCACCACACAGGGACCCATAGACTCACCACACAGGGACCCATAGACTCACACAGCAGAGACCCATAGACTCACACAGCAGAGACCCATAGACTGATACAGCAGACACCCGTAGACTCACACAGCAGAGACCCATAGACTCACACAGCAGAGACCCGTAGACTCACACAGCAGAGACCCATAGACTCACACAGCAGAGACCCGTAGACTCACACTGCCGAGACCCATAGACTCACACAGCAGAGACCCATAGACTCGCACAGCAGAGACCCATAGACTCACACAGCAGAGACCCATAGACTCACACAGCAGAGACCCATAGACTCACACAGCAGAGACCCATAGACTCACACAGCAGAGACCCATAGACTCACACAGCAGAGACCCATAGACTCACACAGCAGAGACCCATAAACTCACACAGAGACCCAGAGACTCACACAGAGACCCATAGACTCACCACACAGAGACCCATAGACTCACACAGCAGAGACCCATAGACTCACACAGCAGAGACCCATAGACTCACACAGCAGAGACCCATAGACTCACACAGCAGAGACCCATAGACTCACACAGCAGAGACCCATAGACTCACCACACAGAAACCCATAGACTCAAACAGCAGAGACCCATAGACTCACCACACAGAGACCCATAGACTCACCACACAGAGACCCATAGACTCACACAGCAGAGACCCATAGACTCGCCATACAGAGACCCACAGACTCACCACACAGAGACCCACAGACTCATCACACGGAGACCCACAGATTCACCACACAGAGACCCACAAACTCACCACACAGAGACCCATAGACTCACCATACAGAGACCCATAGTTCGATGTCCTTCCCCCGCATCTCCGATTGGCTACGTACAGCACGAAAGAAGTCCAACGCACGTTCAGACTGGCCCCGCCTGCGACCCAACCTGAATGGTTTAACCGAGGCTGGACCACAGTCCCAGGAGCTTGCAGATCCTCGAGTTCTCTTGATCCAAGTGCCATCATCAGCGGGCAGCTCCTGCAGGGAAGCGTTGTCTGGGTCTTGAGGCCTGCACGCCCCAAAGTCAGCCTCTGTTTGGCCGAAGCTGAGTGGACTTGCCGATGACCGGTACCAGCGGTGTCAAAGGTCGGCCTCTGTGGAGGAGGTTCGTGAAGGACGCTGCTGCTGCTACCCCAACTCCCATTAACCACCCCAACCCCCATCACTGCCCCAACCCCCATCACCACCCCAACCCCCATCACCACCCCAACCCCCATCACCACCCCAACCCCCATCACCACCCCAACCCCCATCACCACCCCAACCCCCATCACCACCACAGACCCCATCACCACCACAGACCCCATCACCACCCCAACCCCCATCACCACCCCAACCCCCATCACTACCACAACCCCCATCACTACCCAAACCCCCATCACCGCCCCAACTCCCATCACCACCCCAACCCCCATCACCACCCCAACCCCCATCACCACCCCAACCCCCATCACTACCACAACCCCCATCACTACCCAAACCCCCATCACCGCCCCAACTCCCATCACCACCCCAACCCCCATCACCACCCCAACCTCCATCACCACCCCAACCCCCATCACCACCCCAACCCACATCACTACCCCAAACCCCATCACTACCCCAACCCCCATCACTACCACAACCCCCATCACTACCCCAACCTCCATCACTACCCCAACCCCCATCACCACCCCAACCCCCATCACCACCCCAAACCCCATCACCACCCCACCTCCCATCACCGCCCCAACCCCCATCACCACCCCAACCCCCATCACTACCCCAACCCCCATCACCACCCCACCTCCCATCACCACCCCAACCCCCATCACCACCCCACCTCCCATCACCATCGCTTACCGTGAGGCCCTCCGCCTCGCTCACCACCACCAGCACCACCACCAGCACCACCAGCACTACCAGCACCACCACCACCACCGCCACCGCCACTACCAGCACCGCCACCACCAGCACCACCACCACCAGCACCACCACCAGCACCACCACCAGCACCACCACCACCACCACCAGCACCACCACCACCAGCACCACCACCACCAGCACCACCACCAGCACCACCACCACCACCACGCTCACAGAACCACGGTTGTTAACGTAGCCAGCGGAGTCTAGGGGTTTATTATTATTATTTAGTCTTCACGCGGCTCGACAGCGAATGTGGTGGCAGAAGTTACGATGGTGGTGGTGACGGTGGTGGTGGTGACCGTGGTGGTGGCGACCGTGGTGGTGACTGTGGTGGTGGCATCGGTGGTGGTGACTGTGGTGGTAGCGGCAGTGGTAGCAGCAGTGGTGGTAGTGGTGGTGGTGGTAGTGGTGGTAGCAGCAGTGGTGGTGGTAGCGGCAGTGGTGGTCGTGGTGACCGTGGTGGTGACCGTGGTGGTAGCGGTGGTGGTGACCGTGGTGGTAGCGGCAGTGGTGGTGGTGATGGTGGTGGTAGTGGTGGTAGCGGCGGTGGTGGTTATGGTGGTGGCGGTAAGCTGCGGTGGTGGAGGGAGTGGCGGTGGTGGCGGCGATGGTAGTGGTGGTGGTGGTTATGGTGGTGGCGGAAAGCTGCACTGGTGGAGGGAGTGGCGACGGTGGTGGTGGTGGCGACGGTGGTAGCGGCAGTGGCGGTGGTGGCGGTAAGCTGCGGTGGTGGAGGGAGTGGTGGTGGAGGGAGTGGTGGTGGAGGGAGTGGCGGTGGTGATGGTGGTAGTGGTGGTAGCGGCGGTGGCGGTGGTGGCGGTAAGCTGCGGTGGTGGTGGCGACGGTGGTAGCGTGTTGTTAACATGGTGGCAGCAGTGGGACTGACGATGGCTGCGGTTGTTCACCGGCGGCGAGAGCCTCGCACCATGCCGGTGGCCACGTGGCGCCGGTGCCGTCACCGCAGTCGGCCGATTGGCGGCAGTGAGAATTCGTCGGCGTCGGGGAAATAATCTCTGACGTGCGTCCGTCTACCAGTCTACCAGTCTACCCATCTACCCATCTACCAGTCTACCCATCTACCAGTCTACCCATCTACCAGTCTACCCGTCTACCAGTCTACCCATCTACCAGTCTACCAGTCTACCCGTCTACCCATTTACCAGCCTACCCATCTACCAGTCTACCCATCTACCAGTCTACCCATCTACCAGTCTACCCGTCTACCAGTCTACCCATCTACCAGTCTACCAGTCTACCCGTCTACCAGTCTACCAGTCTACCCGTCTACCCGTCTACCAGTCTACCCATCTACCCGTCTACCAGTCTAACCATCTACCAGTCTACCCATCTACCAGTCTGCCCGTCTACCAGTCTACCCGTCTACCCGTCTACCAGTCTAACCATCTACCAGTCTACCCATCTACCAGTCTACCCGTCTACCAGTCTAACCATCTACCAGTCTACCCATCTACCAGTCTACCCATCTACCAGTCTACCCATCTACCAGTCTACCCGTCTACCAGTCTAACCATCTACCAGTCTACCCATCTACCAGTCTACCCGTCTAACCATCTACCAGTCTACCCGTCTACCCGTCTACCAGTCTACCAGTCTACCCGTCTACCAGTCTACCCATCTACCAGTCTACCAGTCTACCCATCTACCAGTCTACCCGTCTACCAGTCTACCCGTCTACCAGTCTACCAGTCTACCCATCTACCAGTCTACCCATCTACCAGTCTACCCGTCTACCAGTCTACCCGTCTACCAGTCTACCCATCTACCAGTCTACCCATCTACCCGTCTACCAGTCTACCAGTCTACCCGTCTACCAGTCTACCCATCTACCAGTCTACCCATCTACCAGTCTACCCATCTACCAGTCTACCAGTCTACCCATCTACCAGTCTACCAGTCTACCCGTCTACCCGTCTACCAGTCTACCCGTCTACCAGTCTACCCATCTACCAGTCTACCAGTCTACCCGTCTACCCGTCTACCAGTCTACCCGTCTAACCATCTACCAGTCTACCCGTCTACCAGTCTACCCGTCTACCAGTCTACCAGTGTACCCATCTACCAGTCTACCCATCTACCAGTCTACCAGTCTACCCATCTACCAGTCTACCCATCTACCAGTCTACCCGTCTACCCGTCTACCAGTCTACCCATCTACCAGTCTACCCGTCTACCCGTCTACCAGTCTACCAGTCTACCCATCTACCAGTCTACCCATCTACCAGTCTACCCGTCTACCAGTCTACCCGTCTACCAGTCTACCCATCTACCAGTCTACCCATCTACCAGTCTACCCATCTACCAGTCTACCCATCTACCAGTCTACCAGTCTACCCGTCTACCCGTCTACCAGTCTACCCGTCTAACCATCTACCAGTCTACCAGTCTACCCATCTACCCATCTACCAGTCTACCAGTCTACCCATCTACCAGTCTACCCATCTACCAGTCTACCCGTCTACCAGTCTACCCATCTACCAGTCTACCAGTGTACCCATCTACCAGTCTACCCGTCTACCAGTCTACCCATCTACCAGTCTACCCATCTACCAGTCTACCAGTCTACCCATCTACCAGTCTACCCGTCTACCCGTCTACCAGTCTACCAGTCTACCAGTGTACCCATCTACCAGTCTACCCATCTACCAGTCTACCCGTCTACCAGTCTACCCATCTACCAGTCTACCAGTCTACCCGTCTACCCGTTTACCAGTCTACCAGTCTACCAGTGTACCCATCTACCAGTCTACCAGTGTACCCATCTACCAGTCTACCCGTCTACCAGTCTACCCATCTACCAGTCTACCCGTCTACCAGTCTACCAGTCTACCCGTCTACCCGTTTACCAGTCTACCAGTCTACCAGTGTACCCATCTACCAGTCTACCCATCTACCAGTCTACCCATCTACCAGTCTACCCGTCTACCAGTCTACCCGTCTACCAGTCTACCCATCTACCAGTCTACCCATCTACCAGTCTACCCGTCTACCAGTCTACCCGTCTACCAGTCTACCCGTGTACCCATCTACCAGTCTACCCGTCTACCAGTCTACCCGTCTACCAGTCTACCCGTCTACCAGTCTACCCGTCTACCAGTCTACCAGTCTACCCGTCTACCAGTCTACCCGTCTACCAGTCTACCCGTCTACCAGTCTACCAGTCTACCCGTCTACCCATCTACCAGTGTACCCATCTACCAGTCTACCGGTCGTGGTAGTCACCGTCGCAGTCGCCATCGCGGTCGTCGAAGTAACGCTCAAGAAATTTCTGTTCCACTCGCAATCGTCGTTGGCCGAATAATAACACACACAGACACGCACAGACACACGGACACGCACGCACACACAGACACACACACACACACACAGACACGCACACACACAGACACACACACACACAGACACGCACGGACACACGGACACGCACACACACAGGCGAACACGCACACACACACACGAACACGCACACACACACACGAACAAGCACACACACACACGGACACAGGCGAACAAGCACACACACACGGACACGCACACACACACACGAACACGCACACACACGGACACAGGCGAACAGACGCGCGCGAACACACACACACAGCCAGGCACGGACACACACACACGAACACACACACACACACGAACACACACACACACACGAACACACACACGCACACCGCCGGCTTACACGGCCAGGAACCTCGCTCTGCCGGGGACACCCTAACTGCTGCGGTGGTGGTGGGGGGATGGTGGTGGTGGTGGGGGGGGTGGTGGTGGGTGGTGGTGGTGGGGGGATGGTGGTGGTGGTGGGGGGGTGGTGGTGGTGGTGGTGGTGGGGGTGACGAGGCGGTCGGTCGGTCGGTCGGTCGGTGGGGTAGGGAGGCAGGGGAGTGGGAGGGGGGGGGGGATCGCTCTCAGAACGTGTGACCCTCAGGAGGCTGGGGCAACTTCACGTTGTCCTTGGTCATCATGTGTCTCTTCAGCTCCTGCAGCACCAGCCGGATGCTGTAGGAGCTCTGCCACTTGGTGAGGACGCCGATCGTCCGAGGGTCCACCTACCCCCACGCACACCGAAGACAGAGAGGGGCCCCCCAACCGCAGCGTGTAGCCTTAACAGAGCCGTCGGGGCAAGCGCCGCTCAAGGGCGAAGGCCGGAGCTGCGGCACGCGAGGGGGCTGGTGTGGCCGGCACCACGCACACGTGGGCCCTGTTCACTGCCGCGCACCGCCACACCGGGCAGCCATTTGAGGCCGAGCCCACCTGGAGGAGGCCCAGGACCGGTTCAAGCAATCGTCACTGGTGGTGGTGGTGGCGGTGGAGGTGAGCGGGCATCGAGCTGTGGTTCGACGGGTTCGTGGCACAGCGTGGCGCTAACCGTGTCAGCTGGTGTGTGAGTCTGTGGGTGTCTGTGTGGTGAGTCTATGGGTCTCTGTGTGGTGAGTCTGTGGGTGTCTGTGTGGTGAGTCTGTGGGTGTCTGTGTGGTGAGTCTGTGGGTCTCTGTGTGGTGAGTCTGTGGGTCTCTGTGTAGTGAGTCCGTGGGTCTCTGTGTGGTGAGTCTATGGGTCTCTGTGTGGCGAGTCTATGGGTCTCTGTGTGGCGAGTCTGTGGGTCTCTGTGTGGTGAGTCTATGGGTCTCTGTGTGGTGAGTCTATGGGTCTCTGTGTGGTGAGTCTGTGGGTCTCTGTGTGATGAGTCTATGAGTCTCTGTGTGAGTCTATGGGTCTCTGTGTGAGTCTACGGGTCTCTGTGTGAGTCTACGAGTCTCTGTGTGAGTCTGTGGGTCTCTGTGTGAGTCTACGGGTCTCTGTGTGAGTCTATGTGCGAGTCTATGGGTCTCTGCAGTGTGAGTCTATGGGTCTCTGTGTGAGTCTATGGGTCTCTGTGTGAGTCTATGAGTCTCTGTGTGAGTCTATGGGTCTCTGTGTGAGTCTATGGGTCTCTGTGTGAGTCTATGTGCGAGTCTATGGGTCTCTGCTGTGTGAGTCTATGAGTCTCTGTGTGAGTCTATGAGTCTCTATGAGTCTACGAGTCTCTGTGTGAGTCTATGAGTCTCTGTGTGAGTCTATGAGTCTCTATGAGTCTATGGGTCTCTGTGTGGTGAGTCTATGGGTCTCTGTGTGAGTCTATGGGTCTCTGTGTGATGAGTCTACGGGTCTCTGTGTGAGTCTATGAGTCTATGGGTCTCTGTGTGAGTCTATGAGTCTTTGTGTGAGAGTCTAAGAGTCTCTGTGTGGTGAGTCTATGGGTCTCTGCATGATGAGTCTATGGGTCTCTGTGTGATGAGTCTATGGGTCTCTGTGTGGTGAGTCTGTGGGTCTCTGTGTGATGAGTCTATGGGTCTCTGTGCGAGTCTACGGGTCTCTGTGCGAGTCTACGGGTCTCTGTGTGACTCTACGGGTCTCTGTGTGATGAGTCTATGGGTCTCTGTGTGAGTCTATGGGTCTCTGTGTGGTGAGTCTATGGGTCTCTGTGTGAGTCTATGGGTCTCTGTGTGATGAGTCTATGGGTCTCTGTGTGAGTCTATGGGTCTCTGTGTGGTGAGTCTATGGGTCTCTGTGTGAGTCTATGAGTCTCTATGAGTCTACGAGTCTCTGTGTGACTCTACGGGTCTCTGTGTGATGAGTCTATGGGTCTCTGTGTGAGTCTATGGGTCTCTGTGTGGTGAGTCTATGGGTCTCTGTGTGAGTCTATGGGTCTCTGTGTGATGAGTCTACGGGTCTCTGTGTGAGTCTATGAGTCTATGGGTCTCTGTGTGAGTCTATGAGTCTTTGTGTGAGAGTCTAAGAGTCTCTGTGTGGTGAGTCTATGGGTCTCTGTGTGATGAGTCTATGGGTCTCTGTGTGATGAGTCTATGGGTCTCTGTGTGGTGAGTCTATGGGTCTCTGTGTGGTGAGTCTGTGGGTCTCTGTGTGATGAGTCTATGGGTCTCTGTGCGAGTCTACGGGTCTCTGTGCGAGTCTACGGGTCTCTGTGTGACTCTACGGGTCTCTGTGTGATGAGTCTATGGGTCTCTGTGTGAGTCTATGGGTCTCTGTGTGGTGAGTCTATGGGTCTCTGTGTGAGTCTATGGGTCTCTGTGTGATGAGTCTATGGGTCTCTGTGTGAGTCTATGGGTCTCTGTGTGGTGAGTCTATGGGTCTCTGTGTGAGTCTATGGGTCTCTGTGTGATGAGTCTATGGGTCTCTGTGTGAGTCTATGGGTCTCTGTGTGGTGAGTCTATGGGTCTCTGTGTGAGTCTATGAGTCTCTATGAGTCTACGAGTCTCTGTGTGACTCTACGGGTCTCTGTGTGATGAGTCTATGGGTCTCTGTGTGAGTCTATGGGTCTCTGTGTGGTGAGTCTATGGGTCTCTGTGTGATGAGTCTACGGGTCTCTGTGTGAGTCTATGAGTCTCTATGAGTCTACGAGTCTCTGTGTGAGTCTATGGGTCTCTGTGTGAGTCTATGAGTCTCTATGAGTCTACGAGTCTCTGTGTGAGAGTGTGTCCGTGCGTCGAACTTCTTCCACACCGTACGTAGCCAACCGTGGCCAATCGGAGGCGCGGGGCGGCAACCGGTCTCGGGCCTCGTCTAGGTCAACTCGGCCTCAAAACGAGCGTGACCTGGTGCGGTGGAGCAAAACGTCGCAGCCAGGAGAAGACAAAGGCGGCTTGGAGCGGCGCTGGACACCCACCCAACCTTCGTGCGTCACCGCGCCGGGAGCCTTCACCGGCGCTGCCACCCACCAACGGCACTCTCCCCTACAGCCCGTGGAGGCTACACCGGTGCAGGATCTCCTTTGCCTTTGTGCGCGCGTCCGTGTCCGAGCAAGCGGGGAGATGGCGAGTGGTGAGCGAGCGGGGTGAGCGGCGAGTCTGGTGAGCGAGTGGGTGGCGAGTGTGGTGAGCGAGTGGGTGGCGAGTGTGGTGAGCGAGGCGAGCGGGTGAGTGGTGAGCGAGCGGGTTGAGTGGTGAGCGAGCGGGTTGAGCGGCGAGTCTGGTTAGCGAGCGGGTGGCGAGTGTGGTGAGCGAGGCGAGCGGGTTGAGTGGTGAGCGAGCGGGTTGAGCGGTGAGTCTGGTGAGCGAGTGGGTGGCGAGTGTGGTGAGCGAGGCGAGCGGGTTGAGTGGTGAGCGAGCGGGTTGAGCGGCGAGTCTGGTGAGCGAGTGGGTGGCGAGTGTGGTGAGCGAGGCGAGCGGGTGAGTGGTGAGCGAGCGGGTGATTGGTGAGCGGGTGAGTGGTGAGCGGGTGAGTGGTGAGCCGAGTGGGTGATTGGTGAGCGGGTGAATGGTGAGTGAGCGGGTGATTGGTGAGCGGGTGAGTGGTGAGCCGAGTGGGTGATTGGTGAGTGTTGAGTGAGCGGGTGATTGGTGAGCGGGTGAGTGGTGAGCCGAGTGGGTGATTGGTGAGCGGGTGAGTGGTGAGTGAGCGGGTGATTGGTGAGCGGGTGAGTGGTGAGCCGACTGGGTGATTGGTGAGCGGGTGAGTGGTGAGCGAGCAGAGCGAGTGAGTGGTGAGTGAGTGGTGTGGTGAGCGAGCGAGTGGTGAGTCTGGTGAGCGAGTGAGTGGTGAGCGAGCAGTTGAGTGGTGAGCGGGGTGAGCATGGTGATTGGTGAGCGATTGAGTGGTGAGCGAGCGGGTGAGTGGTGAGCGAGCGGGTTAGTGGTGAATGATCTGGTGAGTGGTGAATGAGCGGGTGAGCGGTGAGCGTGGCGAGCGAGCGTGGTGAGCGGTGAGCGAGCGGGTGAGTGGTGAATGAGCGGGTGAGTGGTGAGCATGGTGAGCGAGTGGTGAGCGAGAGTGGTGAGCGAGCGGGCGAGTGGTGAATGAACGGGTGAGTGGTGAGCGTGGCGAGCGAGCGGTGAGCGAGCGTGGTAAGCGAGCGTGGTGAGCGACGGTGGTGAGCGAGCGGGTTAGCGAGCGGGTGAATGATCGGGTGAGTGGTGAGCGTGGTGAGCGAGCGGGTGAGCGAGCGGGTGAGCGAACTTTCGGGTGAGTGGTGAATGAGCGGGTGAGTGGTGAGCATGGCGAGCGAGTGGTCAGCGAGCGTGGTGAGCGATCGGGTGAGTGATCGGGTGAGCGGTGAGCATGGTGAGCGAGTGGTGAGCGAGCGTGGTGAGCGAGCGTGGTGAGCGAGCGTGGTGAGCGAGCGGGTGAGTGGTGAGAGAGCGGTGAGCGAGCGTGGTGAGCGGTGAGCGAGCGGGTGAGCGGTGAGCGGTGAGCAAGCGATCGGGTGAGTGGTGAGCGTGGCGAGCGAGTGGCGAGCGAGTGGTGAGCGAGCGGGTGAGTGAACGGGTGAGTGGTGAGCGAGTGGTGAGCGAGCGGGCGAGTGAACGGGTGAGTGGTGAGCGTGGCGAGCGAGTGGTGAGCGAGTGGTGAGCGAGCGGGTGAGTGATCGGGCGAGTGGCGAGCGAGTGGTGAGCGAGTGGTGAGCGAGCGGGTGAGTGGTGAGCGAGCGATCGGGTGAGTGGTGAGTGTGGCGAGCGAGTGGTGAGCGAGTGGTGAGCGAGTGGTGAGCGAGCGGTGCTTGCCATGCCGGTGGAGCTGTTGATGCCGTTCATGTTGATCTTAGTGATGAATCGCAAGGTGGGAGGGATGTCCGGGTACTTAGGGCCGCACTCGATTCTCAGGCTGTAGATGCGGTTCTCGTAGTTTGTCTGAGGGGGGGGGGCATGGGGGGTGGGGGGGGGGCATGGGGGGTGGCACGGTGAACTCTCACTCGCTCAGTCACTCGCTCAATCACTCGCTCAGTCACTCGCTCAGTCAATCACTCGCTCAGTCACTCGCTCAGTCACTCGCTCAGTCAATCAGTCACTCGCTCAGTCACTCGCTCAATCACTCGCTCAGTCAATCAGTCACTCGCTCAGTCACTCACTCGGTCACTCGCTCAGTCAATCACTCGCTCAGTCACTCGCTCAGTCACTCGCTCAGTCAATCAGTCACTCGCTCAGTCACTCGCTCACTCAGTCCCTCGCTCAGTCACTCGCTCAGTCAGTCACTCACTCGCTCAGTCAGTCGCTCAGTCACCGCTCAGTCACTCGCTCAGTCAATCAGTCACTCGCACAGTCACTCGCTCAGTCAATCAGTCACTCGCTCAGTCAATCAGTCACTCGCTCAGTCAATCAGTCACTCGCTCAGTCAATCAGTCACTCGCTCAGTCAATCAGTCACTCGCTCAGTCAATCAGTCAATCAGTCACTCGCTCAGTCAATCAGTCAATCAGTCACTCGCTCAGTCAATCAGTCACTCGCTCACTCAGTCCCTGGCCACCCGCTCGCCCACGCGCTCGCTCAATTATTCACTCGCTAGTCACCCACTTGGTCAACACCCCCCCCCCCCCCCCCTCCGTTCGCCACGGCGCTAGTGCCAGGCTCGGTGCACCTCGGCTGTTGCTGGAGGGCGACTGCCTCCAGCTGCTCAGCAGCGGCGGCGTCCTTCACGAGCCTCCTCCTCCTCCACAGAGGCCGCCCTCGACACCGCTGGTACCGTTAATGGCCAAGTCCACTCGGCTCCACGGCCTCCTCCCGTGCCGCGTCAGCGCCACCACTCGCTCACCCAAAATCACTCATCACCACCACTCGCTCACCCACCACCACTCATCACCACCACTCAACACCACCACTCACTCATCACCACCCACCATCACTCATCACCACCACTCATCACCACCACTCACTCATCCACCACTCACTCATCACCACCACTCAACACCACCACTCACTCATCACCACCCACCATCACTCATCACCATCACTCATCACCACCACTCGCTCACCCAAAATCACTCATCACCATCACTCATCACCACCACTCGCTCACCCACCATCACTCATCACCACCACTCACCACCACCACTCAACACCACCACTCACTCATCCACCACCATCACTCATCACCACCACTCAACACCACCACTCACTCATCACCACCTACCATCACTCAACACCACCACGCACTCATCCACCACCCTCACCACCACACTCACCACCACACTCACCACCACCACTCACCCTAGGGGGCCCGATGATCATGCCTGTCCACCTCGTCATGGTCATGTCACCACCACCACACTCACCACCACCACACTCACCACCACCACCACACTCACCATCACACTCACCATCACACTCACCACCACCACACTCACCACCACACTCACCACCACCACACTCACCACCGTCACCCTCACCACCACACTCACCACCACCACACTCACCACCACCACCACACTCACCACCACCACACTCACCACCACACTCACCACCACCACCACACGCACCACCACACTCACCACCACACTCACCACCACCACACTCACCACCGTCACCCTCACCACCACTCACCACCACCACACTCACCACGACACTCACCACCACCACCACACTCACCACCACCACACTCACCACCACCACACTCACCACCACACTCACCACACTCACCACACTCACCACACTCACCACCACCACACTCACCACCACCACACTCACCATCACCATCACCCTCACCACCACACTCACCACCCTCACCACCCTCACCACCACCCTCACCACCACCACCACTCACCCTAGGGGGCCCGATGATCATGCCTGTCCACCTCGTCATGGTCATGTCACCACCACCACACTCACCACCACCACCACACTCACCACCACCACCACACTCACCACCACCACCACACTCACCACCACCACCACACTCACCACCACCACCACCACACTCAACACCACACTCACCACCACACTCACCACCACCACCACACTCACCACCACCACCACTCAACACACTGACCACCCTCACCACCACACTCACCACCACACTCACCCTAGGAGGCCCGATGATCATGCCTGTCCACCTCGTCATGGTCATGTCACCACCACCACACTCACCACCACACTCACTACCACACTCACCACACTCACCACCACACTCACCACCACCCTCACCACCACCACACTCACCCTAGGGGGCCCGATGATCATGCCTGTCCACCTCGTCATGGTCATGTCACCACCACCACACTCACCACCACCACCACACTCACCACCACCACCACCACACTCACCACCACACTCACTATCACCACACTCACCACCACACTCACCACCACCACCACCCTCACCACACTCACCACACTCACCACCACCACCCTCACCACCACCACACTCACCACCACACTCACCACCACCACCCTCACCACACTCACCACACTCACCACCACCACCCTCACCACCACCACACTCACCACCACCACACTCACCACCACACTCACCACCACCACCACCACTCACCCTAGGGGGCCCGATGATCATGCCTGTCCACCTCGTCATGGTCACGTCACCACCACCACACTCACCACCACCACACTCACCACCACACTCACCACCACCACCACCACTCACCCTAGGAGGCCCGATGATCATGCCTGTCCACCTCGTCATGGTCATGTCACCACCACCACACTCACCACCACACTCACCACCACACTCACCACCACCACCACACTCACCCTAGGGGGCCCGATGATCATGCCTGTCCACCTCGTCATGGTCATGTCACCACCACCACACTCACCACCACACTCACCACCACACTCACCACCACCACACTCACCCTAGGGGGCCCGATGATCATGCCTGTCCACCTCGTCATGGTCATGTCACCACCACCACACTCACCACCACACTCACCACCACCACACTCACTGTCACCCTCACCACTACCACCACCACACTCACCACACTCACCACCACACTCACCACAACCACCACTCACCCTAGGAGGCCCGATGATCATGCCTGTCCACCTCGTCATGGTCACGTCACCACCACCACACTCACCACCACACTCACCACCACCACCACACTCACCACCACCACCACTCACCCTAGGGGGCCCGATGATCATGCCTGTCCACCTCGTCATGGTCATGTCACCACCACCACCACCACCACACTCACTGTCACCCTCACCACTACCACACTCACCACCACCACACTCACCACCACCCTCACCACCACACTCACCCTAGGAGGCCCGATGATCATGCCTGTCCACCTCGTCATGGTCATGTCACCACCACCACCACACTCACCACCACCACCACACTCACCATCGCCACCCTCACCCTCACCACCACACTCACCCTAGGGGGCCCGATGATCATGCCTGTCCACCTCGTCATGGTCATGTCACCACCACCACCACACTCACCACCACCACACTCACCACAGTCACCACACTCACCACCACACTCACCACCACCACCACACTCACCACCACACTCACCACCACACTCACCACCACACTCACCACCACCCTCACCACCACACTCACCCTAGGGGGCCCGATGATCATGCCTGTCCACCTCGTCATGGTCATGTCACCACCACCACACTCACCACCACCACACTCACCACCACACTCACTACCACACTCACCACCACCACCACACTCACCACCACACTCACTATCACCACACTCACCACCACACTCACTATCACCACACTCACCACCACACTCACCACCACCACCACTCAACACACTGACCACCCTCACCACCACACTCACCACCACACTCACCCTAGGAGGCCCGATGATCATGCCTGTCCACCTCGTCATGGTCATGTCACCACCACCACACTCACCACCACACTCACTACCACACTCACCACACTCACCACCACACTCACCACCACCCTCACCACCACCACACTCACCCTAGGGGGCCCGATGATCATGCCTGTCCACCTCGTCATGGTCATGTCACCACCACCACACTCACCACCACCACCACACTCACCACCACACGCACTATCACCACACTCACCACCACACTCACCACCACCACCACCCTCACCACACTCACCACCCTCACCACCCTCACCACCACCCTCACCACCACCACCACTCACCCTAGGGGCCCGATGATCATGCCTGTCCACCTCGTCATGGTCATGTCACCACCACCACACTCACCACCACCACCACCACACTCACCACCACCACCACCACACTCACCACCACACTCACTATCACCACACTCACCACCACACTCACCACCACCACCACCCTCACCACACTCACCACACTCACCACCACCACACTCACCACCATCACACTCACCACCACACTCACCACCACCACCACTCACCCTAGGAGGCCCGATGATCATGCCTGTCCACCTCGTCATGGTCATGTCACCACCACCACACTCACCACCACACTCACCACCACACTCACCACCACCACTCACCCTAGGAGGCCCGATGATCATGCCTGTCCACCTCGTCATGGTCATGTCACCACCACCACACTCACCACCACCACACTCACCACCACACTCACCACCACACTCACTACCACACTCACTACCACACTCACCACACTCACCACCACACTCACCACCACACTCACCCTAGGGGGCCCGATGATCATGCCTGTCCACCTCGTCATGGTCATGTCACCACCACCACCACCACACTCACCACCACCACCACACTCACCCTAGGAGGCCCGATGATCATGCCTGTCCACCTCGTCATGGTCACGTCACCACCACCACCACCACCACACTCACCACCACCACACTCACCACTCACCCTAGGAGGCCCGATGATCATGCCTGTCCACCTCGTCATGGTCACGTCACCACCACCACCACCACCACACTCACCACACTCACCACCACACTCACCCTAGGGGGCCCGATGATCATGCCTGTCCACCTCGTCATGGTCATGTCGTCGTCGTCCTCCAGGCCCCAGCTGACCGTGCCGTCCCCCACGCCCTTCTGCCCCTCCTCCAGCTCCTCCAGCAGGCGGAAGTTTCGTGGAACTCTCACGCCTGGGGGGGCACGGGGGGGGGGGGGGGGGGGGGGGGGCAGGGGGGCGGGGGGGGCAGGAGACGGGGGTACTCATCAATCGTCATCCATCAACATCCATCAATATCTAACAACATCTATGGGTCTGTGTGTGGTGAGTCTGTGGGTCTCTGTGTGGTGAGTCTATGGGTCTCTGTGTGGTGAGTCTATGGGTCTCTGTGTGGTGAGTCTGTGGGTCTCTGTGTGGTGAGTCTGTGGGTCTCTGTGTGGTGAGTCTGTGGGTCTCTGTGTGGTGAGTCTATGGGTCTCTGTGTGATGAGTATGTGGGTCTCTGTGTGGTGAGTCTATGGGTCTCTGTGTGGTGAGTCTATGGGTCTGTGTGGTGAGTCTATGGGTCTCTGTGTGATGAGTATGTGGGTCTCTGTGTGGTGAGTCTATGGGTCTCTGTGTGGTGAGTCTATGGGTCTGTGTGGTGAGTCTATGGGTCTCTGTGTGGTGAGTCTATGGGTCTCTGTGTGATGAGTCTATGGGTCTCTGTGTGATGAGTCTGTGGGTCTCTGTGTGATGAGTCTATGGGTCTCTGTGTGGTGAGTCTGTGGGTCTCTGTGTGATGAGTCTATGGGTCTCTGTGTGATGAGTATGTGGGTCTCTGTGTGGTGAGTCTATGGGTCTCTGTGTGGTGAGTCTATGGGTCTGTGTGGTGAGTCTATGGGTCTCTGTGTGGTGAGTCTATGGGTCTCTGTGTGATGAGACTGTGGGTCTCTGTGTGGAGTCTATGGGTCTCTGTGTGGTGAGTCTATGGGTCTCTGTGTGGTGAGTCTATGGGTCTCTGTGTGATGAATCTATGGGTCTCTGTGTGATGAGTCTGTGGGTCTCTGTGTGATGAGTCTATGGGTCTCTGTGTGATGAGTCTGTGGGTCTCTGTGTGGTGAGTCTATGGGTCTCTGTGTGGTGAGTCTATGGGTCTCTGTGTGGTGAGTCTATGGGTCTCTGTGTGATGAGTCTATGGGTCTCTGTGTGATGAATCTATGGGTCTCTGTGTGATGAGTCTGTGGGTCTCTGTGTGATGAGTCTATGGGTCTCTGTGTGGTGAGTCTATGGGTCTCTGCGTGGTGAGTCTATGGGTCTTTGTGTGATGAGTCTATGGGTCTCTGTGTGATGAGTCTGTGGGTCTCTGTGTGGTGAGTCTGTGGGTCTCTGTGTGGTGGTGAGTCTGTGGGTATCTGTGTGGTGAGTCTATGGGTCTCTGTGTGGTGAGTCTATGGGTCTCTGTGTGGTGAGTCTATGGGTCTCTGTGTGATGAGTGTATGGGTCTCTGTGTGATGAGTCTGTGGGTCTGTGTGATGAGTCTATGGGTCTCTGTGTGATGAGTATGTGGGTCTCTGTGTGGTGAGTCTATGGGTCTCTGTGTGGTGAGTCTATGGGTCTGTGTGGTGAGTCTATGGGTCTCTGTGTGATGAATCTATGGGTCTCTGTGTGATGAGTCTGTGGGTCTCTGTGTGATGAGTCTATGGGTCTCTGTGTGATGAGTCTGTGGGTCTCTGTGTGGTGAGTCTATGGGTCTCTGCGTGGTGAGTCTATGGGTCTCTGCGTGATGAGTCTGTGGATCTCTGTGTGATGAGTCTGTGGGTCTCTGTGTGGTGAGTCTGTGGGTCTCTGTGTGGTGGGACTGTGGGTATCTGTGTGGTGAGTCTAGGGTCTTTGTGTGATGAGTCTATGGGTCTCTGTGTGGTGAGTCTGTGGGTCTCTGTGTGATGAGTCTATGGGTCTCTGTGTGATGAGTCTGTGGGTCTCTGTGTGGTGAGTCTATGGGTCTCTGTGTGATGAGTATGTGGGTCTCTGTGTGGTGAGTCTATGGGTCTCTGTGTGGTGAGTCTATGGGTCTGTGTGGTGAGTCTATGGGTCTCTGTGTGGTGAGTCTATGGGTCTCTGCTGTGTGAGCCTGTGGGTCTCTGCTGTGTGAGTCTGTGGGTCTCTGTGTGCTAAGTCTATGGGTCTCTGTGTGATGAGTCTATGGGTCTCTGTGCGATGAGTCTATGGATCTCTGTGTGGTGAGCCTATGGGTCTCTGTGTGATGAGTCTATGGGTCTCTGTGTGGTGAGTCTATGGGTCTCTGTGTGATGAGTCTGTGTGTCTCTGTGTGATGAGTCTATGGGTCTCTGTGTGATGAGTCTATGGGTCTCTGTGTGCTGAGTCTATGGGTCTCTGTGTGGTGAGTCTGTGGGTCTCTGTGTGGTGAGTTTATGGGTCTCTGTGTGGTGAGTCTATGGATCTCTGTGTGGTGAGTCGATGGGTCTCTGTGTGGTGAGTCTGTGGGTCTCTGTGTGGTGAGTCTATGGGTCTCTGTGTGGTGAGTCTGTGGGTCTCTGTGTGGTGAGTCTGTGGGTCTCTGTGTGGTGAGTCTATGGGTCTCTGTGTGGTGAGTCTGTGGATCTCTGTGTGATGAGTCTGTGGGTCTCTGTGTGATGAGTCTGTGGGTCTCTGTGTGGTGGTGAGTCTGTGGGTCTCTGTGTGGTGAGTCTGTGGGTATCTGTGTGGTGAGTCTGTGGGTCTCTGTGTGGTGAGTCTGTGGGTCTCTGTGTGATGAGTCTATGGGTCTCTGTGTGATGAGTCTATGGGTCTCTGTGTGGTGAGTCTATGGGTCTCTGTGTGGTGAGTCTATGGGTCTCTGTGTGGTGAGTCGATGGGTCTCTGTGTGGTGAGTCTATGGGTCTCTGTGTGGTGAGTCTATGGGTCTCTGTGCGATGAGTCTGTGGGTCTCTGTGTGGTGAGTCTATGGGTCTCTGTGCGGTGAGTCTATGGGTCTCTGTGTGGTGAGTCTATGGGTCTCTGTGTGGTGAGTCTATGGGTCTCTGCTGTGTGAGTCTGTGGGTCTCTGCTGTGTGAGTCTATGGGTCTCTGTGTGGTGAGTCTGTGGGTCTCTGTGTGATGAGTCTATGGGTCTCTGTGCGATGAGTCTGTGGGTCTCTGTGTGGTGAGTCTGTGGGTCTCTGTGTGGTGAGTCTATGGGTCTCTGTGTGGTGAGTCTGTGGGTCTCTGTGTGGTGAGTCTATGGGTTCTCTGTGTGGTGAGTCTATGGGTCTCTGTGTGCTGAGTCTATGGGTCTCTGTGTGGTGAGTCTGTGGGTCTCTGTGTGGTGAGTCTATGGGTCTCTGTGTGGTGTGAGTCTATGGGTCTCTGTGTGATGAGTCTATGGGTCTCTGTGTGATGAGTCTGTGGGTCTCTGTGTGGTGAGTCTATGGGTCTCTGTGTGGTGAGTCTATGGGTCTTTGTGTGGTGAGTCTGTGGGTCTCTGTGTGGTGAGTCTGTGTGTCTCTGTGTGGTGAGTCTATGGGTCTCTGTGTGGTGAGTCTATGGGTCTCTGTGTGGTGAGTCTATGGGTCTCTGTGTGGTGAGTCTATGGGTCTCTGTGTGGATGTCTGCATTGACAACACCATGCAATTTGGTGTTTCAACATCTGAACACCTCCTCTGTTGACAGCGAATGGGATAACACGTCTTCATGTCGTTTCGTCATTTTAACAGCACAGTAGAGTCACACAGATCCCCACAGATACTATTAGTGGCAAGTAGTAGTAGCAGCGCCTATACACACAAAGATCCCCCGTGTAGCCTCCAATAGGCTGTAGGGGCAAGTGCTGTCAGTAGCAGCAGCAACAGCACCTATACACACAAAGCCAAAGATCCCCCGTGTAGCCTGTAACAGGCTGTAGGGGCAAGTGCTGTCAGTAGCAGCAGCAGTGCCTACAGACACAAAGACAAAGATCCCCCGTGTAGCCTGTAACAGGCTGTAGGGGCAAGTGCTGTTCGTAGCGAGTAGCAGCAGCAGCACCTATACACACAAAGACAAAGATCCCCCGTGTAGCCTGCAACAGGCTGTAGGGGCAAGTGCTGTTCGTAGCGAGTAGCAGTGACTACGGACACAAAGACAAAGATCCCCAGTGTAGCCTGCAACAGGCTGTAGGGGCAAGTGCTGTTCGTAGCGAGTAGCAGCAGCAGCACCTATACACACAAAGACAAGATCCCCCGTGTAGCCTGCAACAGGCTGTAGGGGCAAGTGCTGTTCGTAGCGAGTAGCAGTGACTACAGACACAAAGACAAAGATCCCCCGTGTAGCCTGTAACAGGCTGTAGGGGCAAGTGCTGTCAGTAGCAGCAGCAGCACCTATACACACAAAGACAAAGATCCCCCGTGTAGCCTGCAACAGGCTGTAGGGGCAAGTGCTGTTCGTAGCGAGTAGCAGTGACTACAGACACAAAGACAAAGATCCCCCGTGTAGCCTGCAACAGGCTGTAGGGGCAAGTGCTGTCAGTAGCAGCAGCAGTGCCTACAGACACAAAGACAAAGATCCCCCGTGTAGCCTGCAACAGGCTGTAGGGGCAAGTGCTGTTCGTAGCGAGTAGCAGCAGCAGCACCTATACACACAAAGACAAAGATCCCCCGTGTAGCCTGCAACAGGCTGTAGGGGCAAGTGCTGTTCGTAGCGAGTATCAGGTGTGGACGGGCGTCTGACACAGAGGCTCATCAGACTCTGGACATTGGCTATTTATCAGTGCAGCAGCAGCAGGAGGAAATCCGATGAGCTGTGAAGCTCTTTTGCACCCCTCCCACAGACGGTCAGGGGCACGGGAGTTCAGAGCGTTAGGGGCAATCCCATAAATGACGTCACGCGATTTTGGACGGATTTTTGACCGCCCCCCCCCCCCCCCCCCCCCCGTTGTCACAAAGAGTCAGACCCCCTCCTCAAATATGACGTCACAAAAAGTCAGACCGCCCCCTCAAATATGACGTCACAAAAAGTCAGACCCCCCTCAAATATGACGTCACAAAAAAGTCAGACCACCCCCCCTCAAATATGACGTCACAAAAAGTGAGACCCCCTCAATATGACGTCACAAAAAGTCAGACACCCCCTCAAATATGACGTCACAAAGCTCTGCCCCCCCCCCCCCCCCCCAAATAAATATATAAAACATGCTTCAAATCGCTTTAAACTATTAGTCATTGTAGCGCGTTATTTAATGTGGCGCTGCACACTCTGATGTTGTAGGAGAAAACATTTATTAACAAAGTCTATTTAATTAAGTAGAACGCGTTGTGTCTATATTTATTTATAAAGTTGCGCATTTTGGTGTGACGTCACGTTTGTCAAACACCCTCCCTCCCCCCTCGTCACAAATGTCTGACCCCCCCCGCCTACAGCTTCCACCCACCTCGCTACAGCTTCCACCCACCTCGCTACAGCTTCCACCCACCTAGCCACAACTCCCACCCACCTCGCTACAGCTTCCACCCACCTCGCCACAGCCTCCACCCACCTCGCTACAGCTTCCACCCACCTAGCCACAGCTCCCACCCACCTCGCTACAGCTTCCACCCACCTCGCCACAGCCTCCACCCACCTCGCTACAGCTTCCACCCACCTAGCCACAGCTCCCACCCACCTCGCTACAGCTTCCACCCACCTCGCTACAGCTTCCACCCACCTCACCACAGCCTCCACCCACCTCGCTACAGCCTCCACCCACCTCGCTACAGCTTCCACCCACCTCGCCACAGCTTCCACCCACCTCGCCACAGCCTCCACCCACCTCGCTACAGCCTCCACCCACCTCGCTACAGCTTCCACCCACCTCGCTACAGCTTCCACCCACCTCGCCACAGCTTCCACCCACCTCGCTACAGCTTCCACCCACCTCGCCACAGCTTCCACCCCCCCCGCCTACAGCTTCCACCCACCTCGCTACAGCTTCCAACCACCTCGCTACAGCTCCCACCCACCTCGCTACAGCTTCCACCCACCTCGCCACAGCTTCCACCCACCTCGCCACAGCTTCCACCCACCTCGCTACAGCTTCCACCCACCTCGCCACAGCTTCCACCCACCTCGCCACAGCTTCCACCCACCTCGCTACAGCTTCCACCCACCTCGCTACAGCTTCCACCCACCTCGCTACAGCTTCCACCCACCTCGCTACAGCTTCCACCCACCTCGCCACAGCTTCCACCCACCTCGCCACAGCTTCCACCCACCTCGCCACAGCTTCCACCCACCTCGCTACAGCTTCCACCCACCTCGCTACAGCTTCCACCCACCTCGCTACAGCTTCCACCCACCTCGCTACAGCTTCCACCCACCTCGCCACAGCTTCCACCCACCTCGCCACAGCTTCCACCCACCTCGCTACAGCTTCCACCCACCTCGCAACAGCTTCCACCCACCTCGCTACAGCTTCCACCCACCACTTCCTCCCTCGCATGCCGCCTTGGGGAAGGTGAGCGGGTCTGGCGGGGCGAGGAGCCACCACCATCACCACCATCACCACAACCATCACCACAACCACCACAATCATCACCACCATCACCACCACCACCACTACAATCATCACCACCACCACCACTACAATCATCACCACAATCACAATCATTACCACAATCATCACCACCATTACCACAATCATCACCACCATTACCACAATCATCACCACCATTACCACAATCATCACCACCACCAAAATCATCACCACCACCACCAAAATCATCACCACCACCAACCATCACCACCAACCACCACCAACCATCACCACCCCCCCCCCCCCCGTCAAACCCCAGAAAGCGTGGGATGAAGGGGGAGGTCGTGTGTCCGACGCGCCAGACACACGACCTCCCGCAGGTGGGGTGGTGGTAGTGGTGGTAGTGGTGGGGTGGTGGTAGTGGTGGGATGGTGGTAGTGGTAAATAAGTGATGGTAGTGGTGGTTGTGCAGTAGTGGTGGTTAGTGGTGCTGGTGCTGCAGGTAGTGGTGAAGTGGTGGTGGTAGTGGTGGTGGTAGTGGTGCTGCAGGTAGTGGTGAAGTAGTGGTGGTAGTGGTAAAGAAGTGATGGTAGTGGTGGTTGTGCAGTAGTGGTGGTAGTGGTGCTGGTGGTGAAGTAGTGGTGGTGGTGAAGTGGTGGTGGTAGTGGTGCTGCAGGTAGTGGTGGTGGTGAAGTAGTGGTGGTAGTGGTAAAGAAGTGATGGTAGTGATGGTGTAGTAGTGGTGGTAGTGGTGCTGGTGGTGACGTAGTGGTAAAGACGTGATGGTAGTGATGGTGGTGTAGTAGTGGTGGTAGTGGTGCTGGTGGTAGTGGTAAAGAAGTGATGGTAGTGATGGTGTAGTAGTGGTGGTAGTGGTGCTGGTGGTGACGTAGTGGTAAAGACGTGATGGTAGTGATGGTGGTGTAGTAGTGGTGGTAGTGGTGCTGGTGGTGAAGTAGTGGTAAAGACGTGATGGTAGTGGTGGTGGTGTAGTAGTGGTGGTAGTGGTGCTGGTGGTGACGTAGTGGTAAAGACGTGATGGTAGTGGTGGTGGTGTAGTAGTGGTGGTAGTGGTGCTGGTGGTGACGTAGTGGTAAAGACGTGATGGTAGTGGTGGTGGTGTAGTAGTGGTGGTAGTGGTGCTGGTGGTGACGTAGTGGTAAAGACGTGATGGTAGTGGTGGTGGTGTAGTAGTGGTGGTAGTGGTGCTGGTGGTGAAGTAGTGGTAAAGACGTGATGGTAGTGGTGGTGTAGTAGTGGTGGTAGTGGTGCTGGTGGTAGTGGTAAAGACGTGATGGTAGTGGTGGTGTAGTAGTGGTGGTAGTGGTGCTGGTGGTGACGTAGTGGTAAAGACGTGATGGTAGTGGTGGTGTAGTAGTGGTGGTAGTGGTGCTGGTGGTGACGTAGTGGTAAAGACGTGATGGTAGTGATGGTGGTGTAGTAGTGGTGGTAGTGGTGCTGGTGGTGAAGTAGTGGTAAAGACGTGATGGTAGTGGTGGTGTAGTAGTGGTGGTAGTGGTAAAGACGTGATGGTAGTGGTGGTGTAGTAGTGGTGGTAGTGGTGCTGGTGGTGAAGTAGTGGTAAAGACGTGATGGTAGTGGTGGTGGTGTAGTAGTGGTGGTAGTGGTGCTGGTGGTGACGTAGTGGTAAAGAAGTGATGGTAGTGATGGTGTAGTAGTGGTGGTAGTGGTGCTGGTGGTGACGTAGTGGTAAAGACGTGATGGTAGTGATGGTGGTGTAGTAGTGGTGGTAGTGGTGCTGGTGGTGACGTAGTGGTAAAGACGTGATGGTAGTGGTGGTGTAGTAGTGGTGGTAGTGGTGCTGGTGGTAGTGGTAAAGACGTGATGGTAGTGATGGTGTAGTAGTGGTGGTAGTGGTGCTGGTGGTGAAGTAGTGGTAAAGACGTGATGGTAGTGGTGGTGGTGTAGTAGTGGTGGTAGTGGTGCTGGTGGTGACGTGGTGGTAAAGAAGTGATGGTAGTGGTGGTGGTGTAGTAGTGGTGGTGGTGTAGTAGTGGTGGTAGTGGTGGTGGTGTAGTAGTGGTGGTAGTGGTGTAGTAGTGGTGGTAGTGGTGCTGGTGCTGACGTGGTGGTAAAGAAGTGATGGTAGTGATGTGGTCGCGCGAGTTTCCCGTCAAGAAGTGATGGTAGTGATGTGGTCGCGAGTTTCCCGTCTGCCCGAGAGAGACGACTCCGACTCACGGGCCGTGAGCTGTGGTGGTGGTAGTGTGGTGGTGGTAAGTGTGGTGGTGGTAGTGTGGTGGTGGTAGTGTGGTGGTGGTAGTGTGGTGGTGGTGTGGTGGTGGTAGTGTGGTGGTGGTAGTGGTGGTAGTGTGGTGGTGGTAAGTGTGGTGGTGGTAGTGTGGTGGTGGTAGTGTGGTGGTGGTGTGGTGGTGGTAGTGTGGTGGTGGTGTGGTGGTAGTGTGGTGGTGGTAGTGTGGTGGTGGTAGTGTGGTGGTGGTGTGGTGGTGGTAGTGTGGTGGTGGTAGTGTGGTGGTGGTAGTGGTGGTAGTGTGGTGGTGGTGGTAGTGTGGTGGTGGTGGTAGTGGTGGTAGTGTGGTGGTGGTGGTAGTGGTAGTGTGGTGGTGGTAGTGTGGTGGTGGTAGTGTGGTGGTGGTGTGGTGGTGGTGTGGTGGTGGTAGTGTGGTGGTGGTAGTGTGGTGGTGGTAGTGTGGTGGTGTGGTGGTGGTAGTGTGGTGGTGGTAGTGTGGTGGTGGTGGTAGTGTGGTGGTAGTGTGGTGGTGGTAGTGGTGGTAGTGGTGGTGTGGTGGTGGTGGTGTGGTAGTGTGGTGGTGGTAGTGTGGTGGTGGTAGTGTGGTGGTGTGGTGGTGGTAGTGTGGTGGTGGTAGTGTGGTGGTGGTGTGGTAGTGTGGTGGTGGTAGTGTGGTGGTGGTAGTGTGGTGGTGTGGTGGTGGTAGTGTGGTGGTGTGGTGGTGGTAGTGTGGTGGTGTGGTGGTGGTAGTGTGGTGGTGGTAGTGGTGGTAGTGTGGTGGTGGTAGTGTGGTGGTGGTGGTTGTAGTGTGGTGGTGGTAGTGTGGTGGTCTGGTGGTAGTGTGGTGGTAGTGTGGTGGTGTGGTGGTAGTGTGGTGGTCTGGTGGTAGTGTGGTGGTCTGGTGGTAGTGTGGTGGTCTGGTGGTAGTGTGGTGGTCTGGTGGTAGTGTGGTGGTGGTAGTGTGGTGGTGGTAGTGTGGTGGTGGTAGTGTGGTGGTGGTGGTAGTGGTGGTGGTAAAACAGTGGTGGGACTACGATGACTACAACGCCTGTGACTACTCACGGGCCGTGCACGACATCTTGTTGTAGCTGTGGTGTGGTGGTGGTAGTGTGGTGGTGGTGGTGTTAGTGTGGTGGTGGTGTTAGTGTGGTGGTGGTGGTAAAGCAGTGGTGGTGGGACTGCGACGCCTGTAACTACTCACGGGCCGTGCACGCCATCTTGTTGTAGCTGTTGGTCGTCGTGCTGCTGCTGTGGGGAGCGGCGCTGATGGGGGGGATGACGTCACTGCTTGTTATGTCAACGGCGACGTCACGCGAGGGCGAGCGCGTTTGACGTCACGCGAGATGGAGCGCGTGTGACGTCAAACCTGTTTTTTGTCAAGGGTGACGTCACGCCAGAAGTAGCGCGTTTGACCGTCACGCGAGAGAGGAATGCGTTTGACGTCACGCGAGAGGGAGCGCATGTGACGTCACTCCTGTTTTGTCAACGGCGACGGTCGCGTTTCTTGCATCGACGTCACTCGCGCGTGTGACGTCACTAACCCTGGATGGGTCTGGAATGCTATTGCCAATAAACTGCAACTTGAATCACCACCTGAGAGATATATTCTTGGTTCTTTCGGTAAAGTCACCACCACGTAGAAGGGAAACAATAAAATAATACAAATATAAAACAATATTTTTTTTATTATATTCTTGGTTCTTTCGGTAAAGTCACCACCACGTAGAAGGGAAACAATAAAATAATAAAAATATAAAACAATATTTTTATTATATTCTTGGTTCTTTCGGTAAAGTCACCACCACGTAGAAGGGAAACAATAAAATAATACAAATATAAAACAATATTTTTTTATTATATTCTTGGTTCTTTCGGTAAAGTCACCACCACGTAGAAGGGAAACAATAAAATAATAAAAATATAAAACAATATTTTTATTATATTCTTGGTTCTTTCGGTAGTCACCACGTAGAAGGGAAACAATAAAATAATACAAATATAAAACAATATTTTTTTATTATATTCTTGGTTCTTTCGGTAAAGTCACCACCACGTAGAAGGGAAACAATTAAATAATAAAAATATAAAACAATATTTTTTATTATATTCTTGGTTCTTTCGGTAAAGTCACCACGTAGAAGGGAAACAATAAAATAATAAAAATATAAAACAATATTTTTATTATATCTTGGTTCTTTCGGTAAAGTCACCACCACGTATAAGGGAAACAATAAAATAATAATATAAAACAAGAAAATTCTCACGACGTTTCGACTGCAACACAAGCAGCAATCATCATCAGGTGTGGTTTTCACACCTGATGATGATTGCTTGTGTTGCAGTCGAAACGTCGTGAGAATTGTATTGTTTTATATTTTTATTATTTTATTGTTTCCCTTCTACGTGGTGGTGACTTTACCGAAAGAACCAAGAATATGAATCCCTGCAGTCACGAAAGCTTTAAATCAAAATTTATACCTATGAGATCTTCACTCAAAACTGCTCTAGAGGAGTAGTACACCCCTAGCTGCCACTGCTATTCAGTGGCCTAAAATAAAATGTTTTCGCTCCGGATGACCGCTGTTGTGGAGTAACTCATGCAGCCAGCTATGGCTCTAGGATTTGGTGTTACATGTTATTATTTACGTAGTTTATTGTAAAAATTCGGTCACAGTCCCTGTGATCACTGTTACGTTGCAATTATGGCTTTATTTGTTGGTGATTTTGAAAACGTTTCTTCTGGTTTGGACATGTTTGTTTTGTTGTAGTACGGAGTTAGACTGATGGCCTTAATCTAAGTTGTCTTGTGGTTGTTGTTTGACTTGCATCCCACTGGGATTTTTTGCACACAGCGTTGGTCTACACGGTGGCTTATTTCAGGAATATTTCGCTGTTTTTTGCATGGATTTTCTGTTTGCACAGTCACATAGTAACTTTAAGATGTTTATCTTGTTCGTGTTTTAGTTTTTTTTGTTTGTTGTGGTTGCACCCGATTCAAGAGCCCAATGGTTCACAGGGCTCGATACGAAAATAAATAAAATAAAAACTGAAAACTGTATTTTGATTTAGCGTGCTGATCTTTAAAGGTGCATTTGAAAAATGTTGATACTCCGACTGATGCTCCTGCTGTTGTGGAGTGACTCATGCAGTCGGCTATGGCCTCTAGGATTTGGTGTTACATGTTGTTATTTATGTAGTTTACTGTACAAATTCGGTCAGTCCCTATGCTCACTGTTACATTGCTTTTATGGCTTTATTTTGGTGATTTCGAAAACGTTTTTTTTTGGTTTGGCCATGTTTGTTTCGTTTGTAGTACGGAGTTAGAATGATGGCCTTAATCTAAGTTGTCTTGTGGTTGTTGTTGTTGTTTGACTTGCATCCCACTGGGAGTTTTTGGCACACACAGCGTTGGTGGTGTACACCGTGGCTTTTTTCAGGAATATTTTTGCTGGTTTTTTTTTCCTCCACGGATTTTCTGTTTGCACAGTCAACACACATTCACACTTTAAGATGTTTATCTTGTTCGTGTTTTTGTGTTTTTATTTGTTGTGGTTGCACCCGATTCAAGAGCCCAATGGCTCACAGGGCTCGATACCAAAATAAATGAAACTGAAACCTGATGACGATCGCTTGTGTTGCGATAGAAACGGCGCGATTTGTTTATATTTTATTTCCTACCCACGTGACTTTACCGAGAGAACCCAAAGAATATGATGGTGATTCCTGCAGTCACGAAAGCTTCAAATGAAGATTAAACGAAGTTGTTAATAAAAAAAAACCGTTATATTCTTGGTTCTTTCGGTAAAGTCACCACCACGTAGAAGGGAAACAATAAAATAATAAAACGATACAATTCGCACGACGTTTCGACTGCAACACAAGCAGTCATCATCAGGTGTGAAAACTACAGCAAGAACAATTTTTGGGGAAAAAACGCCACTTTTTTCAAAATTTTCTTGCTGTGGTTTCACACCTGATGATGATTGCTTGTGTTGCAGTCGAAACGTCGTGAGAATTTAATTGTTTTATATTATTTTATTATTTTATTGTTTCCCTTCTACGTGGTGACTTTACCGAAAGAACCAAGAATATGAATCCGTGCAGTCACGAAAGCTTTACATCAAAATAAAAACGTTAAAAAAATGTTTAAGGAGTTTATTATTAGGGGGAAAACCCCTATTATTATTATTATTATACTATTTTGGTACTGGCAAAAGGAGGTATAATGATGTAGATGCTTACCCCGAGCCCTCATTACTTTGATAGTGGCATTGTCTTTGAGCTGTGCAACGCCTTTTGGCGTCATCTGGCCTAGCACCGTTTGAGACGAGGCTCAAAAGAAAGCCGTCTCTTGGTGTGGACCAATCAGATTCAAGGACAATGCATCATCATCATCATATTATCAGTGTTTTTTATTGGCATTTTGACCATAAGTATTGTGATTAACGCACCACATGATTCCTTATTATTTCCGTAAAGTCACGTAGGTTAGAAAAATAAAATAAATTAAATCACGACGTTTCGATTCCAACACAAGCAATCATTTTTTCGATTTAAAGCTTTCGTGACTGCAGGGATTCATCTTCTTGGTTCTTTCGGTAAAGTCACCACGCAGAAGGGAAATATTAAAATAATAAAAATACAACGTAATAAAATAATTCTACGTGACTGACTTTACCGAAAGAACAAAAGACGAGCAATCATCATCAGGTGTGACAACCACAATACTTTTTTTCTTGCTGTGGTTGTCACACATTTGATGATGATTGCTTGTGTTGCAATCGATTTAATTTATTTGTTCTACCTACGTGACTTTACCGAAAGAACCAAAGAATATTGATCCTTGCAGTCACGAAAACTTCAAATCTACAATGGTGATTCCTCGTCAGTTTTGTTGCAAGAAAAAAAGGCGAGAAACCCCCGATTATATTCTTGGTTCTTTCGGTAAAGTCACGGTGAAGGGAAACAATAAAAAATATATAAAACAATAAAATTCTCACGACGTTTCGACTGTAACACAGTCATCATCAGGTGTGAAAACCATGGCCGTTGGTTTTCACACCTGACGATGACTGTTTGTGCTACAGTCGAAACGCCGTGAGAATTTTATTGTTTTATATATTTTATTATTTTATTGTTTCCCTTCAACGTGGTGACTTTACCGAAAGAACCAAGAATATGAATCACTGCAGTCACGAAAGCTATAAATCAAATCCCCCTATTATTATTATATTGTGGTACTGGCAAAGGAGGTCTAATGATGAGTTAATTATTATTTTAAGCTTCATCATTTTCACACTAGCCCCACACTGGGGGATGGACAGTTTGATTTTGCTTGCCAACCAAATTCGTGACCCTTGTGTTTGAAATGTGGCGGCGGGAGCTGAGATGCATCACGGGAGGAGAGACAGATGGGGGTGGTGGTGGTGGGGGATTTCCACCCAGACTGAGATTCCTCACAACTTCCCTTTTTATTAAAAACAACAACAGGCACGAGAAGGCGCAGAAGTAACAACACCACCACCACAACTCCACCCACCCAATGCACGCAACCCCAACACACAGCCACTAGCAGTCTCGGGAAGAGAACGCCTTCACGTCATTAAGGGGGCCGTCCATAAATGACGTCACGCGATTTTGGATTATTTCTGACCCCCCCCCCCTCAAATATGACGTCACAAAGCTCTGCCTCCCGCCCCCAAAAATAATAATAATATAAAACGTGCTTCAAATCGCTTTAAACTATTAGTCATCGTAGCGTTATTTAATGTGGCGCTGCACACTCTGATGTTGTAGGAGAAAACATTTATTAACACAGTCTATTTAATCAAGTAGAACGTGTTGTCTATTTATTTAAAGTTGCGCATTTTGATGTGACGTCACATTTCTCACCCCCCCCCCCTCGTCACACATCGTCACAAATGTCTGACCCCTCCCCCCCCCCACGTCATCGCCGTCGCCACATCATCACGACAGCGGCTTCTGCACGTTCAGCCCCTCGTGTATGTCGAACTTATTTCGCACCCTAAGTAGCAAATCGCGCTGTATCGGAGGTGCTGGGGTAAGGACAACGCACTTTGGGTCTCTGTGCGCGAGTCCGTGGGTCTCTGTGCGCGAGTCTATGGGTCTCTGTGCGAGTCTGTGTGCGAGTCTGTGTCTCTGTGTGAGTCTGTGTCTCTGTGTGAGTCTGTGAGTCTCTGTGTGAGTCTGTGGGTCTCTGTGTGAGTCTGTGGGTCTCTGTGTGAGTCTGTGCGCCTCTGTGCGAGTCTGTGCGAGCCTGTGCGAGTCTGTGTCTGTGCGAGTCTGTCTGTGCGAGTCTGTGTCTGTGCGAGTCTGTGTGAGTCTGTGTGTCTCTGTGTGAGTCTGTCTCTGTGCGAGTCTATGGATCTCTGTGCGAGTCTGTGGGTCTCTGTGTGAGTCTGTGGGTCTCTGTGCGAGTCTGTGCGAGTCTATGGATCTCTGTGTGAGTCCATGGGTCTCTGTGTGAGTCTGTGGGTCTCTGTGCGAGTCCGTGGGTCTCTGTGCGAGTCCGTGGGTCTCTGTGCGAGTCCGTGGGTCTCTGCGTGAGTCCGTGCGTCTCTGTGCGAGTCTATGGACTCTGTGCGAGTCTATGGATCTCTGTGTGAGTCTGTGTGTCTGTGCGAGTCCGTGGGTCTCTGTGTGCCAGAGGTCACCCTAGAAGGTCAGGCGAGGCGCTAGGTCAGCACAGGTCAAGGTAGGCGAGGTCACAATCGGCTGGACACGGTGGCGGACGTCGGGAGATGGACGTGCGAGGATCGAAGTCGCACCGCTGTTATTTTTTTCGGCGTCAACATTTGCCGCCGAGTGTTGTTATATTCCGCGGAATCTTCACCGTATATTTTTGTGTTCCCTCATTTACATCCACACAGTTTCAGTACTACACCAGGGAGGTGAGGGGGGTGCTGTAGTGGTCTTTGTCGGGTCCGTTCAATCTCCTGGCGCAAGCGTGATCCATGCCCAGAATGGAACCCACGGAAGTGGATATCACCAGGGAGCTAACCTCAGAGACCCCGCCTTCTTGGACGAGTGACGCTCTGGTCCACGCACAGAACGGAACCCACGGAAGTGGATATCAGGGAGCTACCTCAGAGATACCGCCTTTTTGGTCGAGTGACGCTCTGGTCCACGCGCAGAACGGAACCCACGGAAGTGGATATCAGGGAGCTACCTCAGAGACCCCGCCTTCTTGGTCGAGTGACGCTCTGGTCCACGCGCAGAACGGAACCCACGGAAGTGGATATCATCAGGGAGCTAACTTCAGAGACCCCGCCTTCTTCAAAGTGACCTTATCATCCCCGTGTGTTTGGAATAACCCTCCATAACTCATCGTTCCCCCAATCCAGAGCAGCGGGGTTTCTCATTCCGCTCCTGGAACACCGCATCCCCTGGACGATAAACACATCTGAGCGAGCGAGTGGTGGTTTGCGCGGGGCTTCCTCCGGGGTACCCATCCCTCCCCATGGCTAAAACCCACGCAAACGAACCCACGTTGGGGAACCGCTAATCGGCAAACAAAATCCCCCCCCCCCCCCTCCCAGCAGCAGCAGATCGCTCAACTGGAGCCTCACAGCGGCGGGCGAACACTCGGAGCTTCGTAGCAAAGGTAGCCGAACCCAGCAAACATCCGGGACCGCTAACACGACGCTCGCTACGTCTCCTCTCGCGAGCTTCGCCGCCGAGGGACCACAAGACTCCCGCGCGCGAGGCCATTCGCAAAACCACCGGCGTTTGCAGGGGCGCCCGCGACCGAATTGAATCGCGGCTTCCTTTTGCTACAAAGATCCCCCCCGCCCCTTTTCTCCACCGTGTAGCCCCCCCCGAGAGCAGACCGCGGAGGGCTCCTTTTGCCTACGCAGTGCGGATGTCTTAACACACTGCACAACTGTTCTCAATTAAACAAAATAACTTTTTTTTTTAATTTTATTTTACCAGGTGCAAGGTGCCTCAAACCGAGCTACGTTGCTCTTATTACGGAAGCGACCTGAGCCATCACAAATGGATAGCTCAGCCAAGTGGCTGATATCATCATCGTCGTCGTCGTCGTCGTTATCGTCATCATCATAGAGTGGACATTTACAGCAGCAGCAGCAGCCAAATCCTATGAACGAGTGATGTTGTTGATTGTAAAAATCGAGGTAAAAACCGGAGGACCCGGGAAAAAATCCACGCGACCACGGGGAGAAGAGAGCGAGGGAGAGACGCAAACTCCACATATGCAGCAGCAGGCGGCCTCGGGATCGAACCCACGACCTCCTGCGTACCGGGCGAGGTAGTTAACACCTCATAGCCACCGTGATGATGATGAGAGAGAGACACCGCAAACTCCAATTATAACACAGCAGGTGTCCTCGGGGTCGGGATCGAACCCATGACCTCCTGCGTACCGGGCGAGGTAGTTAACACCTCTTAGCCACCGTGATGATGATTAGAGAGAGACACCGCAAACTCCAATTATAACACAGCAGGTGTCATATGGATCGAACCCACGAGTTCCTTCATACTACAGCAGGTGTCATATGGATCGAACCCACGACCTCCTGCGTACCGGGCGAGGTAGTTAACACCTCCTAACCACCGTGATGATGAGAGAGAGACACCGCAAACTCCAATTATAACACAGCAGGTGTCATATGGATCGAACCCACGACCTCCTGCGTACCGGGCGAGGCAGTTAACACCTCTTAGCCACCGTGACGATGATGAGAGACACCGCAAACTCCAATTATAACACAGCAGGTGTCCTCGGGGTCGGGATCGAACCCACGACCTCCTGTGCACCGGGGCGAGGTCGTCAACATCCCCCAGGCACGGTGGCTGGGTCGACATAGGCGAGGAGGCGAGGGCCCAGGACCGGTTTCGGACGTTCGCCCGTCACCGCTCTCAGTCCGCGGGCTGGTGTGGCGAGAGTGGAACTCGGGGGGGCGGGGGGGCAAAGGCTGCGTCTGTGCTGGCCTTCTTACTCGTCTTCCTCTTCAACCGACTCTGGGTCCACGCGCAACGGAAGCTGCAGAAGCCGATATCACTAGAGCCACGTCCCGAGACGGCCCCCTTCTCATTCTTCGATTGAATCTGTGTCCACACCCACCCACACCCACACCACAGCCCACCACTAGAGGGTCGCCTGCTCCTGGCGTGCGCGCTCCTGCAGCTGCGTGGTGATCTGTGAGAGGTCGGCCGACTTGTCCAGCAGTTTCACGTAGAGGTCGCCGCGCGCCGTCGCCACCAATCCCAGCCAGCGCGGGGCGGCGTCCGCCAGCAGCCGCAGCAGCTGCTCCATCTCCCCTGCGGGTGACGGTACGGTGGGTCAGTCTACCGTGCATAGACGCACCACGCGGTGGAGAACCCCCATAGACTCACCACGCGGTAGAGAACCCCCATAGACGCACCACGCGGTGGAGAACCCCCATGGACTCACCACGCGGTAGAGAACCCCCATAGACTCACCACGCGGTGGAGAACCCCCATAGACTCACCACGCGGTGGAGAACCCCCATGGACTCACCACGCGGTAGAGAACCCCCATAGACTCACCACGCGGTAGAGAACCCCCATAGACTCACCACGCGGTGGAGAACCCCCATGGACTCACCACGCGGTAGAGACCCCCATAGACTCACCACGCGGTAGAGAACCCCCATAGACTCACCACGCGGTAGGGAACCCCCATAGACTCACCACGCGGTGGAGAACCCCCATAGACTCACCACGCGGTAGAGAACCCCCATGGACTCACCACGCGGTAGAGACCCCCATAGTCTCACCACATGACAGAGACCCCCATAGACTCACCATACGGTAGAGACCCCCCATAGACTCACCACGCGGTAGAGAACCTCATAGACTCACCACACGGTAGAGAACCCCCATAGACTCACCACGCGGTGGAGAACCCCCATAGACTCACCACGCGGTAGAGAACCCCCATGGACTCACCACGCGGTGGAGAACCCCCATAGACTCACCACGCGGTAGAGAACCCCCATGGACTCACCACGCGGTAGAGAACCCCCATAGACTCACCACACGGTAGAGAACCCCCATAGACGCACCACGCGGTAGAGAACCCCCATAGACTCACCACGCGGTGGAGAACCCCCATAGACGCACCACGCGGTAGAGAACCCCCATAGACGCACCACACGGTAGAGAACCCCCATAGACGCACCACGCGGTAGAGAACCCCCATAGACGCACCACGCGGTAGAGACCCCCATAGTCTCACCACATGACAGAGACCCCCATAGACTCACCATACGGTAGAGAACCCCATAGACTCACCACGCGGTAGAGAACCCCCATAGACTCACCACGCGGTAGAGAAACCCCATAGACGCACCACGCGGTAGAGAACCCCCATAGACTCACCACACGGTAGAGAACCTCATAGACTCACCACACGGTAGAGACCCCATAGACTCACCACATGGTAGAGACCCCCATAGACTCACCACACGGTAGAGACCCCCATAGACTCACCACACGGTAGAGACCCCCCATAGACTCACCACACGGTAGAGACCCCCCATAGACGCACCACGCGGTAGAGAACCCCCATAGACTCACCACGCGGTAGAGAACCCCCATGGACTCACCACACGGTAGAGAACCCCCATAGACACCCCACGCGGTAGAGAACCCCCATAGACTCACCACGCGGTAGAGAACCCCCATAGACTCACCACACGGTAGAGACCCCCATAGACTCACCACGCGGTAGAGACCCCCATAGACTCACCACGCGGTAGAGACCCCCATAGACTCACCACGCGGTAGAGAACCCCATAGACTCACCACAGAGACCCCCATAGACTCACCACACGGTAAAGATCCCCCATAGACTCACCACACGACAGAGAACCCCATAGACTCACCACGCGGTAGAGACCCCCATAGTCTCACCACATGACAGAGACCCCCATAGACTCACCATACGGTAGAGAACCCCATAGACTCACCACACGGTAGAGAGCCCCATAGACTCACCACACGGTAGAGACCCCCATAGACTCACCACGCGGTAGAGAACCCCCATAGACTCACCACACGGTAGAGAACCCCCATAGACTCACCACGCGGTAGAGAACCCCCATAGACTCACAACACGACAGAGACCCCCCATAGACTCACCACGCGGTAGAGAACCCCATAGACTCACCACACGGTAGAGAACCCCCATAGACTCACCACGCGGTAGAGAACCCCCATAGACTCACCACGCGGTGGAGAACCCCCATAGACTCACCACGCGGTAGAGAACCCCCATAGACTCACCACGCGGTAGAGAACCCCCATAGACTCACCACACGGTAGAGAACCCCCATAGACTCACCACACGGTAGAGAACCCCATAGACTCACCACACGATAGAGAACCCCATAGACTCACCACACGGTAGAGACCCCCATAGACTCACTACACGGTAGAGAACCTCATAGACTCACCACACGGTAGAGACCCCCATAGACTCACCACACGGTAGAGACCCCCATAGTCTCACCACACGGTAGAGAACCCCATAGACTCACCACACGGTAGAGAACCCCCATAGACTCACCACACGGTAGAGACCCCCATAGACTCACCACACGGTAGAGAATCCCATAGACTCACCACACGGTAGAGACCCCCATAGACTCACCACACGGTAGAGACCCCCATAGACGCACCACGCGGTAGAGAACCCCATAGACTCACCACACGGTAGAGAACCCCCATAGACTCACCACGCGGTAGAGAACCCCCATGGACTCACCACACGGTAGAGAACCCCCATAGACTCACCACACGGTAGAGAACCCCCATAGACTCACCACACGGTAGAGAACCCCATAGACTCACCACACGGTAGAGAACCTCATAGACTCACCACACGGTAGAGACCCCATAGACTCACCACATGGTAGAGACCCCCATAGACTCACCACACGGTAGAGACCCCCATAGACTCACCACACGGTAGAGACCCCCATAGACTCACCACACGGTAGAGACCCCCCATAGACGCACCACGCGGTAGAGAACCCCCATAGACTCACCACGCGGTAGAGAACCCCCATGGACTCACCACACGGTAGAGAACCCCCATAGACTCACCACGCGGTAGAGAACCCCCATAGACTCACCACGCGGTAGAGAACCCCCATAGACTCACCACACGGTAGAGACCCCCATAGACTCACCACGCGGTAGAGACCCCCATAGACTCACCACGCGGTAGAGACCCCCATAGACTCACCACGCGGTAGAGAACCCCATAGACTCACCACAGAGACCCCCATAGACTCACCACACGGTAAAGATCCCCCATAGACTCACCACACGACAGAGAACCCCATAGACTCACCACGCGGTAGAGACCCCCATAGTCTCACCACATGACAGAGACCCCCATAGACTCACCATACGGTAGAGAACCCCATAGACTCACCACACGGTAGAGAACCCCATAGACTCACCACACGGTAGAGACCCCCATAGACTCACCACGCGGTAGAGAACCCCCATAGACTCACCACACGGTAGAGAACCCCCATAGACTCACCACGCGGTAGAGAACCCCCATAGACTCACTACACGACAGAGACCCCCCATAGACTCACCACGCGGTAGAGAACCCCATAGACTCACCACACGGTAGAGAACCCCCATAGACTCACCACGCGGTAGAGAACCCCCATAGACTCACCACGCGGTGGAGAACCCCCATAGACTCACCACGCGGTAGAGAACCCCCATAGACTCACCACGCGGTAGAGAACCCCCATAGACTCACCACACGGTAGAGAACCCCCATAGACTCACCACACGGTAGAGAACCCCATAGACTCACCACACGGTAGAGACCCCCATAGACTCACTACACGGTAGAGAACCTCATAAACTCACCACACGGTAGAGACCCCCATAGACTCACCACACGGTAGAGACCCCCATAGTCTCACCACACGGTAGAGAACCCCATAGACTCACCACACGGTAGAGAACCCCCATAGACTCACCACACGGTAGAGACCCCCATAGACTCACCACGCGGTAGAGAACCCCATAGACTCACCACACGGTAGAGAACCCCATAGACTCACCACACGGTAGAGAACCCCATAGACTCACCACACGACAGAGACCCCCCATAGACTCACCACACGGTAGAGAACCCCATAGACTCACCACACGGTAGAGACCCCCATAGACTCACCACGCGGTAGAGACCCCCATAGACTCACCACACGGTAGAGACCCCCCATAGACTCACCACACGACAGAGACCCCCATAGACTCACCACGCGGTAGATAGCCCCATAGACTCACCACACGGTAGAGACCCCCCATAGACTCACCACACGACAGAGACCCCCATAGACTCACCACGCGGTAGATAGCCCCATAGACTCACCACACGGTAGAGACCCCACAGACTCACCACACGGTAGAGAACCCCATAGACTCACCACACGGTAGAGAACCCCATAGACTCACCACACGACAGAGACCCCCATAGACTCACCACACGACAGAGACCCCCATAGACTCACCACACGACAGAGACCCCATAGACTCACCACACGGTAGAGACCCCCATAGTCTCACCACACGGTAGAGACCCCATAGACTCACCACACGACAGAGACCCCCATAGACTCAAAGAGGCCCATAGACTCCTCATACAGAAACCCATAGGCTCCTCATACAGAAACCCACAGACTCATCACACAGCAGAGACCCAAACTAATACTCTTTGCTTCTTTCGGTAAAGTCACGTAGGCACAAAATAAAATAAATCACGACGTTTCGGGTCGCAACGCGGCGCCCGCGAAAGCTTCAAATCAAGACCCACACTCATCACACGAGTAGGGACCCATAGACTTATGCCGAAGGGACCTACAGACACACAAAGACAAAGATCCCCCCATATAGCCTTAATAGACTGTAGGGGGCAAGTGCTGTTAGCGAGCACCTATGAAGGCCGGAACGGTACACGAGGGGGTGGGTGGCCAGCACCACGCTCGACCGCCTTTGTCTCCCCAGTGGCAATGTTTACTACACACCGCACCAGGTTACTCATTTGAGGCTGAGTCGACCTAGGGGAGGCCCGGTACCGGTTCAGATAATCGTCACCGGTGGTGTTGGCCGTGAGCGGGAATCGAACCCCGGCTCGCCAGGTTCATAGCACAGCAGCGTAGCGCTAACCCGCTACACTACACTACACTACCGCTCCCCACACACACAAAGACAAAGATCCCCCCATATAGCCTTGATAGACTGTAGGGGGCAAGTGCTGTTAGCGAGCACCTATGAAGGCCGGAACGGTACACGAGGGGGTGGGTGGCCAGCACCACGCCCGACCGCCTTTGTCTCCCTAGTGGCAATGTTTACTACACACCGCACCAGGTTACTCATTTGAGGCTGAGTCGACCTAGGGGAGGCCCGGTACCGGTTACGACAATCGTCACCGGTGGTGTTGGCCGTGAGCGGGAATCGAACCCCGGCTCGCCAGGTTCATAGCACAGCAGCGTAGCGCTAACCCGCTACACTACACTACCGCTCCCCACACACACAAAGACAAAGACCCCCCCATATAGCCTTAATAGACTGTAGGGGGCAAGTGCTGTTAGCGAGCACCTATGAAGGCCGGAACGGTACACGAGGGGGTGGGTGGCCAGCACCACGCCCGACCGCCTTTGTCTCCCCTAGTGGCAATGTTTACACACCGCACCAGGTTACTCATTTGAGGCTGAGTCGACCTAGGGGAGGCCCGGTACCGGTTACGACAATCGTCACCGGTGGTGTTGGCCGTGAGCGGGAATCGAACCCCGGCTCGCCGGGTTCGTAGCACAGCGCGCTAACCGCTACACTACCGCTCCCCACACACACAAAGACAAAGACCCCCCCATATAGCCTTAATAGACTGTAGGGGGCAAGTGCTGTTAGCGAGCACACACACACACACAGAGAGAGAGAGGACGCACCGGCGGTGGTGCCAAGGCCACAGCTCTGGACGAGGCGCGAGCAGGCGAGCTCCATGGGCAGCGCCGGGCGCCGCTCGGCCAGGAAGACCCCGCGCAGGGTCCGTGCCACCGCCGGCAGGCTCCGCAGGCGGCCCGCTCGCTCCTGCGCCCCGGCGTCGCGCTGCATGGAGGCGGCGGCGCGAGCGGCCTCGCGGGCACGCACCTTGTGGTGGAGAGATGGGGGTGGGCGGAGGGAGAGAGGGCGGAGAGAGGGGGGAGAGAGAGGGGGAGGGAGGGAGAGAGAGGGACAGAGAGAGAGGGGGGAGAGAGAGGGAGGGAGGGAGGGAGAGAGAGGGAGGGAGGGAGAGAGAGGGACAGAGAGAGAGGGGAGAGAGAGGGAGGGAGGTGGGAAGAGAGAGGGAAAGAGAGAGGGAGGAGAGAAAGGGAGGGAGGGGGGGGAGAGAGAGAGGGACGGAGAGAGAGAGGGAGGGAGGGACGGAGAGAGGGACGGAGAGAGAGGGAGGGAGGGGGGGAGAGAGAGGGACAGGGGAGGGGGGGAGAGAGAGGGAGAGGGACAGAGAGAGAGGGAGGGGGGAAGAGAGAGGGAAATAGAGAGGGGGGAGAGAGAGGGAGGGAGGGGGGGGAGAGAGAGAGGGACGGAGAGAGAGGGGGAGGGAGGGACGGAGAGAGGGACAGGAGAGGGGGAGAGAGAGAGGGAGGGAGGGGGAAAGAGAGAGGGGAGAGAGAGGGGGAGAGAGGGCGAGAGAGAGGGGGAGAGAGAGGGGGAGAGAGGGCGAGAGAGAGGGGGAGAGAGAGGGGAGAGAGAGGGGGAGAGAGAGGGGGAGAGAGAGAGAGAGACAGAAAGAGGAGGGAGAGAGGGGGAGGAGACGAGGGGGGGGGGGAGAAAGAGGGAGGGAGGGGGGGAGAGAGAGGGGAGAGAGAGCGACAGAGAGCGCGAGGGAGGAAGAGAGCGAGAGAGAGGGACAGAGGGGGAGAGAGAGGTGGGGGGGGGGGTGCAGAGGGAGAGAGAGGAACAGGGCAGAGGAATAAAGGAAAAGTAGAAAGGCACATGAACGTTCAATGCACCAACAACAACAACCGCCATTCGCCACTAAGTGGCGGTGACGTCACCACGACGCTTGTGCCAGACCATGTGCACCTTGAGGCCACGTGAAGTGTCGAACGCCCGCTGGCAGGAGGTCACGGGGCAGACCCAGGTGCCACGGGTCGACTGACTGAGATGACTGAGATGACTGGCTGATGCACCACCTGTGCCCCCTACTGTGCCAACCTGCTGTGCTTTAGCCACCCGGCGCTCCGCTCGTTGTTGTGAGCGTCGCTCCTCCGCCCTCCGTTGTTGTTGGAGGGCGACTGCCTCCAACTGCCCAGTAGCATCCTTCACGAGCCTCCTCCACAGAGGCCGATCTTGACACCGCTGGTACCGGTCATCGGCAAGTCCACTCAGCTCCACGTCCTCCTGTACCACGTCACTGCATCTCTTCTCTAGCCCGTGCCGCGCCCGCTTAGCCCCCTCGATCCGGCCGAACAAAAGCTGTTTCGGCATGCGGTGGCTGGGCATGCGGGCTACATGGCCCAGCCAACGCAGCCTTGCCCACCGGAGGAGCTCACCGATGGGACCTTGCCCAGATCTTTCAAGGATTTGTGAGCTCCTCACACAATCCAGTCTGGTTAAACCCAGGATGGATCGTAGGCAGGCCAGCCTAAATGTTTCTAACCGGCGAAGATGTTACATTAGGGGGGTCCACGTTCGCAAGTGTAGAGAAGGGAGGGAATGACCGTGGCCGAGAAGACCTGAAGCTTACTGCGGAGCGACAGACCAGGTAGCTTCCACACAGCGTTACGCAACCGATGAAAAGATATTGCCGCTCAACTGATTCGGAGTGAGACCTCTGCTGTTAAACTGGAGCCAGTCATAAGCACACTGCCCAGGTATGGGAAACTCTCCACTCTCTCCACAACTGCCCCATCACCGATTGGGAGTTGTGGGGGTGGAGTGTCCGATAGTACAAAATACCCAGGCAGGTGCTTAGTTTTGGTGGGGCTGATGGTAAGGCCCCACCTCTTAGTGGCACGCTCCAGTCTCAGCAGCAGCAGCGTCTCCAACTCCTCCTCTGACTGAGCAGCTATTACCAAATCATCGGCATACATAACGTGGTTGAGCAATAGGGAGCCATCCCTTGACCGCACCCGGGCATCGATCAGCCTCCCATTATATCTGTACCATATGGAGATTCCCCCGGTATAGCTATTGAAGGCATCACGAACTACGTGGTCAAAATAGATGTTAAATAATTTGGGAGCCAGAGGACATCCCTGTCGCACCCCAAGGTGTACAGAGAATGGCTCTGACTCCCGGCCACGTAGTTTTACCCGGGCCCGCTCACCATCATGAAGGTCCTTAATGATCGTGAGCAGAGGGTCAGGTACTCCAAAAGCACGAAGAACAACCCAGAGCCCAGGCCTACTGATGGTATCATAGGCCTTGACCAGGTCAATAAAGCAGAGATGTAGGTCTTGTTGGAATTCCCTACACCTCTGCTGTAGCAGACGGACAGAAAATATGGCATCTGTGCAGAACCGCCCTTTCCTGAAACCGCATTGGGGCTCCGCAAGCCTCTCCTCAACGTGCCTGGCAAGGCGATGCTGAATAATCCTTGCCAGGACCTTTCCCGGCACACTGAGGAGTGAGATGCCCCTGCAGTTGTTGTTACAGTCTGTGCGGTCCCCCTTCTTAAAAAGGGGGACCACCAAGGCATCCTTCCAATCCTGCGGAACCCGTCCAGTGGTCCAGACCGTTGTTATGTCATATAGGGCAGTCTGTGCACAAACGCCACCCTCCCTCACCATTTCGCTTGGGAGATCATCTCTGCCCGCTGCCTTTCCTGGTCTCAGACTCCGGATCGCCTTCAGTACTTCCTCAACAGATGGCACCTCAGCCAGCCACTCACAGGGGGTGACTTCTTCCAATATTTGAGGCACCGCAGCCACAGCAGGGTCATCCTCACTTTGTGCCACGATGTTTTCCTGGCTGAGGGATTTCCCTTCCCCAGGACCTCACAGAAATGCTCAGCAAATCTGCAAACCTGTTCCTGGGGGTCGGAGATTGGATCACCATTTTTTCCCCTAATGATGGTAATAGGTGTGGCGCTGCAGGTACCTTTTTTGATGGAGTTAAATAGAGATTTGTGATCACGGGCCACTGAGGCAGACTCCATCTCCTCAGCAACCCGCGACCACCACCCATCCTTGCAGCGCCTCACGGCTCTCCGAACCTCCGAGCGAAGGCTGCGGTAAGCCTCCTCATTCTCTGACGTGGGATTCTGTAGCCGATGACAGTGGGCCTTTCGCTTTTTCTCAACCATCCTGAACACCTCTGTCAGCCAGGGTCTCTGGGGAGGTCTGGACCGCGTACCCAAAGCAGCCATTGCAGCTGCATGAGCCACAGTCCTAAACCTCGCCCATTTACCCTCGACATCAGGAAGAGTCGGGGACGATGCCAATCCCAGCCGCAAGCGATGATGAAATTCTAACTTGCAACTTTCATCAGATAACTGAGACCAGGCCACTTTAGGTTGGAATGGGGTCCTGGGTGTACACCCACCACCGGAGTGGAAGAATGGCAGGCGCATCTTACAAATGACTAGTCGATGGTCAGAGGGCAGATCAGCTCCACGGTAGGTCCTGGTGTCAAGGACATGGGCTCGCATCCGCTGGTCCGTCACTATGTAGTCCAGCAGATGTTCTTGCTTGGACCCGGCATGCATCCATGATGTTGTGTGGATGTGCCGATGCCGGAACAGCGTGTTGGTAATTACAAGCCCATGGGCTGCACAAAAATCTAGCAGCCTCCTACCGTTGTTATTGAGCTGATCTGGCCCATGCCCTCCAATCACTCCAGACCAGGTGCCAGTATCATGACCAACTCGGGCATTGAAGTCACCCAACATGATGACTCTATCCCGAGGGGCCACTTTAGCCAGCACCTGTGACAGGTCATAGAAGGCATCTGACTCATCGGCTTTGCCTGCATCCCTCCACGGATGTTCATCTTCGGTGGGGGCATAAGTAACCACGACCACCATTCCTCGCCTCCGGTTGATGGGAAGGCGAGCCCAAAGTAGCCTGGGGCTTAGAGCTTCCCACACCTCACTGCCACGCTCCCACGCCCCCTTCATTCTTTTGTTCAAAAGAAGAGCCACACCCTGTTGTTTGGCAGTCTGCTGCCCCGAGTAGAGAACTGTCCACCCCTCATGGTGGCAGGAGACAGAGCCGGTCCACCGGACCTCCTGAATGCCACAGAGATCCAGGCGGTACCGGTCCAGCTCCCGACAGAGTGGCAGCCTCTCCTCCGCAGTGAGCGTTCGAACATTCCACATGGCCACCCGTAGTAGTGGCTTTTCGTTGTTTCTGGAGGAGCCCCGAGGGTAGATATTCAATCTCCTGGCTCTGCCAATTGGGGTTTGGCCAGGAGACATCATAGACGTCTGGCCCCCCGGGGCCTACGGCACAAGCTTATTAGGTACATATTTCAGTTTAACTCGTAGTTTCGTGGTAATTAATTGAAGGTGGAGGGGTTACCAGCCCCTCGCACCCGTCCAGAGCCCCCGTTTAGCCCCTGTGGTGGACACATATGCCATGAGGGGAGGAGCCAATCAAAATTGGATCTCCCCCCACAGCACTGTCCACGACAGAGTTGCCCGTCCGGCACCGCGAGGAGGGAGGGGGTTGTTTTGCACCACCATTGACAACAGCAACATCACCTGCCATTTGCCACTAGGTGGCAGTGCCAGGCTAGGTGCACCTCGAGGTCATCGCGTGAAGTGTGAAACGCTCTCACCGACCCTCTCACTCACCCACCCACCCACCCACTCACTCACCCACCCACCCTCTCACTCACCCATCCACTCACCCACCCATCCACTCTCTCACCCACCCACTCACTTACTTACTCACCCACCCACTCACTCACTCACCCACCCTCTCACTCATCCACTCACCCACCCTCTCACTCATCCACTCACTCACCCGCCCACCCACCCACCCTCTCACTCGCCCACCCTCTCACTCACCCACCAACCCACCCCTCTCACTCCCACACTAACCTCTCTTTCACCCACCCACCCACCCACACTCACCCTGTCGATCAGTGACTGCGAGATCCCCTTCAGTGCCGGGCTGAGGGTCGCCGCCGGTCCCGGCGTTGCCTCCGCCTCCGCCCGGTTCTCCGTCTGTGCGGTCGTCCTATCTCCCGGCGTGGCGCCCGAGGACTTGAGGGCCACGTTGGCCAGCGCCTTCTCCATCTGGCGACGCCCGTCAACAAACACCTTCGGCAAAAAACTCGCGCCTCCGCTCTGAACGATCAAGTAACTCTATAAACCATACCCGTCAACGCCCTAAATCAGTGTCGACCTTTTTGCAGACCAATTCAGACACCACACTACTATACACTACATTACTACACTACTATACAATACACTACTATACACTACATTACTACACACTGCACTGCTATACACTACATGATACACTACACAATACCATACCCGTCAACCTTAAATCAGTGTCGACCTTTTTGCAGACCAATTTAGACACCACACTACTACACACTACATTACTACACTACTATACAATACACTACTATACACTACATTACTACACACTGCACTGCTATACACTACATGATACACTACACAATACCATACCCGTCAACCCCCTAATGAGTGTCGACCTTTTTGCAGACCAATTCAGACACCACACTACTATACACTACATTACTACACTACTATACAATACACTACTATACACTACATTACTACACACTGCACTGCTATACACTACATGATACACTACACAATACCATACTCGTCAACCCCCTAATGAGTGTCGACCTTTTTGCAGACCAATTCAGACACCACACTACTATACACTACATTACTACACTACTATACAATACACTACTACACACTACATTACTACACACTGCACTGCTATACACTACATGATACACTACACTATACCATACCCGTCAACCCCCTAAATCAGTGTCGACCTTTTTGCAGACCAATTCAGACACCACACTACTATACACTACATTACTACACAGTGCACTACTATAACATACACTACACTACAATACACTACATTACTACACAACTGCACTGTTATACACTAAATGATACACTACACTATACCATACCTGTCAACCCCTTATCAGTGCCCTTATCTTATTACAGACCAATTCAGAAGTTATTGGTCACCCCGTGCTCTTATAAATCTCAACGTTCATCCTACAAAGTCCCATATTGAAAGGGCTGTAACGCCGCATGGCCCTGACAACCCAATTATCCCGTACAAGAATACGGTGCAAACACCGAATGGGTTGACGCGGTTGTGATAAACTAAATTTTCCACGGTATTACTTCAATTTTGGCTTAAAGCTTTCGTGACTGCAGGGATTCAAATATTCTTGGTTCTTTCGGTAATGTCACCGCCACGTAGACAGGGAAACAATAAAATAGCAAAAATATAAAATATGCTTAACTTGACACCCGTGGGAAAACCACAGCAAGAATTTGTTTTTTTTGTTTGCTGAAGCGACAACATTTTTTTCCCTCTTGCCGTGGTTTTCCCCACCTGATGACGATTGCTTGTGTTGCAATCGAAACGCCGCGATTTGTTTTATTTAAAATACCTACGTTACTTTACCGAAAGAACCCAAGAGTATCCACCCCTGTGTCGTGGTCAAATCTCGTAATCGAAATTCAGACTGCAGTAAAACCCTGGATTGCGAGTAAACTTGGGTCCGCGAGCGTTTTGCAAGAGCAGCAACATTTTTAAAAATAAATATTAATTTGATGAACGAGCGAGGGTCTAGCAATACCAGTAGTTCTAGATTTGAAGCTCTCGTGACTGCAAGGATCCATACTCTTTGGTTATATTATATTCTTAGTTTTTTCGGTAAAGTCACGTTGAAGAGAAACAACAAAATAATAAAATATATATAAAACAATAAAAAATTCTCACGTTTCGACCATAACTCAAACGGTCGTCTTCAGGTGTGTTGGTTCGCATAAATTAATTTTTAAACGGCGCATTTATTTATTTATAAAAAACGTTAGCGCCACGCGCAACGATTTGGCAGTTTACCCAGGACTAGTCCATCTATATTCTGAAAAGAGGAGGGGGGAGACGAAATTTTTTATAATGTATGCTGTCTGAAAGCCACTGTAAGCGTGAACAATCAATTAAGACCTGAAATGGTTTATCAAATCTTTCCAATGATTGCTAAGATAGAATCTTTGGTTCTATTCGAGAAAAATCACGTAGGTAAAAAAATAATACGAGTAGCAGTACGTGTACACTTTGTACACGTGATCACAGCTGATGTACGAGTGCTTTGATATACGAGTGCTTTGGATTACAAACACGTTTCCGGAATGCAATTATGCTTAGCAAATCCAAGGTTTTACTGTACTTCCTTGGTTGTCCAATCAATTCCAAATGTTGCACGCGTACTCAAGATCCGGTGGCAACGCATGCCTGCATCAAAATCGGCATCAATTAATCAACTGATTCGCTACTTTAAAGCAATTCACATTTTGCTACGGACGGCTTATTGATTGTATATTTTCGTGCAGGTCAGAAACGCCGCTTTCCCAAAGCTGCGGAATCTGCTCGCGCAAAACGCACGCGCCGCGTGCCTCAGGCACCATCGGCTTAACTTCTCAAAGACGGCAAGTTAAACTAAGTTGTTAATAAAACCGTTGTTTTATATATATGTGTAAAAAAACGTATTTTTTTAAGGAGTTTATTATTTCACCTGGGTAAAGGCCCACTGGAGAGACCTCGCCACCGCAAATGATAGCGGGGCAACCTAAGCGGCTCGTCAGTTACACAGACAGAAAAGCTCACAGGCAGGCAAGGCAGGCAGGCGGATGGATGGATGGACAGAAAGACAGAAAGACGTACAATCAGGCAGCTGAACAGACAGGACAGATGTACACACACACAACCAGCTAAACACACAGACAAATAGACAGACAGATGTACACACACAATCAGCTAGACACACAGACAGTTAGACAGACAGATGTACACACAATCAGCTAGACACAGACAGTTAGACAGACAAGACAGATGTACACACACATAACCAGCTAGACAGATTACAGACATGTACAGACAAGACGGATGTACACACACACAACCAGCTAGACACACAGACAGCTGAACAGACAAGACAGATGTACACACACACAACCAGCTAGACACACAGACAGATGTACAGACAAGACAGATGTACACACACATAACCAGCTAGACAGATTACAGACAGATGTACAGACAAGACGGATGTACACACAAACAACCAGCTACACACACAGACAGCTGAACAGACAGCTGTCAGACAGCTGAACAGACAGATGTAGAGACAAGACAGATGTACACACACACACAACCAGCTATACACACAGAGAGCTGAAAAGACAGATGTAGAGACAAGACAGATGTACACACACACACACAACCAGCTAGACACACAGACAGCTGAACAGACAGCTGTACAGACAGCTGAACAGACAAGACGGATGTACACAAACACACAACCAGCAAGACACACAGACAGCTGTCTGTCAGACAGCTGAACAGACAGCTGAACAGACAGCTGAACAGACAGATGTACAGACAAGACAGATGTACACACACACAACCAGCTAGACACAGACAGCTGTACAGACACAACAGATGTACACACACACACACAACCAGCTAGACACACAGACAGCTGAACAGACAGATGTACAGACAAGACAGATGTACACATACACACAACCAGCTAGACACAGACAGCTGTACAGACAAGACAGATGTACACACACACAACCAGCTAGACACACAGACAGCTGTACAGACAAGACGGATGTACACACACACACACACAACCAGCTAGACACACAGACAGCTGTACAGACAAGACAGATGTACACACACAACCAGCTAGACACACAGACAGCTGTACAGACAAGACGGATGTACACACACACAACCAGCTAGACACACAGACAGCTGAACAGACAAGACGGATGTACACACACACACAACCAGCTCGACACACAGACAGCTGAACAGACAGATGTACAGACAAGACAGATGTACACACACACAACCAGCTAGACACACAGACAGCTGTACAGACAAGACGGATGTACACACACACATACAACCAGCAAGACACACAGACAGCTGAACAGACAAGACAGATGTACACACACACACAACCAGCAAGACACACAGACAGCTGAACAGACAAGACAGATGTACACACACACACACAACCAGCAAGACACACAGACAGCTGTACAGACAAGACAGATGTACACACACACAACCAGCAAGACACACAGACAGCTGTACAGACAAGACAGATGTACACACACACAACCAGCAAGACACACAGACAGCTGTACAGACAAGACGGATGTACACACACACACAACCAGCTAGACACACAGACAGCTGTACAGACAAGACGGATGTACACACACACACACACAACCAGCTAGACACACAGACAGCTGTACAGACAAGACGGATGTACACACACATACAACCAGCTAGACACACAGACAGCTGTACAGACAAGACGGATGTACACACACACAACCAGCTAGACACACAGACAGCTGAACAGACAAGACGGATGTACACACACACACAACCAGCAAGACACACAGACAGCTGTACAGACAAGACGGATGTACACACACACACAACCAGCTAGACACACAGACAGCTGTACAGACAAGACAGATGTACACACACACAACCAGCTAGACACACAGACAGCTGTACAGACAAGACGGATGTACACACACACAACCAGCAAGACACACAGACAGCTGTACAGACAGCTGAACAGACAAGACAGATGTACACACACACACACAACCAGCTAGACACACAGACAGCTGTACAGACAAGACAGATGTACACACACACAACCAGCTAGACACACAGACAGCTGTACAGACAAGACGGATGTACACACACACACAACCAGCTAGACACAGACAGATGTACAGACAAGACAGATGTACACACACATACAACCAGCTAGACACACAGACAGCTGTACAGACAAGACGGATGTACACACACACACAACCAGCTCGACACACAGACAGCTGAACAGACAGATGTACAGACAAGACAGATGTACACACACACAACCAGCTAGACACACAGACAGCTGTACAGACAAGACGGATGTACACACACACATACAACCAGCAAGACACACAGACAGCTGAACAGACAAGACAGATGTACACACACACACACAACCAGCAAGACACACAGACAGCTGAACAGACAAGACAGATGTACACACACACACACAACCAGCAAGACACACAGACAGCTGTACAGACAAGACAGATGTACACACACACAACCAGCAAGACACACAGACAGCTGTACAGACAAGACAGATGTACACACACACAACCAGCAAGACACACAGACAGCTGTACAGACAAGACGGATGTACACACACACACAACCAGCTAGACACACAGACAGCTGTACAGACAAGACGGATGTACACACACACACACAACCAGCTAGACACACAGACAGCTGTACAGACAAGACGGATGTACACACACATACAACCAGCTAGACACACAGACAGCTGTACAGACAAGACGGATGTACACACACACAACCAGCTAGACACACAGACAGCTGAACAGACAAGACGGATGTACACACACACACACAACCAGCAAGACACACAGACAGCTGTACAGACAAGACGGATGTACACACACACACACAACCAGCTAGACACACAGACAGCTGTACAGACAAGACAGATGTACACACACACACAACCAGCTAGACACACAGACAGCTGTACAGACAAGACGGATGTACACACACACACACAACCAGCTAGACACACAGACAGATGTAGAGACAAGACAGATGTACACACACATACAACCAGCTAGATACACAGACAGCTGTACAGACAAGACAGATGTACACACACACAACCAGCTAGACACACAGACAGCTGAACAGACAAGACGGATGTACACACACACACACAACCAGCTAGACACACAGACAGCTGAACAGACAAGACAGATGTACACACACACACAACACAACCAGCTAGACACACAGACAGCTGTACAGACAAGACGGATATACACACACACAACCAGCTAGACACACAGACAGCTGTACAGACAAGACAGATGTACACACACACACACACACAACCAGCTAGACACACAGACAGCTGTACAGACAAGACAGATGTACACACACACACACAACCAGCTAGACACACAGACAGCTGTACAGACAAGACGGATGTACACACACACACAACCAGCTAGACACACAGACAGCTGAACAGACAAGACGGATGTACACACACACACAACCAGCTAGACACACAGACAGCTGTACAGACAAGACAGATGTACACACACACACACAACCAGCTAGACACACAGACAGCTGTACAGACAAGATGGATGTACACACACACACAACCAGCTAGACACACAGACAGCTGTACAGACAAGACGGATGTACACACACACACACAACCAGCTAGACACAGACAGCTGTACACACAAGACAGATGTACACACACACAACCAGCTAGACACACAGACAGCTGTACAGACAAGACAGATGTACACACACACACAACCAGCTAGACACACAGACAGCTGTACAGACAAGACGGATGTACACACACACACACACAACCAGCTAGACACACAGACAGCTGTACAGACAAGATGGATGTACACACACACAACCAGCTAGACACACAGACAGCTGTACAGACAGCTGTACAGACAAGACAGGTGTACACACACAACCAGCTAGACACACAGACAGCTGTACAGACAAGACGGATGTACACACACACACAACACAACCAGCTAGACACACAGACAGCTGAACAGACAAGACGGATGTACACACACACACAACCAGCTAGACACAGACAGCTGTACACACAAGACGGATGTACACACACACACACACAACCAGCTAGACACAGACAGCTGTACACACAAGATGGATGTACACACACACACACATACAACCAGCTAGACACACAGACAGCTGTACAGACAAGACAGATGTACACACACACACACAACCAGCTAGACACACAGACAGCTGTACAGACAAGACAGATGTACACACACACACACAACCAGCTAGACACACAGACAGCTGTACAGACAAGACGGATGTACACATACACACACAACCAGCAAGACACACAGACAGCTGTACACACAAGACGGATGTACACACACACACACACAACCAGCTAGACACACAGACAGCTGTACACACAAGACGGATGTACACACACACACACACAACCAGCTAGACACACAGACAGCTGTACACACAAGACGGATGTACACACACACACAACCAGCTAGACACAGACAGTTGCACAGACAAGACAGATGTACACACACACACATACAACCAGCTAGACACACAGACAGCTGTACAGACAAGACAGATGTACACACACACACAACCAGCTAGACACACAGACAGCTGTACACACAAGACGGATGTACACACACACACAACACAACCAGCTAGACACACAGACAGCTGAACAGACAAGACGGATGTACACACACACACAACCAGCTAGACACAGACAGCTGTACACACAAGACGGATGTACACACACACACACACAACCAGCTAGACACAGACAGCTGTACACACAAGATGGATGTACACACACACACACATACAACCAGCTAGACACACAGACAGCTGTACAGACAAGACAGATGTACACACACACACACAACCAGCTAGACACACAGACAGCTGTACAGACAAGACAGATGTACACACACACACACAACCAGCTAGACACACAGACAGCTGTACAGACAAGACGGATGTACACATACACACACAACCAGCAAGACACACAGACAGCTGTACACACAAGACGGATGTACACACACACACACACAACCAGCTAGACACACAGACAGCTGTACACACAAGACGGATGTACACACACACACACACACAACCAGCTAGACACACAGACAGCTGTACACACAAGACGGATGTACACACACACACAACCAGCTAGACACAGACAGTTGCACAGACAAGACAGATGTACACACACACACATACAACCAGCTAGACACACAGACAGCTGTACAGACAAGACAGATGTACACACACACACAACCAGCTAGACACACAGACAGCTGTACACACAAGACGGATGTACACACACACACAACACAACCAGCTAGACACACAGACAGCTGTACAGACAAGACAGATGTACACACACACACAACCAGCTAGACACACAGACAGCTGTACAGACAAGATGGATGTACACACACACACATACAACCAGCTAGACACACAGACAGCTGTACAGACAAGACGGATGTACACACACACACAACCAGCTAGACACACAGACAGCTGTACAGACAAGACGGATGTACACACACACACACAACCAGCTAGACACACAGACAGCTGTACAGACAAGACGGATGTACACACACACAACCAACTAGACACACAGACAGCTGAACAGACAAGACAGATGTACACACACACACACAACCAGCAAGACACACAGACAGCTGAACAGACAGATGTACAGACAAGACAGATGTACACACACACAACCAGCTAGACGCACAGACAGCTGTACAGACAAGACGGATGTACACACACAACCAGCAAGACACACAGACAGCTGAACAGACAAGACGGATGTACACACACACACAACCAGCTAGACACACAGACAGCTGTACAGACAAGACGGATGTACACACACACACAACCAGCTAGACACACAGACAGCTGTACAGACAGCTGAACAGACAAGAAAGACACACACACACACAACCAGCTAGACACACAGACAGCTGTACAGACAAGACGGATGTACACACACACACAACCAGCTAGACACACAGACAGCTGTACAGACAGCTGAACAGACAAGAAAGACACACACACACACAACCAGCTAGACACACAGACAGCTGTACAGACAAGACGGATGTACACATACACACACACACAACCAGCTAGACACACAGACAGCTGTACAGACAGCTGAACAGACAAGACAGACACACACACAACACAACCAGCTAGACACAGACTGACGCCGCAGGTTACCAACCCCACGAGGCCGGCCCCCGACGGCGGCGCTCTCACCTTGGGCGTGAGGCCTCCACCTCCCCCACCTCCCCCACCTCCCCGTGCCATCCGCAGCGCGTCCCCGGCCGTGGTGCAGCGCTCGGCATCGGGGGGCCGGGGCAGCGGCGCCGGCGTCACGTCGGGCACTGCGTCAACGTCGAAGCGCGGGTGCCAGCGCGCCAGCCGATCCTCGGGCACAGCCATGGGGGGCGACAGCGACTCCAGGAAGGCCTGCGGGAGGCGGGCGGGCAAACCAACGATGACAACGCGGCCGCGGCGCGAGCTCGCCGGACGATTCGATTCGGTTTCGCGAATCGGCCGCGTTCTGTTCGCTCGGCGCAAGCCCCTTCGAATTTTGATTCAAAGCTTTCGCGGCCGCAGCAATATCATATTCTCAGCTCTTTCGGGCGAAGTCGTCACGGTTGAAGGGAAACAATAAAAAAGATCTTCTTTGGTTCTTTCGGTAAAGTCACCACGTAGAATGATAATAAAATAATAAATTGATAAAATAAAATAACACAATAATATTCTCACGACGTTTCGGCCACAACACAAGCGGCCTTCATCAGGTGAAGGGGGCGAGACTGTCTGGTAGGACAGCGCTGTCCTACCAGAAGGCCGCTTGTGTTGTGGCCGAAACGTCGTGAGAATATTATTGTGTTATTTTATTTTATCAATTTATTATTTTATTATCATTCTACGTGACTTTACCGAAAGAACCAAAGAAGATGAATCATTGCAGTCACGAAAGCTTTAAATCGAAATAAAATATATATGAAACGATACAACAAAAATTCTCACGACGTTTCGACCGTAACCGACCCGACACACCCTGATGACGGCCGTTTGTGTTACGGTCGAAACGCCGTGAGAATTTTTTTCATTGTTTTATATAGATTTTATTACTTTATTGTTTCCCTTCCAACGTGGTGGTGACTTTACCAAAAGAACCAAGAATATAATAAAAATATTGTTTTATATTTTTATTATTTTATTGTTTCCCTACCTACGTGGTGACTTTACCCAAAGAACCAAGAATAATAATTTTGTTTTATATTTTTATTACTTTATTGTTTCCCTTCAACGTGGTGGTGACTTTACCGAAAGAACCAAGAATCTAATAAAAATATTGTTTTATATTTTTATTATTTTATTGTTTCCCTACCTACGTGGTGACTTTACCGAAAGAACCAAGCATATAATAAAAATATTGTTTTACATTTTTATTATTTTATTGTTTCCCTACCTACGTGGTGACTTTACCCAAAGAACCAAGAATAATCATTGTTTGATATTTTTATTATTTTATTGTTTCCCTTCTACGTGGTGGTGACTTTACCGAAAGAACCAAGAATATAATAAAAATATTGTTTCATATTTTAATTATTTTATTGTTTCCCTTCTACGTGGTGGTGACTTTACCGAAAGAACCAAGAATAAAATAAAAATATTGTTTTATATTTTTATTATTTTATTGTTTCCCTATCTACATGGTGGTGACTTTACCGAAAGAACCAAGAATATAATAAAAATATTGTTTTATTATTTTATTGTTTCCCTTCTACGTGGTGGTGACTTTACCGAAAGAACCAAGAATATAATAAAAATATTGTTTTATATTTTTATTATTTTATTGTTTCCCTATCTACGTGGTGGTGACTTTACCGAAAGAACCAAGAATATAATAAAAATATTGTTTTATATTTTTATTATTTTATTGTTTCCCTATCTACGTGGTGGTGACTTTACCGAAAGAACCAAGAATATAATAAAAATATTGTTTTATAGATATTTGATTATTTTATTGTTTCCCTTCCAACGTGGTGGTGACTTTACCGAAAGAGCTAAGCACACAAACCCTTCGCCAATTGGCCGCGTCGGGCTGGTGGCGGGTTTAACGGTGCAACGTTGAAATTTTCACGCGGTCTGACCCAACAACAACAACAAAACCACCTCTACTATGGACGACATTGGTTGCGAAAGGCTACCACGCCGCTTTAAACAGGTTTGATATCGGCGGCGGTGGCCATTGCCCGTCAGTCTCTCAAGGGGGGGGGGTACGCAGACCCCCCTGGGGAGGAGGGGGGGGTAACGTGAGGTTGGGTTATAAATGCGCCAGGAAAATGCAACTATTGCATTATGCTCTTTGGTTCTATTCGGTAACAGTCACGTGGGTAAAAAATAAAATAACAAAAAATCACGACGATTCGGTCACAACACGAGTGGGCCTTCATCGGGCGAGGGGGACCGGACTGTCCAGAGGACAGCGCTGGAGTGAAGACATGCAAGCCCAGGTCCCGCCCTTTAAGCTTGCTGTCGTGGCATCTTTTTAGGAAGGTCAGCGCGTCTCGATGAGCCGCGGCTTCTTGTCCCGTTGTCTGATGAAAGCTCTAACAGATAGGTGAAAGCCCTCCCCCGTAGAGGTTATCGATGCTAGATTTTGATGCTTTCGTGACTGCGAGGATCCACACTCTTTGGATCCTTGCAGTCACGAACGCTTCAAGTCTAGTATTGCATTATAGAATTTTCAGAGCCACGCTTGCTTGCATGTTCACTACAAGGACTGTGTGTGTGGTTAATGCAGTAACTTGATTGCTTGCAAAAGCCATCTTCCATTCGGTGTTTGAACATTTTTTTTTTTTAAACACGATTCCTGTTTAATTTCCCGAAAGGGTAAAAACGCCTATCATGACACTGTGCAACACAATTTTTGCTCCTGGGTAGTTAAAAGTGTTATTTGGTAATTGCTTATGCCTAAAAAGTATAGAAAATGGCTATCATTCCCCACAAACTTTGCTTTTGTGACCGGGACAGTGGTATTTTGAAATGTACCCATTTTGAAATGAGAAAAACGGGAGAATTTGTGTCTTTTCGTTCACATGAAGTCAGAAAAAAAAAACCACCAAAATCAATACGTATTTATACTAAAGTAATACAAAGACGACTACAAAAGATTTAGAAGTGAGTAGTTTTTCAAGATTTACTCTGTTTAAACTGCATTCAACGAGGGCGGGGGGGGGGGTAACACAGCAGTAGCCAAAAGAGGTTGAGAACCACTACTCTACTTTCTACACCGTTCTGCTCAGCGCTATCTGACGGACTTCTGTGCAAGGGCACCACGGTGGCGAGATGTTAACTACCTCGCCTGGTATGCAGGTGAACAGGGGAAGAGAATATTAAATTTAACTCGCTCACTGTCCCTCTGGAGTACAAGGGGAGATCACACAAACTCCACTCACTTACTAAAACAGGGGGAGATAATACAAGGTCCACTGACTCACTCACACTGTAGAACAGGGGGGAGATCACACAAACTACACTCACTCACTCTGTAGAACAGGGGGAGGAGATCACACAAACTTCACCCACTCACTCACTCTGTAGAACAGGGGGAGGAGATCACACAAACTCTACTCACTCTGTAGAACAGGGGGAGATCACACAAACTCCACTCACTCACTCTGTACAACAGGGGGAGAGATCACACAAACTCCACTCACTCACTATGTAGAACAGGGGGAGATCACACAAACTCCACTCACTCTGTAGAACAGGGGGAGACCACAAACTTCACTCACTCTGTGTAACAGGGGGAGATCACACAAACTCCACTCACTCTGTAGAACAGGGGGAGACCACAAACTTCACTCACTCACTCTGTAGAACAGGGGGAGATCACACAAACTCCACTCACTCTGTAGAACAGGGGGAGACCACAAACTTCACTCACTCACTCTGTAGAACAGGGGGAGATCACGCAAACTCCACTCACTCACTCTGTAGAACAGGGGGAGATCACACAAACTGCACTCACTCACTCTGTAGAACAGGGGGAGATCACAAAACTCCACTCACTCACTCTGTAGAACAGGGGGAGATCACACAAACTCCACTCACTCACTCTGTAGAACAGGGGGAGATCACACAAACTCCACTCACTCACTCTGTAGAACAGGGGGGAGAGAGAGATCACACAAACTCCACTCACTCTCACTCTGTAGTACAGGGGGAGGAGATCACACAAACTCCACTCACTCACTCTGTAGAACAGGGGGGAGAGAGAGAGATCACACAAACTCCACTCACTCTGTAGAACAGGGAGAGGAGATCACACAAACTCCACTCACTCACTCTGTAGAACAGGGGGGAGAGAGAGATCACACAAACTCCACTCACTCTGTAGAACAGGGGGGAGAGAGAGATCACACAAACTCCACTCACTCACTCTGTAGAACAGGGGAGAGAGAGAGATCACACAAACTCCACTCACTCACTCTGTAGAACAGGGGGGGAGATCACACAAACTCCACTCACTCTGTAGAACAGGGGGAGATCACACAAACTCCACTCACTCTGTAGAACAGGGGGAGGAGATCACACAAACTCCCCTGACTCAATCATAAGACATAGATCCCGCCCCCCCCCCCCCCGCTCCTGGTGTAGCCTTTCAACAGGCTGTTGGGTGGCAAGTGTTGTGAGCGTGTAGGCAGCACGGTGGCACACGAGGGGTGGGGGTTGGGTGGCCAGCAACCCATGCCCGCCCGCCCGAAGCGGCAACCGTTGCCTCAACAGTCCGTCAAGGCAATTGCAGCGCTGTCCCTTCGCCTATCCATCTCCCCCTCGTGTGGGCCTCGGTGTGACCTCTGACCCCGACCCGAAAGACCCCCCCCCCCCCCCCTTGCCTCACCTTGTGATGTTTCTTGACGATGGCGAGCAGGCGGCGGTGGAACGAGCGACGCCGTTCCAGGAGTCGAGCCGCCGTCAGGTGGGGTCGCGACCCCTGCGTCGTGTCACCTACGGCGGGGGTGGGGTCGAGGGTCGCGAGGACGGAGTTGGAAGTGGCGGCGGGGGGCGGGGGGGGGCACCGGAGAGGGTCAGAGGTCGGCTGCCGTGGGTGTGGTGAGAGGTGAGCCCCAAAGAGGGTGGCTAGGGGGATGCTCGGTTGAGAGTGGGTGGGCGGTGAGGGTGGCGAGCGGCGAGGGTATTGGTGGGCGATGAGGGTGAGTGTGGCGGTGAGCGCCAACCCTTGAGGAGGAGAGGGGGCCCTCCATGGTGAGCTGCTAGTGAGGGTGGCGAGTGTGCTGGCGAGTGTAGTGGCGAGTTAGGTGGCGAGCGTGGCGGTGAGTTTGGTTGGTGAGCATCCACCCGTTGGGGAGGAGAGGGGCTTGATGGTGAGCAGGTGGCGAGTGTGGTGGTGAGTGTGGTGGTGAGCCACGGTGGTGAGCACTCACCCGTGGGGAGCAGGGGCTCGATGGTGAGGTGGTAGTCCCCCGGGCGGGCCGAGTGGCTCCACGCGACTACGGCTCTCTCCTGACGGAAGCGATACGCCTCTGGGTACACAGCGTGGATCTGCCCAACACTGCGCTCCTCAAAACGCCTGAATCACACGCAGTTACATATACACACACACAGTTACATATACACACACACAGTTACATAAACACAGTTACATAAACACACACAGTTACATAAACACACACACAGTTACATAAACACACACACAGTTACATATACACACACACAGTTACATATACACACACACAGTTACATATACACACACACAGTTACATATACACACACACAGTTACATATACACAAACACAGTTACATATACACACACACAGTTACATATACACACACACTTACATATACACACACACTTACATATACACACACAGTTACATATACACACACAGTTACATATACACACACAGTTACATATACACACACACTTACATATACACACACACAGTTACATATACACACACACAGTTACATATACACACACACAGTTACATATACACACACAGTTACATATACACACACACAGTTACATAAACACACACACAGTTACATATACACACACACAGTTACATATACAAACACACTTACATATACACACACACTTACATATACACACACAGTTACATATACACACACAGTTACATATACACACACAGTTACATATACACACACACTTACATATACACACACACTTACATATACACACACACAGTTACATATACACACACACAGTTACATATACACACACAGTTACATATACACACACACAGTTACATAAACACACACACAGTTACGGATATAAACACATGCACAGTTACATATATACACCTAGTTTTTTATATATAGACAGACATACAGTTACATATATACACACACACAGATACATATACACACACACAGATACACACAGTTACATATTAGACAAAGATCCCCCGTATAGCCTTAACAGACTGTAGAGGCAAGTGCTGTTAGCGAGCACCTATTAAGGCCGGCACGGCACACGAGGTGGTGGTGTGGCCAGCAGCAAGCCCGGACGCGGCTGTCTCTCCAGCGGCGATGTTTTTACACACCGCACCAGGTACTCATGTGAGGCCGAGTCGACGTACAGGCACACACACACACGCACAGACATATACACACACAGACAGAAACACACGCCGACACACACGTAGATACACACACAAACAAACCGATGCACACACGCACGCACCGCTACACACAGAGACGCACGTAGATACACACACACACAGACCGATACAAATATGCACGCACCGATCAACACGCAGATACCCACAGACACACACACCGACACACACATAGACACACACACAAACAAACCGATGCACACACGCACGCACGCTCCACTACACACAGACACACAGAGACGCACGTAGATACACACACACACACAGACCGATACAAACATGCACGCACCGATCAACACGCAGATACCCACAGACACACACACCAATACACACGTAGATACACACACAAACAAACAAACCGATGCACACACGCACGCACCGCTACACACAGACGCACAGAGATACACACAGACACACAGACAGACACACACACCGACACACACGTAGATACACACACAAACAAACCGATCCACACACGCACGCACCGCTACACACAGACACACAGAGACGCACGTAGATACACACACACACACACACAGACCGATACAAACATGCACGCACGGATCAACACGCAGATACCCACAGACACACACACCGAAACACAGACACACGCCGATACACGCACGCATCAATACACACACGCACAGGCACACACACACACTCACGCCGATACACGTACCCGCGTGTGCGTCTCGCCCTCCTCCTCCCCTTACCTTCGCAGCATCTCGTGCACGGCGCTCTGCACCTTGGCGAAGGTGACGGTCTCCGCGCGGTTGAAGAGCATCCCCACCACCGTGTCCATGCTGCGGAACATCTCTGCCAGCAGCGTCATCTACACGCGCACGGCGGAGGGATACTCGGTGACACACTCACCCTCACGCAGTGACACTCTCACACAGTGACACGCTCGCACAGTGAAACACTCAGTGACGCACACAGTGACACTCACACTGACTCACAGTGACACACTCACTCTCACGCAGTGACGCGCTCGCACAGAGAAACACTCAGTGACTCACAGTGACTCGGTGACACACTGACTCACACTGACTCACAGTGACACACTCACTCTCACGCAGTGACACGCTCGCACAGAGAAACACTCAGTGACGCACACAGTGACACTCACACTGACTCACAGTGACACACTCACTCTCACACAGTGACTCGGTGACACACTGACTCACACTGACTCACAGTGACACACTCACTCTCACACAGTGACTCGCTCGCACAGAGAAACACTCAGTGACGCACACAGTGACACTCACACTGACTCACAGTGACACACTCACCCTCACACAGTGACACTCTCACTCTCACACAGTGACACGCTCGCACAGAGAAACACTCAGTGACTCACAGTGACTCGGTGACACACTGACTCACACTGACTCACAGTGACACACTCACTCTCACGCAGTGACACGCTCGCACAGAGAAACACTCAGTGACGCACACAGTGACACTCACACTGACTCACAGTGACACACTCACCCTCACACAGTGACACTCTCACTCTCACACAGTGACACGCTCGCACAGTGAAACACTCAGTGACTCACACAGTGACTCACAGTGACTCGGTGACACACTGACTCACAGTGACTCACAGTGACTCGGTGTCACAGTGACTCACAGTGACACACTCACCCTCACGCAGTGACACGCTCGCACAGAGAAACACTCAGTGACGCACAGTGACACTCACACTGACTCACAGTGACTCAGTGACACACTCACTCTCACACAGTGACTCGCTCGCACAGTGACGCTCACTCAGCGACTGACTCACTCTCACACAGTGACACGCTCACACAGAGAAACACTCAGTGACGCACACAGTGACACTCACAGTGACTCACAGTGACACACTCACTCTCACACAGTGACTCGCTCGCACAGAGAAACACTCAGTGACGCACACAGTGACACTCACACTGACTCACAGTGACACACTCACTCTCACGCAGTGACTCGCTCGCACAGTGAAACTCAGTGACGCACACAGTGACGCACACACTGACTCACAGTGACTCGGTGACACACTGACTCACAGTGACTCACAGTGACACACTCACTCTCACCCAGTGACTGACTCACTCTCACTCAGTGACACGCTCGCACAGAGAAACACTCAGTGACGCACACAGTGACGTACACAGTGACTCACAGTGACTCGGTGACACACTGACTTCACAGTGACTCACAGTGACACACTCACTCTCACACAGTGACGCTCACACAGTAAAACACTCAATGACGCACACAGTGACACTCACACTGACTCACAGTGACTCAGTGACACACTGACTCACAGTGACTCACAGTGACACACTGACTCACAGTGACTCACAGTGACACACTCACTCTCACCCAGTGACGCTCACTCAGCGACTGACTCACTCTCACTCCGTGACACGCTCACACAGTAAAACACTCAATGACGCACACAGTGACACTCACACTGACTCAGTGACACACTGACTTCACAGTGACACACTCACCCTCACCCAGTGACGCTCACTCAGCGACTGACTCACTCTCACTCCGTGACACGCTCGCACATTAAAACATTCAGTGACGCACACAGTGACACTCACACTGACTCACAGTGACACCCAATCTCACCCAGTGACGCTCACTCAGCGACAGACTCACTCTGTGACACGCTCGCACAGTAAAACACTCAATGACGCACACAGTGACACTCACACTGACTCACAGTGACTCACAGTGACACACTCACTCTCACACAGTGACGCTCACTCAGCGACTCGCTCACTCCGTGACATGCTCGCACAGAGAAACACTCAATGACGCACACAGTGACGCACTCCGTGACACACTCACATAGTGAAACACTCACTGACTCACAGTGACACACTCACACTGACTCACAGTGACACACTCACACTGACTCACAGTGACACACTCACACTGACTCACAGTGACACACTCACACTGACTCACAGTGACACACTCACTCACACACAGTGACACTCACACTGACTCACAGTGACACACTCACTCACACGCAGTGACACACTCACTCACACACAGTGACACACTCACTCACACACAGTGACGCACTCAGTGACACTCACGAATGGTGATTGTCGTTGGTGATGGTGGCGATGTTGTTGGTGGCAATGGTGATGTTTTGGTTGTTATTGGTGATGGTGGTGGCGATGTTGTTGTTCGTGGCGATGTTGATGTTGGTGATGGTGGCGACGATGGTGGTGACGGCGTTGGTGGTGGTGACGTTGTTGTTGTTGTTAGTGGGGGCACTACCTTGAGCGGCAGCGTGAGGCCTGGAGGCACGTCCCGGGCGAGCGTGTGGAAGCGTTCAAACGCCGGCACGTTCTCCCCGCTGCACGCGCACAGCAGCGCCAGCAAACAGCAGCGCCAGCATTAGAAGCACAGCAGCAGTGCCACAGTAACAGCAGCAGTAGACACACGGCAGCAGCAGCAGCACCAGCAGCAGCACAGCACCACCAGAGTAGCAGCAGCAGCAGCACAGCAGCAGCAGCCAGTGATTTGGTGTTATTGCCGCTCAAAGCAATCGTTTCAAGTCGAGTTCAAAGTTGATACTCGAGGGCGAGTGAGTGAAAGGGGTGAGCGAGATAGTGAGAGGGTGAGTGAATGAGTTTGGCGAGATGGTGGGCGAGTGAATGAGCGTCAGGGTCGGGATCGAACCCACGACCTCCTGTATACCTCGGTGGCTAGGAGATGTCAACTCCCTCGCCTGGTATACAGCAGCTCGTGGGTTCGATCCCGACCCTCACGATGACTACTGTTGTATATTTGGAGTTGGCGTCTCTCTCTCTCATAATAACGGTGGCCAGCAGATGTCAACTACCTCGCCTGGTATGCAGGAGATCGTGGGTTCGATCCCGACCCTCACTCCTGCTGCTGTATTTGGAGTTTGCGTGTGGGTAGGAGATGTTAACTACCTCGCCTGGAATACAGCAGCTCGTGGGTTCGATCCCGACCCTCACGATGACCGCTGCTGTATATTTGGAGTCGGTGTCTCTCTCTCTCTCTTATAATCACGGTGGCTAGGAGATGTCAACTACCTCGCCTGGCATACAGCAGCTCGTGGGTTCGATCAAGACTCTGACGCCTGCTGTATATTTGGTCGCGTGGATTTTTCTCCGGGTTCTCCGGATTTTTCGCTCCACATTTAGAATCGACATTGACGACTGCCGTGGATTTCCACGCGACGGTGACAAAATAACCTCGCTGAGCTGCCATCATTTGTGATAGCCAGGTCACTTCTGAAAAAGAGCTGTGTGTATATATATATAGCTCAGTGGGCCCTTAACCTGTTAAAATTGTTTTAAACAGTTTATACCAAGTGAGGCAGTCAACATCTCGCCACCGTGGCGCCCCGTCGTGTGTGTGTGTGCGTGGCCTCCGTTAGGAGGTGGGGGAGCGGTGGTGCAGCGGTTAGCGCTACCCGGCGACCCCGAGATCGATTCCCGCTCACGGCCAACGCCGGCGACGATCATCCGAACCGGTCCCGGGCCAACCCCCCCCCCCCCGAGGTCGACTCCGCCTCAAATGAGTGCCGTCAACGTAGCCACCGGGGGAAGGCGAAGGCGGCCCCCGGGCGTGGTGCTGGCCCACCCACCCACCCCGTCGCGTGCCGTTGCGGCCTTCATTAAGGCGCCGCTGCTCGCCAGCACCGCTCGCCCCGACAGGCCTGTTACAGGGCTTACACGGGCGGCCCCCGATGCTCACCTGCCGGGGGTGGTGCGGGCGAGGCGGAGGGCGGGCCCGGGCGCGGTCGGCGTCGTCGTTTGGAGGGGACGGACGCAAGGTGGCGGGGTGGCGGGGGCAGCGGAAGGAGGGGCGAGCGAGCGGCGGTCGAGAAGTCGCGAGGCGAGGGCCCGGGCCGAGCGCGCTCGCTCCACCGCCGCCTTCAGCTCCGCCGAGTCCAGGTCCCTGGTGGACGACGAGGCACAATAAACTACGGGTCTCTGTCCCTGTGCGACGATTCTGCGAGTATCTGTGGCGAGTCTGCGCGTCTCTGTGGCGAGTCCGTGGGTCTCTGTGGCGAGTCCGCGGGTCTCTGTGGCGAGTCTGTGGGTCTCTGTGGCGAGTCCGTGGGTCTTTGTGGCGAGTCTGTGGGTCTCTGTGGCGAGTCCGTGGGTCTTTGTGGCGAGTCTGTGGGTCTCTGTGGCGAGTCTGTGGGTCTCTGTGCGAGTCTGTGGGTCTTTGTGGCGAGTCTGTGGGTCTCTGTGGCGAGTCCGTGGGTCTCTGTGGCGAGTCTGTGGGTCTCTGTGGCGAGTCTGTGGGTCTCTGTGGCGAGTCTGTGGGTCTTTGTGTGAGTCTCTGGGTCTCTGTGTGAGTCTCTGTGTGAGTCTCTGGGTCTCTGTGTGGGTCTCTGTGTGAGTCTGTGGGTCTCTGCGCGAGTCTGTGGGTCTCTGTGCGAGTCTGTGTGAGTCTATGGGTCTCTGTGTGAGTCTATGGGTCTCTGTGTGAGTCTGTGGGTCTCTGCGCGAGTCTGTGGGTCTCTGCGCGAGTCTGTGGGTCTCTGTGCGAGTCTGTGGGTCTCTGTGTGAGCCTGTGGGTCTCTGTGTGAGGCTACGGGTCTCTGAGTGAGTCTCTAGGTCTCTGTGCGAGTCTGTGGGTCTCTGTGCGAGTCTGTGGGTCTCTGTGCGAGTCTGTGGGTCTCTGTGCGAGTCTGTGGGTCTCTGTGCGAGCCTGTGTGTCTCTGTGCGAGCCTGTGTGTCTCTGTGCGAGCCTGTGTGTCTCTGTGCGAGTCTGTGGGTCTCTGTGCGAGTCTATGATGTATGCTGAAACTTCTGTCGCACCGTACATAGCCAACATGCGCTAATCGGAGGTGCAGGGGAAGGACAACAAACTAAACACCAAAAGAAGTTCTAAAGAAACGAGTTTTCAATTAATATTTAAAAGTGCATTTCACCGTTAACAACGATGATGATGACATCAACTGTAGTAACAGTAACATCGGCGAGGAGATGTCATCTCCATCGCCTGGTACACAGTAGATCATTGGTTCGATCGAGGACCCCGACGATGCCAATCGAGTTGGAATTTGGGTGTTCACCCCCTCGTCTGCAGAATGAGTGAGTGGTGTTTGTATGATCTCCCCCTGTTCTATAGTGAGTCAGTGAGTGGAGTTTGTGTGATCTCACCCTGTTCTATAGTGAGTCAGTGAGTGGAGTTTGTGTGACCTCCCCCTGTTCTATACAGTGAGTGGAGTTTGTGTGATCTCCCCCTGTTCTATAGAGTGAGTGAGTGGAGTTTGCGTGATCTCCTCCCCCTGTTCTACAGAGTGAGTGAGTGGAGTTTGTGTGATCTCCCCCTGTTCTATAGAGTGAGTCAGTGAGTGGAGTTTGTGTGATCTCCCCCTGTTCTACAGAGTGGAGTTTGTGTGATCTCCCCCTGTTCTACAGAGTGAGTGGAGTTTGTATGATCTCCCCCTGTTCCACAGAGTGAGTCTGTGAGTGGCGTTCTGTATTATCTCCCCCTGTTCTATAGAGAGTGAGTAGAGTTAGTATGATCTCCCCGTTATACAGAGTGGAGTTTGTATTCTCACACCCTGTTCGACAGAGTGGCGTTTGTATGATCTCTCCCTGTTCCAGTGAGTGAGTGGAGCTTGTGTGTTCTCTCGCCCCCCTGCTAAAGAGCGAGATGTTAACTCCCTCTCCTGGTATGCGGAAGGTCGTGGGTTCGATCCCAACCCTGAAGCGGCGTGCATGTTCTCCCCGTGGACGCGTGGATTTTTCCCCCGGGGCCCTCCGGTTTCCCCCCCCCCCCCCCACCTCCACGTTTCGTATAGAACATCGCTCATTCCAGAGTATTTGCCCGGCGTAAACGTCCCACGCGACAGGCCGCATTCTCGTTGCGATGGCCAGGTTCGCTTCGGGGAAAAAAAGAGCCGTCGTTGTATAGCCCAGTGGGCCTTCACCTGGCTTAAAATTTTTTTAAAAAGTTCACATAATTTTAGGCGACAGGTCTCCCCGCGTGTCTGCTGCTACGTGACCTTGTGCCGTGTTCATTCGTCAGTCCATTATTCCAGCTACAAACCTGCCGCGCTGGGAGGCCAGTGTTCCGGCGTTGCCCTGTGCTTTGCGTTCCAGTTCCGGCTGCTGCTGCCGCCGCTCCGCCTCCTCCTCCTGTTGCTTCTTCTTCTGCTGGATTCTGCGAATCTTCGCCTGCAACTCGGCCAGGGAGCTGCAGGTCCCGAGGGACTGCTTCGCCTCCGCCGCGTTCGCCTGCGTCGGCGTTCACGAGGGTGGGCGGTGGCGCGGGGGGTGGCGTGTTAACGGTGGCACAGACGGTCAACGGTAGAGGCCACCTCGCGCGATGTCGACGCCCCAACGCCCGAGTCAACGCCGGCCGGCTGTTCCGAGTTACAGCCTCCTGCGAGGCTGTAACGGCGAGATGTTAACCACCTCGCCCGGTAAACAGAAGGTCCGCGGGTTCCATTCCGACCCCGATTCCCTGCGGTGCGTTTCCCGCGGCCGCGTGGATTTTTCTCCGGGTCGTCCCGGCTTTTCCTCCTTCGCATTTTGAATCAACGTTGCGCGTTGAGAGCATTTAGCAGCCGCGATAAATTTAAACGCTATGATGATGATGAGCCACTTTGTTGGGCTATCATTTGCGATTGCCAGGTCGCTTGTGAAAAAGAGTTACAGTGGTCAAACGGGAAAAAAAAGTTTATAGTTTTAGCTTAACGTATTTTAGCGACTTGCTCACCATTTTCTCTACATTTTTGCGCCCCTCTATCGCCGCTTTCGTGACCGTTGGTTGGCCACTGCAAACTTGCCGACCCCACGTTCCCCACGCCGGACGTCTGTGAAGCAGAGCTTCGTGGCACACCGGATTCCTCCTCCAGTGTCCATGGACAAAGGACTCTGGATTCTGAACTTTTGTGGCAGTCTGGATTCTCCACTCCACATTTAGAATTTAGAAAGGTGCGTTGAGATTACACCGATTATTTTCTGGCTGGTTATAAATGTCCAAATTATGGGTTCCACTTTGATTTAACTGCTGCTGTCCCATTTGTGGGTGGCCAGGGTCGATTCCGAACAATAAATTAGTACCTCAGCGGGGCTTTGGCCTGGTAGGATGGGGATGGCTGGGCGTTGTATTTGCACGTGCTTGGACGATCCGTTTACCTTTCTTGCACTTTGCACTAATCGTCCTGTTTGTGTGTGCACTGGTGTTTGTCGTTGTAACGTTCTGACCCCGGCGACCCCTAACCGGACCATCCGTGGGAAGGAAGAGCTTAATAGCTCTTCGGATTCCTCCAGCATAAACAAATACTCCGATTCTAATTTGGAATCGCCGCTGGACAGCGCGGAGTAAACTCCTTCAACGGAGGAGGTTCGGCAACACTCCGCCAACTCTCAGTATGTCTCTATGTGAGTCTATGTATGGCTTTGTACGTCTTAGTGTGTCTCTATGCGAGTCTATGTATGGCTAAGTATGTCTCTATGTGAGTCTATGTATGGCTTTGTACGTCTTAGTGTCTCTATGCGAGTCTATGTATGGCTAAGTATGTCTCTATGTGAGTCTATGTATGGCTTTGTAGGTCTTAGTGTGTCTCTATGCAAGTCTATGTATGGCTAAGTATGTCTCTATGTGAGTCTATGTATGGCTTTGTAGGTCTTAGTGTCTCTATGCAAGTCTATGTATGGCTAAGTATGTCTCTATGCGAGTCTATGTATGGCTTTGTAGGTCTTAGTGTGTCTCTATGCAAGTCTATGTATGGCTAAGTATGTCTCTATGCGAGTCTATGTATGGCTTTGTACGTCTTAATGTGTCTCTATGTAAACACAGTAAAAACCTTGGATTGCGAGCATAATTCGTTCCGGAAACGTGTTTGTAATCCAAAGCAGTCGTACATCAGCTGTGATCAAGTGATGCTCGGCAGCGCAAAGCGTGTACACGTACACTGCTCGTATTGCCAAGACCCTCGCTCGTTTATCAAATTAATATTTACTTAACATTTTTGCTCTTCTTGCAAAACACTCGCACACCAAGTTAATCGCAATCCACAAGGTTTTACTGCATATGTATGACACGTCTCTAGAAGTATACGTGTCTATATGTACGTTTATCTGTGTCTCGGCTGGTGCATCTGTCGGCCATCTCAGGCAGTCAACCCACAGCGCCTGCTGGGCCTGTCCCGTGACGTGTCGGCAGCGAGCCTTCGACACTTCACGTGGCCTCACAGTGCACATGGCCTGGCACCGTGGTGACTTCACCGCCACTTAGTGGAGAATGGCGGGTATTGGCATTATTGGTACGTGTCTCGATGTACGTCTGTGTATCTCTGTACGTCTCTGTACGCCTGTGTCTCTCGGTATACGTCTATGTGTCTCTCGGTATACGTCTGTGTCTCTCTGTATACGTCTATGTGTCTCTCTGTTTATGTATGTCTATGTGTCTCTGTATGTCTGTGTCTCTCTGTATACGTCTATGTGTCTCTGTACGTCTATGTGTCTCTGTATGTCAATGTGACTCTGTATGTCTCTGTATGTCTATGTGTCTCTGTATATCTAGTGTCTCTGTATATCTAGTGTCTCTGTATGTCAAGTGTCTCTCTGTATACGTCTATGTGTCTCTCTGTCTATGTATGTCTCTGTATGTCTATGTGTCTCTCTATGTATGTCTCTGTATGTCTATGTGTCCCTGTATGTCTGTGTCTCTGTACGTCTATGTGTCTCTCTGTATACGTCTATGTGTCTCTCTCTGTCTATGTATGTCTCTGTATGTCTATGTGTCACTGTACGTCTATGTACGTTTCTGCACGTCTATGTACGTTTCTGCACGTCTATGTGTTTCTCTGTTTGTCTTTGTACATCTATGTGTCTCTCTGTACGCCTCTGTCTCTCTGTACGTCTTTGTGTCTTTCTGTACGTGTCTGTACGTGTCTGTACGTGTCTCTCAGCACGTCCGTGTAACGCCCACCCATCTCACCTTTTGCGCCACCTGCAAGTCACCGGGGCAGCCACCCCCCTTCTGCGGGGTGGGGGGGGCCCCCCTGGGGGAAGCCTTCGGCCCCCCACAAGCGGGAGACAGAGACAGCCTGCGGTTCAGCTGCTCCTTCACGGACTTGCGAAGCCCGGCTGTGGGTGCCGGAGGGTAACCGGCGTCACCATCACCGGTACCAGCGTCGCCGGCATCGCCGTCGCCGGCACCGCCGTCGCCGGCATCACCGTCGCTGGCATCACCGTCGCCGGCGCCCTGTGGAGCCATCGTAACACCACAGCATAGAGAGCTTCGTCGCAAACATCAACAAGGCCATCGTCGCAAACATCACCATCCTAGCTTCCGTCAGCAACAACAACATCACCATCCTAGCTTCCATCAACAACATCACGATCTACGTTCCATCACCATCCTCACTTCCATCATCACGAACATCACCATCCTAGCTTCGAATCAACAACAACAACAGCACCATCATAGCTTCCATCAACAACATCACCATCCTCACTTCCATCATCACGAACATCACCATCCTAGCTTCGAATCAACAACAACAACAGCACCATCCTAGCTTCCATCAACAACATCACCATCGACGTTCCATCACCATCCTCACTTTCATCATCACAGGCATCACCATCCTTGCTTCCATCATCGCAAACATCACCAACTCCATCATCACGAACATCACCATCCTCACCACCACACCTCGTGCACCATGCTCACCACCCACAGCTGCCACACCATCCCCTCACCACCACACCACCTCCTCTTACCATCATCACCACCACCACTTCTCACAATCCTCACCACCTCCACCCTCACCATTCTCACCACCTCCTCCCTCACCATCCTCACAACCACCACCTCCCTCACCACCACTTCCCTCCAACATCCTCACCACTACTACCACCTCCTCCACCACCATCCTCACCACCACCCTCACCTCTTTCTCCCCCACCACCCTCACCTCTTTCTCCCCCACCACCTTCACCTCTTTCTCCATTACCACCCACACCTCCTCCACACACCTTTACTTCCTCCACCCACCACCCTCACCTCCACCCACCACCCTCACCTCCACCCACCACCCTCACCTCCTCCACCCACCACCCTCACCTGCACCCACCATCCTCACCTCCTCCACCCTCACCTCCACCCACCACCCTGACCTCCTCCACCATCACCTCCTCCACCCTCACATCCTCCACCCTCACCTCCTCCACCCACCACCCTCACCTCCTCCACCCACCACCCTCACCTCCTCCACCCACCACCCTCACCTCCTCCACCTACCACCCTCACCTCTTTCTCCACCCACCACCCTCACCTCTTTCTCCACCCACCACCCTCACCTCTTTCTCCACCCACCACCCTCACCTCTTTCTCCACCCACCACCCTCACCTCTTTCTCCACCCACCACCCTCACCTCCTCCACCCACCACCCTCACTCTCCTCCACCCACCACCCTCACCTCCTCCACCCTCACCTCCACCCTCACCTCTTTCTCCACCCACCACCCTCATCTCTTTCTCCACCCACCACCCTCACCTCTTTCTCCACCCACCACCCTCACCTCTTTCTCCACCCACCACCCTCACCTCCTCCACCCACCACCCTCACCTCTTTCTCCACCCACCACCATCACCTCCTCCACCCACCACCCTCACCTCCTCCACCCACCACCCTCGCCTCCTCCACCCACCACCCTCACCTCCTCCACCCCCCTCACCTCTTTCTCCACCCACCACCCTCACCTCTTTCTCCACCCACCACCCTCACCTCCTCCACCCACCACACCTCCACCCACCACCCTCACCTGCTCCACCCACCACACCTCCACCCACCACCCTCACCTCCTCCACCCACCACCCTCACCTCCTCCACCCACCACCCTCACCTCTTTCTCCACCGGCTCGTCCTCGAGGTGCAGCCGCTTTCTCGCCGCGCGCCTCCCCACGGCCTCCCCCTCGTCCTCCCGTCCCCGCCCCTGGCCGAAGGCTCCGCGCGGCGTCTCCCGGGATCTCTTCTCGGGGCTCTCCCCGTGGTGTCCAACCTCCTCCTCCTCCTCATCATTCTCGCCGCAGCCATCTCCTCGTCTCCCCTCCTCCTCCTCTTCCTCCTCCCCTCGTTTCCGCTGCTGCTCCCCCAGCCGCCGGCGTCTTCTCGTGGTGGTGGTGATGGCGGTGATGGTGGTTGTTGCAACATCGTTCTCCACCATCACCCGTCTCTCATCATCACCATCACCACCATCGCCTCGTCTCTCATCATCATCACCTCCTCGTCTCTCATCATCACCACCACCACCACCATCGCCTCGTCTCTCCTCATCACCCTCCCGCCGTCTCGCCGCTCTCAGCTGCCGGGGTGCGCTGCTCGGCGTGGCGATGGTGGCAGCCGCCACCTCCTCCACCTCCTCCACCACCTCCTCATCGATCCGTCGTGGCCGCCGCCGCCTCCTCCTCTCGCCGCGGTGGTGATCGTCGTCGCCCGACGTGGCCACGTCGCCCCTTACTCTCGTCCTCCCCTCCTCGCCCTTCGTCGCCTTCGTCTCCCGCGATCGCCGACCACGCCTCCCTCTCCTCACAGCGACGGCCTCCATCGCCATCGTCGTCGTTGTTGTTGACGACGACGACGCCATCGCGGCGGCGCCACTAAAAACAACGACGTCGCTCAGAGCCTTCGCCTCAACGGCATCGCCGCCGCAGCCGCCGCCGTCGCCGCCAGAGAAGTGGAAACCTCCCTCGGAGCCGCGCAGCTTCAGCCTCTTGGCCGGCATCGCGGCAGCAGCAGCAGCAGCCGCCGACGAGCGCCGGCGGCTGCCGAAGAAGTCCGTGAGGGAAGTTTGTTGTTGTCGAGACATTTTTGTTTTTAGTTTGTCGAGATGAAGCCACGAACGTCGCTCGCTCCCTCGCTCGCTCTCTCGTCTCCCTCTTGTTCGTGGTTTTGTGTTTTCTTGGGGTTTGTTGCGGCTGCACCCGATTCAACAGCCGAATGGCTCACAGGGCTCGATACCAAAATAAACAGAACTCCTCACAACAACGACGACGCCGACGCTCCACCTTTTTTCCCGCCAAAATTGAGGCGAGGGAGGCGGGGGGCGAGGGGGCGCGTTTTCCCGCCAAACGTTGCGGCATCCGCTCACGTGACCTTCCGCTGGGGAGTACCAAGTGGCGATTCACTCCACCCCACCCCCACTCTCACAACTCTGCTGGGCTGTAACGAGACAGTGGCGATTCACCCACCCCCACTGGGCTGTACCAAGTGGCGATTCACCCCCACAACTGCGCTGGGCTGTACCAAGTGGCGATTCACCCCCCCACCCCCACAACTCCGCTGGGCTGTACCAAGTGGTGCTTCACCTCACGTGACCTTTCGCTGGGTAGTACCAAGTGCCGATTCACTCCACCCCACCCCCACTCTCACAACTCTGCTGGGCTGTAACGAGACAGTGGCGATTCACCCACCCCCACTGGGCTGTACCAAGTGGCGATTCACCCCCCCCCACCCCCACAACTGCGCTGGGTTGTACCAAGTCGCGATTCATCCCACCCCCATCCCCACAACTCTGCTGGGCTGTACCAAGTGGTGCTTCACCCCCACAACTCCGCTGGGCTGTACCAAGTGGTGCTTCACCCCCACCCCCACAACTCCGCTGGGCTGTACCAAGTGGTGCTTCACCCCCCACCCTCAACTCCGCTGGGCTGTACCAAGTGGTGCTTCACCCCGCACCCCACAACTCCGCTGGGCTGTACCAAGTGGCGATTCACCCCCACCCCCACAACTGCGCTGGGCTGTACCAAGTGGCGATTCACCCCCCACCCCCACAACTGCGCTGGGCTGTACCAAGTGGTGCTTCACCCCCCACCCTCAACTCCGCTGGGCTGTACCAAGTGGTGCTTCACCCCCCACCCTCAACTCCGCTGGGCTGTACCAAGTGGCGATTCACCCCCACCCTCAACTCCGCTGGGCTATACCAAGTGGTGATTCACCCCCCACCCTCAACTCCGCTGGGCTGTACCAAGTGGTGCTTCACCCCCCACCCTCAACTCCGCTGGGCTATACCAAGTGGTGCTTCACCCCCCACCCTCAACTCCGCTGGGCTGTACCAAGTGGTGCTTCACCCCCCACCCTCAACTCCGCTGGGCTGTACCAAGTGGCGATTCACCCCCACCCCCACAACTCCGCTGGGCTGTACCAAGTGGCGATTCACCCCCCCCAACTCCACTCTCTCCCTCAAACAACTTGAACCACTAAACGTCACGCGATTTTTGACGATTTTTTACCCAACCCCCCCCCCCCTTGTCACACAGCGTCACAAAAAGTCAGACCCCCCCCCCTCAAATATGACGTCACAAAGCTCTGCCCCCCCCTCCCTAAAACCATATTTCCATTTTGAAAATAAAACACGCTTCAAATCGCTTCCAACTCTTGGCATTGTAGCGCGTTATTTAATGCGGCGCTGCACTCCGATGGTGTAGGAGAAAACATTCATTAAAAAAGTCTATTTAATTAAGTAGAACGTGTTGTGTCTATATTTATTTAAATTTGCCCATTTTTGATGTGACGTCACATTTCTCAAACCCTCCTCTCCCCCTCGTCACGCATCGTCACAAATGTCTGACCCCGCCCCTAGGTGCGTGACGTCATTTATGGGCGGCCCCCTAGGCCATAAAGAACGCTGTTTTCTCTGGTGTAGGCCAATCAGGTCCAAAACCAATGCATCGTATATTAGTGAGAAGCTTTGCTAGCCGGCTTCGCCCGATACTTGGATTCTTGGCTTCGATTAACACGCGGCCCTACGCGGAGAGTGGGAGGGGGGGATGCGTGACGTCACAGGCACACTGCGTGACGCTGCCGCATGCGGGTGACGTCACAGATGTGACGTCACAGCTCACTGTCCGTGCAAAATATATATCCATTATTGCGCCCCACCCCCCCCCCCCAAAATACAAAAGTCTATTTTTATACTTTTTGCATTGTGTACAGCCTGGAAGCTACCCACGTGCCAAATTTCAAGTTTGTTGCATGTCGGGAAGTACGCTAAACATTTTGAACAGACACACATATTCACGAATTTCCCTTTTATATATATCGATTTCAAGTTTGTTGCATGTCGGGAAAGTATGCTAAACATTTTGAACAGACACACATATTCACAAATTTCCCTTTTATATATATAGATTTCAAGTTTGTTGCATGTCGGGAAAGTACGCTAAACATTTTGAACAGACACACATTCACAAATTCCCCCTTTATATATGAAAGAAGATTATCTTTATACGTTCACCACAGGTACTGTGTGTGGCTAAAGCAGTAGCTTGATTCCTTGCACAAGGTATCATCCGTTTGGTGTTTGAACATCTTCACACACATCCTGTTTAATTGCCAGAAAGGGTAAAAAAACAAACATAATTACAGTAAAACCTTGGATTGCGAGCATAATTCGTTTCGGGAACGTGTTTGTGAATCAAAGCACTCGTATATCAAAGCACTCGTACATCAGCTGTGATCACGTGACGCTCGGCAGACGAAGCATAAACATACTACAACTCGTATTGCTAAGACCCTCGCTCGCTTATCAAATTAATATTAATTTTAAAAAATTGCACGTCTTGCAAAACACTCACAGACCAAGTTTCCTCGCAATCCAAGGTTTAACTGTGTTAGTTTTCATACTACAACGCTGCCAAAAAGGTATCCCATCATATAGTTGCTGCTCAGCCCGAGCTAAAAAATGCTCTGATACGTGTGGCATTGCCCTTGTACTGTTCGCATTTTGACGCTGTTCTCTGGTGGTGACACGAGGCCCTAAAGAAGGTTTCTGGTGTAGGCCAATCAGTTTCAAAGAATGTCAAATGTTATAAGAGCATGTTTGTTTGCATGTTCAACACATGTACTCTGTGTGTGGTTAGTGCCTCCGACTCCCGGCCACGTAGTTTTACCCGGGCCCACTCACCATCATGAAGGTCCTTAATGCTCGTGAGCAGAGAGTCAGGGACTCTGAAAGCACGAAGAACAACCCAGAGCCCAGGGCCTACTGATGGTATCATAGGCCTTGACCAGGTCAATAAAGCAGAGATGTAGGTCTTATTGGAATTCCCTATACCTCAGCTGTAGCAGACGGACAGAAAATATGGCATCTGTGCAGGACCGCCCTTTCCTGAAACCACATTGGGGCTCCGCAAGCCTCTCCTCAGTGTGCCTAGCAAGGCGATGCCTAATAATCCTTGCCCAGGACCTTTCCCGGCACACTGAGGAGTGAGATGCCCTTGTAGTAGTTACAGTCTGTGCGGTCCCCCTTCTTAAAGAGGACCACCAGGGCATCCTTCTAATCCTACAGAACCTGTCCAGTGGTCCAGACTGTTATTATAATGTCATGTAGGGCAGTCTGTGCACAAACGTCACCTTCCCTCAGCATTTTGCTTGGGAGATCATCTCTGCCCGGTGCCTTTCCTGCTCTCAGACTCTGGATCGCCTTCAGTACTTCCTGAACAGATGGCACCTTAGCCAGCCACTCAGAGGGGGTGACGACCTCTTCCAGTATTTGGGGTACTACAGCCTCAGCAGCGTCATCCCCACTTTGCCCCATGATGTTTTCCAGGCTGAGGGATTCCCCCTTCCCCAAGACCTCACAGATATGCTCAGCAAATCTGCAAACCTGGTGATAGGTGTGGCACTACAAGTTACTTTTTTGATGGAAGCAAAGAGTGGTTTGTGATCGCGGGCCACTGAGGCAGATTCCATCTCCTCAGCAACCCGCAACCACCACCCATCCTTGCAGTGCCTCACGGCTCTCTGAACCTCCAAGCGAAGGCTGCGGTAAGCCTCCTCATTCTCTGACGTGGGATTCTGTAGCCGATGACAGTGGGCCTGTCGCTTTTTCTCAACCATCCTGAACACCTCCTCTGTCAGCCAGGGTCTCTGGGGAGGTCTGGACCGCGTACCCAAAGCAGCCATTGCAGCTGCATGAGTCACAGTCCTAAACCTCGCCCATTTACCCTCGACATCAGGAGGAGTGGGGGACGATGCCAATCCCAGCCGCACATACAACAACAACAACCGCCATTCGCCACTAAGTGGCGGTGACGTCACCACGACGCTTGTGCCAGGCTATGTGCATCCTGAGGCCACGTGAAGTGTCGAACGCCCGCTGGCAGGAGGTCACGGGGCAGACCCAGGTGCCACGGGTCGACTGACTGAGATGACTGGCTGATGCACCACCTGTGCCCCCTACTGTGCCAACTTGCTGTGCTTTAGCCACCCGGCGCTCCGCTCGTTGTTGTGAGCGTCGCTCCTCCGCCCTCCGTTGTTATTGGAGGGCGACTGCCTCCAACTGCCCAGTAGCGTCCTTCACGAGCCTCCTCCACAGAGGCCGATCTTGACACCGCTGGTACCAGTCATCGGCAAGTCCACTCAGCTCCACGTCCTCCTGTACCACACACAGTCACACATACACACACAGTCACACATACACACACAGTCACACATACACACACATCAAACATACTCACACAATCACACATACATACACACATGCGCGTGCACACGCGCAAGCACTTATTTCCGAGCGCGGGGCTGACGCATTACATCTCGCGGAGGATCCTTCCGCTGAACAAAAGTAGTCCCGTGATTCAGTTTGCAAGTGTGAGTTGGCGTTGTAAGTCGATGTATCAAAAATAATAATCGTGGAAGCCGTTTCGAGGACAGCCTGCACTCGACATGCATGTTGACTCTAAATGTGGAGGGGAAACCGGAGGGCCGCGAGAAACATCCACCTAGCCTGGCACTTTCGCGGACAGTTCTGTGTAGACCAGGGCGTCACGTGAAGAATTAGGAGATCTCATAGGTAGCTCTGTGATATCCACTTCCTCGGTTTCCATTCTGAGTGGACCACAGCGTCACGTGAACAACAAGGGGATCTCAGAGGTAGCTCTTTGATATCCATTTCCTTGGGACGTTCTGATTGGACCAGAGTGTCACGTGAACAAGAAGGGGATCTCAGAGGTAGCTCTTTGACATACACTTCCTCGGGTTCCATTCTGATTGGACCACAGCGTCACGTGAACAAGAAGAGGATCTCAGAGGTAGCTCTTTAATATACACTTCCTCGGATTCCATTCTGATTGGACCACAGCATCACGTGAACAACAAGGGTATCTCAGAGGTAGCTCTTTGATATACACTTTTTCGGATTCCGTTCTGATTGGACCACAGCGTCACATGAACAAGTAGAGGATCTCAGAGGTAGTTCTTTGATATAAATTTCCTTGGGACGTTCTGATTGGACCAGAGTGTCACGCGAAGAAGAAGGGGATCTCAGATGTAGATCTGTGATATCCATTTCCTTGGGACGTTCTGATTGGACCAGAGTGTCACGTGAACAAGAAGGGGATCTCAGAGGTAGCTCTGTGATATCCATTTCCTTGGGACGTTCTGATTGGACCAGAGCGTGGTGGTTGATGGTGGGTGGTGGTAGATGGTGGTGGTGGTTGATGGTGGTGGATGATGGTGGTGGTGGTTGATGGAGGTGGTGGCTGATAGTGGTTGATGGTGGGTGGTGGTAGATGGTGGCGGTGGTTGATGGTGGGTGGTGGTGGATGGTGGTGGTGGTTGATAGTGGTGGCTGATAGTGGTTGATGGAGGTGGTGGCTGAAGGTAGTTGATGGTGGTGGTGGTGGCTGAAGGTAGTTGATGGAGGTGGTTGATGGTGGTGGTGGTTGATGGTGGTGGTGGTGGTTGATGGTGGTGGTGGTTAATGGTGGTGGTGGCTGATAGTGGTTGATGGTGGTGGTGGTTGATGGTGGTGGTGGTTGATGGTGGTGGTGGTTGATCAAGGCGTGGGGGCTTTAGAGGCTGCAGCCCAGAGGGCCTCTGCCAGCTGGAGGGGCCTCCAGAGATGAAGTGAAAAGTGATCTCATTTGTGAATGCTGAATTTTATTTGTTGCTAGCATTGTGAAAATACAATTTTAAATTTTCTTTAACTTTGTTTTCCTCTTCTTGGTTCTTTCGGTAAAGTCACCACGTAGAATGGAAATAAAAACGTGATAAAATAAAAATTCTCACGACGTTTCGGCCACAGCACAAGTAGCCTTCCTCAGCTGAAGAAACAGGATTGTCGGGAAGACAGCGCTTCAGTGAGTACTGCCAAGCTTGGCAGCGTCTTTTAAGCTGGGTGGGAGGAGCAGAGCGCTTTGACGAAGGAGTTTACATATCAACAGAAGAATTTAGCATTGAAGTAGCCGTGTTAGTGTGTTGGATTAGCAGGATGTTGTTTTCCTTTTGGTAATATTACTGGGGGGAGGGCCCTCACAGTACCCTGTCGCCCAGCGGCCTACACAATCTGAATCCGGCCCTGGTGGATGGCGGTGGTGTTGGTTGATGGTAGTGGATAGTGGTGGCGAATGGTGGTTGATGGTGGTGGTGGTGGAGGCTGTCTGTGTTTGACGTGGCATCACGTCGTGGTGGTGTTCACAGGGGAAGTGCCAACTTCCCCTTGCCACCGCTCATCGCCCTGTCGCCTGCTCTCTGTCTGTGTCTCTCTGTCTGTGTCTCTGTGACTCCAAGTCTCTGTGTGTCTCTCTGTCTCTGTGACTACAAGTCTCTGTGTGTCTCTCTGTCTGTGGGTCTCCAAGTCTCTGTGTGTGTCTCTCTGTCTGTGTCTCTGTGACTCCAAGTCTCTGTGTGTGTCTCTCTGTCTGTGACTGTGGGTCTCCAAGTCCCTGTGTGTGCCTCTCTGTCTCTGTGACTCCAAGTCTCTGTGTGTCTCTCTGTCTGTGTCTCTGTGACTCCAAGTCTCTGTGTGTCTCTCTGTCTGTGTCTCTGTGACTCCAAGTCTCTGTGTGTCTCTCTGTCTGTGGGTCTCCAAGTCTCTGTGTGTCTCTCTGTCTGTGTCTCTGTGACTCCAAGTCTCTGTGTGTCTCTCTGACTGTGGGTCTCCAAGTCTCTGTGTGTCTCTCTGTCTGTGTCTCTGTGACTCCAAGTCTCTGTGTGTCTCTCTGTCTGTGTCTCTGTGACTCCAAGTCTCTGTGTGTCTCTCTGTCTGTGTCTCTGTGACTCCAAGTCCCTGTGTGTCTCTCTGTCTGTGGGTCTCCAAGTCTCTGTGTGTCTCTCTGTTTCTGTGTGTCTGTCTGGGTCTCCAGGTCTCTGAGGGTGGCTCTGGGTCTCTCTGTGTGTATCTGGGTGTCTGTGTCTCCAGGTTTCATGTGTGTCTCCTGTTTTCTCTGTGTGTGTCTCCTGGTTTGAGTGTGTCTGTGTCTCTGTGTGTTTCTGGGTCTCTGTGTGTCTGTGTCTCTGTGACTCCAAGTCTCTCTCTGTGTCTCTCTGTCTGTGGGTGTCCAAGTCTCTGTGTGTGTCTCTCTGTTTCTGTGTGTCTCTCTGGGTCTCTCTGTGTGTATCTGGGTGTCTGTGTCTCCTGTTTATTCTGTGTGCCTCCTGGTTTCAGTGTGTCTGTGTCTCTGTGTGTCTCCTGGTTTGAGTGTGTCTGTGTCTCTGTGTGTTTCCGGGTCTCTGTGTGTCTCTGGGTCTCTGCGTGTCTCTGGGTCTTCGTGTGTCTCCCGGTCTTTGTGTGTCCGAGTACATTCATATTTGGGTTACTGTGTGTTTTATTGGCTCTGTGCGTTTCAGTATCTGTGTGTCCCCATGTCCGAGTGTTCCTCTATCTCCGAGTCCCCGTGTCTCTGTATCTCTAAGTCCCTCGATCTCTGAGTCTCCGTGTCTCTGTCTCTCTGAGTCCACGTGTCTCTGTCTCTCTAAGTCCCTCTATCTCCGAGTCTACGTGTCTCTGTCTCTCCGAGTCCACGTGTCTCTGTATCTGTATCTCTAAGTCCCTCTATCTCTGAGTCCACGTGTCTCTGTATCTCTAAGTTCCTCGTTCTCTGAGTCTCCGTGTCTCTGTCTGTCTAAGTCCACGTGTCTCTGTCTCTCTGAGTCCCTCTATCTCCGAGTCCACGTGTCTCTGTCTCTGTATCTCTAAGTTCCTCGATCTCTGAGTCTCCGTGTCTCTGTCTCTCCGAGTCCACGTGTCTCTGTATCTCTAAGTCCCTCGATCTCTGAGTCCACGTGTCTCTGTCTCTCTGAGTCCATGTGTCTCTGTCTCTCTGAGTCCACGTGTCTCTGTCTCTCTGAGTCCACGTGTCTCTGTATCTCTAAGTCCCTCTATCTCTGAGTCCACGTGTCTCTGTCTCTGTATCTCTAAGTCCCTCGATCTCTGAGTCTCCGTGTCTCTGTATCTCTGAGTCCACGTGTCTCTGTATCTCTAAGTCCACGTGTCTCTGTATCTCTGAGTCCACGTGTCTCTGTATATCTAAGTCCACGTGTCTCTGTCTCTCTGAGTCCACGTGTCTCTGTATCTCTAAGTCCCTCGATCTCTGAGTCTCCGTGTCTCTGTCTCTCCGAGTCCACGTGTCTCTGTATCTCTAAGTCCCTCGATCTCTGAGTCCACGTGTCTCTGTCTCTCTGAGTCCATGTGTCTCTGTCTCTCTGAGTCCACGTGTCTCTGTCTCTCTGAGTCCACGTGTCTCTGTATCTCTAAGTCCCTCTATCTCTGAGTCCACGTGTCTCTGTCTCTGTATCTCTAAGTCCCTCGATCTCTGAGTCTCCGTGTCTCTGTATCTCTGAGTCCACGTGTCTCTGTATCTCTAAATCCACGTGTCTCTGTATCTCTGAGTCCACGTGTCTCTGTATATCTAAGTCCACGTGTCTCTGTCTCTCTGAGTCCACGTGTCTCTGTATCTCTAAGTCCCTCGATCTCTGAGTCTCCGTGTCTCTGTATCTCCGAGTCCACGTGTATCTGTATCTCTAAGTCCCTCGATCTCTGAGTCCACGTGTCTCTGTATCTCCCAGTCCACGTGTCCCCAAGTGGCTTGTGTCCGTGACTGGCCATGGCATCCCGTGTGGAATGGGCGCTGTGGGCCAATGAGCAAGCTCTGATCTCCGGAATCAGTGAGTATCAATTATCGATCTTTGCTGACCTAATTGGAACTGAGATCACCTCGCCAACACTACAGGCCAAACCATACACAGGGTAGCCCAAAAATCAGGACGCATAGGGCTATTATTATTTTACAGGGTGGCCCAAAAGTCAGGACACATAGGGCTATTATTATTACTTTACAGAGTGGCCCAAAAGTAAGGACACATAGGAGTATTATTATACAGGGTGGCCCAAAAGTCAGGACACATAGGGCTATTATTATTATTATTACTTTACAGAGTGGCCCAAAAGTAAGGACACATAGGAGTATTATTATACAGGGTGGCCCAAAAGTAAGGACACATAGGGCTATTATTATTTTACAGAGTGGCCCAAAAGTCAGGACACATAGGAGTATTATTATACAGGGTGGTCCAAAAGTCAGGACACATAGGGATATTATTATTTTACAGGGTGGCCCAAAAGTCAGGACACATAGGATTATTATTATCATTATACAGTGTGGCCCAAAAGTCAGGACACATAGGGTTGTTATTATTGTTATCATGCAGCGATTGAGTTGAATGAACACACGACCTTTTTTTGTACTTGTCGGCAAGAACGGGGCAGAACGTGTTACAACTTGTTTGGGGCACCACGGTGGCTATGAGATGTTGACTACCTCGCCTGGTATACAGGAGGTCGTGGGTTCAATCCTGACCCTGACAGCGCATGCTGTATATTTGGAGTTTGCGTGTGGCTAGGATATGTTAACTACCTCGCCTGGTGTGCAGGAGGTCGTGGGTTCAATCCTGACCCTGACAGCGCATGCTGTATATTTGGAGTTTGCGTGTGGCTAGGAGATGTTAACTACCTCGCCTGGTATACAGGAGGTCGTGGGTTCAATCCTGACCCTGACAGCGCATGCTGTATATTTGGAGTTTGCGTGTGGCTAGGAGATGTTAACTATCTCGCCTGGTATACAGGAGGTCGTGGGTTCGATCCTGACCCTGACAACGCCTGCTGTTATTTGGAGTTTGCATGTGGCTAGGAGATGTTAACTACCTCGCCTGGTGTACAGGAGGTCGTGGGTTCGATCCCGACCCTCATGCCTGCTGTATATTTCGAGTTTGCATGTGGCTAGGAGATGTTAACTACCTCGCCTGGTATACAGGAGGTCGTGGGTTCGATCCTGCCCCTGACAACGCCTGCTGTATATTTGGAGTTTGCGTGTGGCTAGGAGATGTTAACTACCTCGCCTGGTATACAGGAGGTCGTGGGTTCGATCCTGACCCTGACAACGCCTGCTGTATATTTGGAGTTTGCGTGTGGCTAGGAGATGTTAACTACCTCGCCTGGTATACAGGAGGTCGTGGGTTCAATCCTGACCCTGACAGCGCATGCTGTATATTTGGAGTTTGCGTGTGGCTAGGAGATGTTAACTACCTCGCCTGGTATACAGGAGGTCGTGGGTTCAATCCTGACCCTGACAGCGCATGCTGTATATTTGGAGTTTGCTTGTGGCTAGGAGATGTTAACTACCTCGCCAGGTATACAGGAGGTCGTGGGTTCAATCCTGACCCTGACAGCGCATGCTGTATATTTGGAGTTTGCATGTGGCTAGGAGATGTTAACTACCTCGCCTGGTATACAGGAGGTCGTGGGTTCAATCCTGACCCTGACAGCGCATGCTGTATATTTGGAGTTTGCGTGTGGCTAGGAGATGTTAACTACCTCGCCTGGTATACAGGAGGTCGTGGGTTCGATCCTGACCCTGACAACGCCTGCTGTATATTTGGAGTTTGCGTGTGGCTAGGAGATGTTAACTACCTCGCCTGGTATACAGGAGGTCGTGGGTTCGATCCTGACCCTGACAACGCCTGCTGTATATTTGGAGTTTGCGTGTGGCTAGGAGATGTTAACTACCTCGCCTGGTATACAGGAGGTCGTGGGTTCAATCCTGACCCTGACAGCGCATGCTGTATATTTGGAGTTTGCGTGTGGCTAGGGGATGTTAACTACCTCGCCTGGTATACAGGAGGTCGTGAGTTCAATCCTGACCCTGACAGCGCATGCTGTATATTTGGAGTTTGCGTGTTGCTAGGAGATGTTAACTACCTCGCCTGGTATACAGGAGGTCGTGGGTTCGATCTCGACCCTCACTCCTGCTGCTGTATATTTGGAGTTTGCTTGTGGCTAGGAGATGCTAACTACCTCGCCTGGTATACAGGAGGTCGTGGGTTCGATTCCGACACTCACTCCTGCTGCTGTATACATTTTCACGCAAAGGTGATGAGCCATTTGGTTGAGCTGCTACCGTTTGTGATGGCCAGGTAGCTAATGAACCAGAGCTACGTAGCTCAGTGGGGCATTAGACCTGGTTAAATAAACAATAATTTAGTTCCGTTTACGGGTCTCTGTGCGTCTCTGTGGGTCTCTGTGGGTCTCTATGGGTCTCTGTGAGTCTCTGTGGGTCTCTATGGGTCTCTGTGGGTCTCTATGCATCTCTGTATATATCAGTGGGTCTGTATGTATCTCTGTGGGTCTCTGTGTATCTCAATCGATCTCTATGTATCTCTATGGGTCTCTATGTATCTCTCCGAGTCTCTATGTATCTCAGTGGGTCTGTATGTATCTCTATGGATATCTATTGTATCTCAATCGGTCTCTATGTATCTCCACGGGTCTCCATGTATCTCTATGTATCTCTACGGGTCTGTATGTATCTCTATGTATCTTTATTGTATCTCAATCGGTCTCTATGTATCTCTGTAGGTCTCTATTGTATCTCAATCGCTCTCTATGTATCTCTATGTATCTCTCTGAGTCTCTATGTATCTCAGTGGGTCTGTATATATCTCAGTCGGTCTCTGTGTATCTCAATCGGTCTGTATGTATCTCTATGGATCTCTATGTATCTCTCCGAGTCTCTATGTATCTCAGTGGGTGTGTATGAATCTCTATGGATATCTATGTATCTCTACGGGTCTCTCTACGCGCCTTTAATTTCCATGTCATAAGCCACTTGTTGGAGATGAATTTATTTGTGTTGGCCAGTTCGCTTCTGACCAAGAGCTACGTCGCTCGAGTGGGGCCTTAGACCTGGTTAAAAATGAATTGAGTTTAAATTTCGATTTAAAGCTTTCGTGACTGCAAGGATTCATCTTCTTTGGTTATTTCGGTAAAGTCACCACCACCACGTAGAATGAGAATAAAATAATAAAATAACACAATACAATTCTCACGACGTTTCGGCCACAACGCAAGCGGCCGTCTTCAGGTGAAAGGAACAGACCTGTCGGGACGACAGAGCTTCAATGAACGATGTTAAGATTCGTAGCGAATCCCAACCAGCTAGCGGACTCCGTGACAACTGCATTGTCAAGAGCGTGTGTCCGCCAACCGATGGCGTCTGGCTCAACAGCCTGGACTCTCTGAATCATTCTTTGAAATTAAAAATTTGTTCAATGTCACCCCGGCCTGGAATCCTGGCTCCGCCCCTGACTACACCACCGCTCTTGACACAAAGATAAAGATCCCCCATATAGCCTTAACAGACTGTAGGGGCAAGTGCTGTTAGCGAGCAGCACCTATGAAGGCCGGAAACGGTACACGAGGGGGGGGGGGGGGTGGCCAGCACCACGCCCGACCGCCTTTGTCTCCCTAGTGGCAATGTTTACACACTGCACCAGGTACTCATTTGAGGCTGAGTCGACCTAGGGGAGGCCCGGGACCGGTTCAGATGATCGTCACTGTGGTGTTGGCCGTGGGCGGGAATCGAACCCCGGGTCGCCAGGTTCATAGCGCAGCGCGCTAACCGCTACACTATCGCTCCCCACACACACATACACACACGTACACACACACACACTCATTACGGCTGGCTTGTATGTGGGTCCCGGGGATTTTCGTCACGGTACGATTGATTATCGCATGGATTGGGTGCCTCACCTTTACCTTATCATCAGAAATTCGCATCGCCACGTTTACGGGTCACTGATGCGTCACGTGACGCTCAGCAAGTGGCCGCCCAGCCTGTGTGACGGTGCTCAGTATACAATTATGTTAAGGCTTGCCCGTCGCACACGCTGATTGGCTGCAGTGCGTGACGTCACCGCGGCCAACAAGCCAATCAGAGGGGCAGCATGTGGCTGGAAAAAAAAGCATCTGAGCGTATTATTGCATAGAAGATGATCTATCTGAGAATCAGAGTATTTAGTATAGCGGGCAAGGTAGAAAACCAGGCGAGGTAGTGTACCAGGCCAGGCAGTGTACCAGGCCAGGTAGTGTACCAGGTAGTGTACTAGGTGAGGTGGTGTGCCAGGCGAGGTAGTGTACCAGGTAGTGTACCAGGCAGTGTACCAGGCCAGGTAGTGTACCAGGTAGTGTACCAGGTGAGGTAGTGTACCAGGTGAGGTAGTGCACCAGGTGAGGTAGTGTACCAGGTAGTGTACCAGGTGAGGTAGTGTACCAGGTAGTGTACTAGGTGAGGTGGTGTACTAGGCGAGGTGGTGTACCAGGTAGTGTACCAGGTAGTATACCAGGTAGTGTACCAGGTGAGGTAGTGTACCAGATGAGGTAGTGTACCAGGTAGAGTACCAGGCGAGGCAGTGTACCAGGTAGTGTACCAGGTAGTGTACCAGGTAGTGTACCAGGTGAGGTGGTGTACCAGGTAGTGTACCAGGTAGTGTACCAGGTTGGGTGGTGTGCCAGGCGAGGTAGTGTACCAGGTAGTATACCAGGTAGTGTACCAGGTGAGGTAGTGTACCAGATGAGGTAGTATACCAGGTAGAGTACCAGGCGAGGCAGTGTACCAGGTAGTGTACCAGGCGGTGTACCAGGTGAGGCGGTGTACCAGGTGAGGACGTGTACACATCTTTAACACCTGTGGTGCATTGTGGGTGGCGGTGTGAGTTGTCCCCGGAGGGTGTCACCTGACGCATCTCTCCCCCCGTGCGATGTGTCGGCCCAGTGCTGGTGATTGGTGGCGTAATTGCCGTCGTGGAGAAGTGTGAGCTCTGGGGATTATCAGCAGTGGGACTGTATCCTTGTCGACGACGGGGCGGACGTGGAAACCTTGAGCAAAATCAAAGAAAACAATTGATTCAATTGATTCAATTGTTTTTCTGTGTACGCCTTTTGGCGTCTTCTGGTCCAACACCAGTGGAGAGACTAAAGGGCTCTAAGAAAAGCCGTCTCGGGTGTGGACCAATCAAATTCAAGGACAGTGCCATCATCATTATCAGAGTTGTCTCTTTTTGTTTGCATTTTGACTTGCTTGTGTTGTGGCTATTGCAAACACGATGCCTTGAATAAAGGTGTCAGTTTTTGTGCCAGTCAAAAGGGTAAAACCTATTCCTATATCTTGTTTCTGGCAAAGGAGGTCTCATAATGTAAATGCTCACCCCGAGCCCTCAATAACTCTGATGGTGCGCTGTTTTTGAGTTGTACGCCTTTTGGCGTCTTCTGGTCCAACACCAATGGAGACTAAGGGGCTCTAAAGAAAGCCGTCTCGGCTGTGGACCAATCAAATTCAAGGACAGTGCCATCATCATTATCAGAGTTGTCTCTTTTTGTTTGCATTTTGACTTGCTTGTGTTGTGGTTATTGCAAACACGATGCCTTGAATAAAGGCGTCAGTTTTTGTGCCAGTTAAAAGGGGTAAAAACCTATTACTATATCTTGTTACTGGTAAAGGAGGTCTCATAATGTAAATGCTCACCCCGAGCCCTCAATACTCTGATGGTGCGCTGTTTTTGAGTTGTACGCCTTTTGGCGTCTTCTGGTCCAACACCAGTGGAGAGACTAAAGGGCTCTAAGAAAAGCCGTCTCGGGTGTGGACCAATCAAATTCAAGGACAGTGCCATCATCATTATCAGAGTTGTCTCTTTTTGTTTGCATTTTGACTTGCTTGTGTTGTGGCTATTGCAAACACGATGCCTTGAATAAAGGCGTCAGTTTTTGTGCCAGTTAAAAGGGGTAAAAACCTATTACTATATCTTGTTACTGGCAAAGGAGGTCTCATAATGTAAATGCTCACCCCGAGCCCTTAATAACTCTGATGGTGCGCTGTTTTTGAGTTGTACGCCTTTTGGCGTCTTCTGGTCCAACACCAATGGAGACTAAAGGGCTCTAAGAAAAGCCGTCTCGGGTGTGGACCAATCAAATTCAAGGACAGTGCCATCATCATTATCAGAGTTGTCTCTTTTTGTTTGCATTTTGACTTGCTTGTGTTGTGGTCATTGCAAACACGATGCCTTGAATAAAGGCGTCAGTTTTTTTTTTGTGCCAGTTAAAAAAGGGGTAAAAACTTATCGCTATGTGTTTCTTTGATTTTGTTTAATGTTACCTACGTGACTTTTGCCGAATGAAATCGAAGGGTGTGAATCCTTGCAGTCACGAAAGCTTCAAATCCAGAACCTCGAACAGTCGCCATGACGATAACCACCACCACCGCCACCACCGCCACCACTGCCTCCACCGCCTCTCTCACTCAAAATCGCGAAACCAACAAGGGCCCCCGCCATTCGACGCTCAGCGGCGGCGACGTCACCACGTCCATAAATGACGTCACGCACCTAGGCGGGGCTTGGGGTGGGCGGAGTCAGACACTTGTGACGATGTGTGACGAGCGGGGGGGGGGGGGGTTGAGGGTTGTTTGAGAAATGTGACGTCACGTGAAAATGCGCAACTTTAAATGAATACAGACAGCACGTTCTACTTAATTAAATAGGCTTTTTAATAAATGTTTTATCCCACAACATCGGAGTTGCAGCGCCGCATTAAATACGCGCTACAATGACTAATAGTTTAAAGCGATTTGTTTTTATTTTGGGGGGTTGGTGGGGCAGAGCTTTGTGACGTCATATTTGAGGGGGTCTGACTTTTTGTGACGTCATGTGACGGGGGGGGGGTGGTAAAAAAATCGTCCAAAATCGCGTGACGTCATTTATGGACGGCCCCTTATGCCAGGCGAATTTGAGGCCACGTGGAGTGGCACGCGCACACCCCACGTGGTCACTGCAGCGCGGCCTTGATCGTGAGGCTCGCTGCTAGAGGAGAGCTATCGTCACCTCAGTGCCATCAATGCCACCATCACAACCGCATCACGCACACATCACCAGTAGCTACAACATCACCACCACATCACCACCACATCACCAGTAGCTACAACATCACCACCACATCACCACCACATCACCAATAGCTACAACATCACCACCACATCACCACCACATCACCACCACATCACCACCACATCACCACCACATCACCAATAGCTACAACATCACCACAACCTCACCAATAGCTACAACATCACCACCACATCACCAATAGCTACAACATCACCACCACATCACCACCACGTCACCACCACATCACCAATAGCTACAATATCACCACAACATCACCAATAGCTAAAACATCACCACCACATCACCAATAGCTACAACATCACCACCACATCACCAATAGCTACAACATCACCACCACATCACCAATAGCTACAACATCACCAATAGCTACAACATCACCACCACATCACCAATAGCTACAACATCACTACCACATCACCACCACATCACCACCACATCACCAATAGCTACAACATCACTACCACATCACCACCACATCACCACCACATCACCAATAGCTACAACATCACCACCACATCACCAATAGCTACATCACTACCACATCACCAATAGCTACAACATCACTACCACATCACCACCACATCACTACCACATCACCAATAGCTACAACATCACTACCACATCAACACCACATCACCACCACATCACCAATAGCTACAACATCACTACCACATCACCACCACATCACCACCACATCACCAATAGCTACAACATCACCACCACATCACCAATAGCTACAACATCACCACCACATCACCAATAGCTACAACATCACTACCACATCACCAATAGCTACAACATCACTACCACATCACCACCACATCACCACCACATCACCAATAGCTACAACATCACCACCACATCACCAATAGCTACAACATCACTACCACATCACCAATAGCTACAACATCACCACCACATCACCACCACATCACCACCACATCACCAATAGCTACAACATCACTACCACATCACCACCACATCACCACCACATCACCAATAGCTACAACATCACTACCACATCACCAATAGCTACAACATCACCACCACATCACCAATAGCTACAACATCACTACCACATCACCACCACATCACCACCACATCACCAATAGATACAACATCACCACCACATCACCAATAGCTACAACATCACCACCACATCACCAATAGCTACAACATCACCACCACATCACCAATAGCTACAACATCACTACCACATCACCAATAGCTACAACATCACTACCACATCACCACCACATCCCCACCACATCACCAATAGCTACAACATCACCACCACATCACCAATAGCTACAACATCACCACCGCATCACCAATAGCTACAACATCACCACCACATCACCACCACATCACCAATAGCTACAACATCACTACCACATCACCACCACATCACCACCACATCACCAAGAGCTACAACATCACCACCACATCACCACCACATCACAAATAGCTACAACATCACCACCACATCACAAATAGCTACAACATCACCACCACATCACCAATAGCTACAACATCACTACCACATCACCAATAGCTACAACATCACCACCACATCACCACCACATCACCACCACATCACCAATAGCTACAACATCACTACCACATCACCACCATATCACCACCACATCACCAATAGCTACAACATCACCACCACATCACCACCACATCACCACCACATCACCAAGAGCTACAACATCACCACCACATCACCACCACATCACAAATAGCTACAACATCACCACCACATCACAAATAGCTACAACATCACCACCACATCACCAATAGTTACAACATCACTACCACATCACCAATAGCTACAACATCACCACCACATCACCACCACATCACCACCACATCACCAATAGCTACAACATCACTACCACATCACCACCATATCACCACCACATCACCAATAGCTACAACATCACCACCACATCACCAATAGCTACAACATCACCACCACATCACCAATAGCTACAACATCACCACCACATCACCAATAGCTACAACATCACTACCACATCACCACCACATCACCACCACATCACCAAGAGCTACAACATCACCACCACATCACCACCACATCACAAATAGCTACAACATCACCACCACATCACAAATAGCTACAACATCACCACCACATCACCAATAGCTACAACATCACTACCACATCACCAATAGCTACAACATCACCACCACATCACCACCACATCACCACCACATCACCAATAGCTACAACATCACTACCACATCACCACCATATCATCACCACATCACCAATAGCTACAACATCACCACCACATCACCAATAGCTACAACATCACCACCACATCACCAATAGCTACAACATCACCACCACATCACCAATAGCTACAACATCACCACCACATCACCAATAGCTACAACATCACCACCACATCACCAATAGCTACAACATCACTACCACATCACCACCACATCACACCACATCACCAATAGCTACAACATCACTACCACATCACCACCACATCACCAATAGCTACAACATCACCACCACATCACCAATAGCTACATCACTACCACATCACCAATAGCTACAACACCACTACCACATCACCACCACATCACTACCACATCACCAATAGCTACAACATCACTACCACATCAACACCACATCACCACCACATCACCAATAGCTACAACATCACCACCACATCACCACCACATCACCACCACATCACCAATAGCTACAACATCACCACCACATCACCAATAGCTACAACATCACCAATAGCTACAACATCACCACCACATCACCAATAGCTACAACATCACCACCACATCACCACCACATCACCACCACATCACCAATAGCTACAACATCACCACCACATCACCACCACATCACTACCACATCACCAATAGCTACAACATCACCACCACATCACCAATAGCTACAACATCACCACCACATCACCACCACATCACCAATAGCTACAACATCACCACCACATCACCACCACATCACCAATAGCTACGACATCACCACCACATCACCACCACATCACCAATAGCTACGACATCACCACCACATCACCACCACATCACCAATAGCTACAACATCACCACCACCATAGCACAACCACGAGGTGAGTCTCACAGTGGACACGTGGTCAGTCTCCATTGCTGGACAGACCCCCCCCCCTCCCCCGCTCGCCCCCACCTCGCCAGGACCCTCCTCCTTATCTATGGCGCAGGGTTCTGGGCTCGCTGGTGTCACTCATCGAGTACCCGCGGGGGGCCAAGGTGGGCAAAGAGAAAGTGGAGGAGGAAGGGGCCCGGTGGGAGACAAGGCCCCAGCGGCGGGAGGAGGCCGTCCCACGCAGGGCCCCGGCAGGGGACACCAAGCGGCGGCCGCGGCGGTGAGACGCGTCGCGGCCACCGCCATCGTCGTCGTCGTCGTCGTCGCCGTCGTCGTCATCGTCGTCGTCGTCGTCGTCATCGTCGTTGTCGTCATCGTTGTCGTCATCGTTGTCGTCATCGTTGTCGTCATCGTTGTCGTCATCGTCGTCGTCGTCGTCGTCGTCATCGTCGTTGTCGTCATCGTCGTCATCGTTGTCGTCATCGTCGTCATCGTTGTCGTCATCGTTGTCGTCATCGTCGTCATCGTCGTTGTCGTCGTCATCGTCGCCATCGTCGTCATCGTCGTCATCGTCGCCATCGTCGTCATCGTCGTTGTCGTCATCGTCGTCATCGTCGTCATCGTCGTTGTCGTCATCGTCGTCATCGTCGTCATCGTCGTTGTCGTCATCGTCGCCATCGTCGCCATCGTCGCCATCGTCGTCGTCATCGTCGTCATCGTCGTCATCGTTGTCGTCATCGTCGTCAACGTCGTCATCGTCGTCATCGTCGTCATCGTCGTCGTCATCGTCGTCATCGTCGTCGTCATCGTCGTCATCGTCGTCATCGTCGTCATCGTCGTTGTCGTCATCGTCATCGTCGTCGTCATCGTCGCCATCGTTGCCATCGTCGCCATCATCGTCGTCATCGTCGTCATCGTCGTCATCGTCGTCGTCATCGTCGTCATCGTCGTCGTCATCGTCGTCATCGTCGTCATCGTCGTCATCGTCGTTGTCGTCATCGTCATCGTCGTCGTCATCATCGTCATCGTCGCCATCGTCGCCATCGTCGCCATTGTCGTCGTCATCGTCGTCATCGTCGTCATCGTCGTCATCGTCGTTGTCGTTATCGTCGCCATCGTCGCCATCGTCGCCATCGTCGTCGTCGTCGTCATCGTCGTTGTCGTCATCGTCGCCATCATCGCCATCGTCGCCATCGTCGCCATCGTCGTCGTCATCGTCGCCATCGTCGCCATTGTCGTCGTCATCGTCGTCATCGTCGTCGTCATCATCGTCGTCGCCATCGTCGTCATCGTCGTCATCGTCGTGATCGCGCGGCCACCGCGATTCTGCTCCCTACTCTTTGGTTCTTTCGGTGAAGTCACGTGACGGGTAGAAATATACAACAATAATGTATCACGACGTTTCGATCGCAACGACACAAGCACTCGTCATCAGGTGGGAGAAGATCTAATAGTTGCGGTGGAAACCCTTCCCCGTAGAGGCGCTTCAATCTTGATTTGAAGCTTCCGTGGTAGGTAGAAAGAATAATAATGTATCATGACGTTTCGATCGCAACAACACAAGCACTCGTCATCAGGTGTGAAAAGATCTAATAGTTGTGGTGGAAACTCCTTCCCTTAGAGGCACTTCAATCTTGATTGAAGCGCAATGAGCTGGTTTGGTTCAGGTGTGGCCAGTGGAAAACCACCACCCGTACTGTGTCAGAGCCCACATGAGCTGGCTCGGTTCGGGTTTTGGCCAGTGGAAAAAAACACCACCCGTACCGTGCCAGAGCCCCCCCCCCCCCCCCCCCCCCCCCCCCCATGACTTGGCTCGGTTTGGGTGTGGTCAGTTGAAAAAACTCCACCCGTGCCCTGCCAGGGTCCCCCTTGAGCTGCCTCGGTTCGGCTGTGGTCAATGGAAACAATGGGATGCATGTTGAGCTGCCCAAGGGCCCAGCCGTGACCATCTCTGTGCCCGGCATGCAGGGCCCAGGAGCTGCTGGAGCGGGTGGTGGATGCCCTGGGAATGGTCACCTCCTCCTACTACAGCCGCTCGCTGCTCTACACCACGTGAGTCTCGTGTGGGGCGCAAGGGGGGCCCACCACGCCTAGGGTCCGCACTCCCAGGAGGGGCCCCTCTTTAAGGAGCTCACGGATCCTCCCTTGGGAGAGCTGGACGCAAGTTTCCATCCCTCGGTGAGCTCCTCCGGCAGGCGAGGAGGCTGGGTCTGCCGGGTTGCGTGGCCCCACGTGGCCAGCCACCGCGTGCCCCAAGCAGCTGATGTTTGGACAGATAGCGCAACAGGCTGTAGAAGAGATGGGCTGATAGCTGAGTGTGTGGGTGAGGTGGCGAGTGGATGGGTGAGTGGGTAGCTGAGTTGGTGAGTGGGTGTGGTGAGTGGGTGAGTGTGCACAGCGAGAGAAGAGATGGAGCTGATGCGGTACAGGAGGAGGACGTGGAGCTGAGTGGACTTGCCGATGACCGGTACCAGCGGTGTCAAGATCGGCCTCTGTGGAGGAGGCTCGTGAAGGACGCTACTGGGCAGTTGGAGGCAGTCGCCCTCCAGCAACAGCCAAGGGCAGAGGAGCGACGCTCACAACAACGAGCGGAGTGACGGGCGGCTACAACGCAGCGAGTTGGCACAGTAGGGGGGCACAGGTGGTAGCATCTGCCGGTCATCTCAATCAGTCAACCCATGGCGCCTCCTGGGTCTATCCCATGACCTCCTGCGCCTAGCCTGGTACAGCGGTCTAATCCATGGCATCTGCGTCTGTCCCGTGACTTTCTGCCAGCGGCAAGCTTTCCACACTTCACGCGACAGTATCGAAACGTACCTAGCCTGGCACAAACACCGCGGTGACCTCACCGACCCTTAGTGGTGCACGGCGGCTCATGTTGCCATCGTTTATGGCAGGGGTGGGGTACGTCCGGCCCGGGGGCCGTGTATGGCCCGCAAAATCATTTAGTCTGTCCCTGCCAAGGCAACCGCAGGCGGGACTCGAAATTCAACAAATCTAGGAGAGCAAACCTGGAAAAGCAGCTGCGAGTAGCGGCAACATCATCAATAGCCGGCTAACATTGTTAATACCAGCTAACATCGTCAATACCAGCTAACATCATCAATACCAGCTAACATCATCAATAGCCGGCTAACATTGTTAATACCAGCTAACATCTTCTTAGTTTTTTCGGTAAAGTCACGTTGAAGAGAAACAACAAAATAACAAAATATATATAAAACAATAAAAAATTCTCACGACGTTTCGACCATAACTCAAACGGTCATCATCAGGTGATATTTTGTTGTTTCTCTTCAACGTGACTTTACCGAAAAAACTAAGAATATGAATTACTGCAGTCACGAAAGCTTTAAATCAAAACCAGCTAACATCGTCAATACCAGCTAACATCATCAATACCAGCTAACATCATCAATACCAGCTAATATCGTCAATACCAGCTAACATCATCAATACCAGCTAACATAATCAATACCAGCTAACATCGTCAATACCAGCTAACATCATCAATACCAGCTAACATCACCAACACCAGCTAACATCATCAATAGCCAGCTAACATCATCAACACCAGCTAACATCACCAACACCAGCTAACATCATCAACACCAGCTAACATCGTCAATACCAGCTAACATCATCAATACCAGCTAACATCATCAATACCAGCTAACATCATCAACACCAGCTAACATCACCAACACCAGCTAACATCATCAACACCAGCTAACATAATCAATACCAGCTAACATCATCAATACCAGCTAACATCATCAATACCAGCTAACATCACCAACACCAGCTAACATCATCAATAGCCAGCTAACATCATCAACACCAGCTAACATCATCAACACCAGCTAACATCGTCAACACCAGCTAACATCGTCAACACCAGCTAACATCATCAACACCAGCTAACATCGTCAACACCAGCTAACATCATCAACACCAGCTAACATCGTCAACACCAGCTAACATCGTCAACACCAGCTAACATCATCAATACCAGCTAACATCACCAACACCAGCTAACATCATCAACACCAGCTAACATCACCAACACCAGCTAACATCATCAATAGCCAGCTAACATCATCAATACCAGCTAACATCACCAACACCAGCTAACATCATCAACACCGGCTAACATCATCAACACCAGCTAACATCATCAATAGACAGCTAACATCATCAACACCAGCTAACATCACCAACACCAGCTAACATCATCAACACCAGCTAACATCATCAACACCAGCTAACATCGTCAACACCAGCTAACATCGTCAACACCAGCTAACATCGTCAACACCAGCTAACATCATCACACGCCTCGCCAAAGAGAAGCGGTTTCAGCCCATCGCATTAGGGGGCGAGTTCATTAAAACGTTTGGCCAAATATAACGGGGCTAATTTGTTTTTGTTAAATGATCATTTTGTATGGCCCGCGAATGATGTTTTATAAACATCCCGAATGGCCCTTGGCTAGAAAAAAGTTTCCCAACCCCTGGGACTTTCCGGGGATCATTGGCGCGGCGACTACGGCCCCAGTTCGATTCCCGCTCACGGCCACCAACATCGGTCCTGGGCCTCCCCTAGGTCGACTGAGCCTCAAATGAGCGCTGTGCGTAAACATCGCCGCTCGGGCGTGGTTGCTGGCCACCCACCGCCTCGTGTACCGTTACCGGTACGGTCTGTTACAGGCTGCGCGGGGGATCTTTCTCTTCATGCCCCGATTCGCCCGCTCTCCCTCCCCGCGCCCCACTCCACTCCACCCACCCCATCCAGGATGAGCATCCCCTGCGCTTTCACGCTCTCCACCTTCCTTGGAAGCATCAGCCTGTTCCTTGCAAGCCTCCTCTACCTGCGGGTGAGTGGGGGACCCCCCCCCCCCCCAAGATCCCCCACCTCCCTCGACGCAGACATTCTCTTGGTGGTGACCAGCGTGGCCTGACAGCAAACACGGCCAGATGGAGGAGGAGGAGGATCGTGAAGGACGCCGCTGGTGGCCACTTGGAGGTAGTCGCCCTCTCAGCAACAACGGGGGGCAGAGGAGCAACGCTCAAAACGACGAGCGGAGCGCCGGGCGTCCTCGTCCTCCTAGTCCTCCTAGTCCTCCTCCCAGACCTCGCCCCTGCCCCTCCATCATCCTCCTCACTCCCCTCCACCGTGTGATGCACGCATGTCTCTGTGTGAGTCTGTGGGTCTCGTTGTGAGTCTGTGCGTCTCTGTGTGAGTCTGTGGGTCTCTGTGTGAATCTATGGGTCTCTGTGTTAGTCTGTGGGTCTCTGTGTGCGTCTATGAGTCTCTGTGTGAGTCTGTGGGTCACTGCTTTGTGAGTCTATGGGTCTCTCTGTGCGAGTCTGTGGGTCTCTGCTTTGTGAGTCTGTGGGTCTCTGCTTTGTGAGTCTGTGGATTTCTGTGTGAGTCTGTGGGTCTCTGTGTGAGTCTGTGGGACTCTGTGTGAGTCTGTGGGTCTCTGTGTGAGTCTGTGGGTCTCTCTGTGAGTCTGTGGGTCTCTGCTTTGTGAGTCTATGGGTCTCTGCTTTGTGAGTCTATGGGTCTCTCTGTGCGAGCCTATGGGTCTCTCTGTGCGAGTCTGTGGGTCTCTGCTTTGTGAGTCTATGGGTCTCTCTGTGCGGGTCTATGGGTCTCTCTGTGCGAGTCTGTGGGTCTCTGCTTTGTGAGTCTATGGGTCTCTGTGCGAGTCTGTGGGTCTCTCTGTGCGAGTCTGTGGGTGTCTGTGTGCGAGTCTATGGGTCTCTGTGTGAGTCTGTGGGTCTCTGTGCGAGTCTGTGGGTCTCTGTGCGAGTCTGTGGGTCTCTGTGTGAGTCTATGGGTCTCTGTGTGAGTCTGTGGGTCTCTGTGTGAGTCTATGGGTCTCTGTGTGAGTCTATGGCTCTCTGTGCGAGTCTGTGGGTCTCTCTGTGCGAGTCTTTGGGTCTCTGTGTGAGTCTGTGGGTCTCTGTGTGAGTCTGTGGGTCACTGCTTTGTGAGTCTATGGGTCTCTCTGTGCGAGTCTGTGGGTCTCTGCTTTGTGAGTCTGTGGGTTTCTGTGTGAGTCTGAGGGTCTCTGTGTGAGTCTATGGGTCTCTGTGCGAGTCTGTGGGTCTCTGTGTGAGTCTGTGGGTCTCTGTGCGAGTCTATGGGTCTCTGTGTGAGTCTATGGCTCTCTGTGCGAGTCTGTGGGTCTCTGTGTGAGTCTGTGGGTCTCTGTGTGAGTCTATGGGTCTCTGTGTTAGTCTGTGGGTCTCTGTGTGAGTCTGTGGGTCTCTGTGTGAGTCTGTGGGTCTCTCTGCGAGTCTGTGGGTCTCTGTGTGCGAGTCTATGGGTCTCTGTGCGAGCCTGTGGGTCTCTCTGTGCCCGCCTGTGTTTGCATGGATGCTGAACTTCTTCCGCACCGCCCTACGCGGCCCACCCTGCTGAGCGCAACGCCCCGCGCTGACCCTGCGGGTCGCTCACCCCCCTTGCAGGCTGCAGTGGCCGGCGAGGCCTGGGTCAGCGGACGCGCCGGACCCCGCCCCGAACGCCGAGCCGCCGCCGCCGCCGCCGCCTGTTTCGTCCGCGTCCAACGGCAGCTGTCATCGGTGCCGCGGATGCACGGGGCCTCCCGCGCGGAGGAGGAGGAGGAGGAGGACATGGCGGTAGCGGCGGCGGTGGCCGGTGCCTCGGAGCGCACGCCACTGCTGCCACCGTGAGACCGCACGCCCCCCCACCCGGCACGCGCCGGTGGCGGTAGCGGTGAACCCGCGCGTCGTCACCGCCGTCGTCACCGCCGTCGTCACCGTCAGCTACGCGAGACCGCCGTCGTCGCCGCCACTGTGGTGGTCGCCGCAGTCGCCCGCGGTCACCGTCTTTGGCGCCAGCGCCTTCGTCAGCCGCCACCGGCGTCGCCGTGATCACCATCGGCACCGTCGTTAGCGTGGTCAGCTTCGATGACGTAGTCGCCGTCGTATCCGTAGTAACCGTTGCTACCGTAGTCACTATCGTCACTATCGTTACCGTAGTCACCATCGTTACCGTAGTCACATTGTCACTATCGTTAACGTAGTCACCATCGTTACCGTAGTCACCATCGTCACTATCGTTACTGTAGTCACATTGCTACCGTAGTTACGATCATCACCATTGTTATCGTAGTCACCATCGTCACCATCGTTACCGTAGTCACCATCGTCACTATCGTTACTGTAGTCACCATTGCTACCGTAGTCAGCATTGTCACCATTGTTACCATAGTCACCATCGTATCTGTAGTAACCATTGCTACCGTAGTCACCATCGTCACTATCGTTACTGTAGTCACCATTGCTACCGTAGTCATCATCGTCTCTATCGTTACCGTAGTCACATTGCTACTGTAGTCACCATCGTCACTATCGTTACCGTAGTCACCATTGTATCTGTAGTAACTATTGTTACCGTAGTCACCATCGTCACTATCGATACCATAGTCACCAACATTACTGTAGTCACCATTGCTACCGTAGTCACTATCGTCACCATCGTTACCGTAGTCATCATTGTCACTATCGTTACTGTAGTCCCATTGCTACCGTAGTCACCATAGTCACCATTGTTAACGTAGTCACCATTGTTACCGTAGTCACCATCGTTACCGTAGTCATCATCGTCACTATCATTACTGTAGCCACATTGCTACCGTAGTCACAATCGTTACCGTAGTCACCATCGTTACTATCGTTACCATAGTCACCATCATATCTGTAGTAACTATTGCTACTGTAGTCACCATCGTCACTATCGATACCATAGTCACCAACATTACTGTAGTCACATTGCTACCGTAGTCACCGTCGTCACCATCGTTACCGCAGTCATCATCGTCACCATTGCTACCGTAGTCATCATCGTCACTATCATTACTGTAGTCACATTGCTACCATAGTCACCATCATCACCATTGTTACTCTAGTCACCATCGTTACTGTCATCATCTTTGCTAGCTTAGTTACCATCGTCACAATTATTACCGTAGTCACCATCATTACTGTAGTCACATTGCTACCGTAGTCACCATAGTCACCATTGTTACGGTAGTCACCTACGTCACTATCGTTACCGTAGTCACCATCGTTACCATAGTCACCTTTGCTACCGTAGTCACCATCGTTACCATTATTATCGTAGTCACCATCGTTACCGTAGTCACCATCGTTACTGTAGTCACCATTGATACCGTAGTCACCATCATTACCGTAGTCACCATCGTTACAGTAGTCACCATCGTTCCCGTAGTCACCATCGTTACCGTAGTCACCATCGTCACCACCATCGCCATCATCGCCCCAAGCCAGACCTGCAATGGTCGGCCACCACCGGCAGATCCGCAACCGCCATTCCTGATCATAGCAGGCGGATCGACCACCACCTCCACCGCCACCGCTGCCACCACCGCCACCGCCACCGCCATCACCACCGCCACCACCACCACCACCTCCACCGCCACCGCTGCCACCACCGCCACCGCCGCCACCACCAACGCCACCACCACCGCCGCCACCACCGCCACCACCACCACCGCCATCACCACCACCACCACCGCCGCCACCACCGCCACCACCACCACCACCGCCACCGCCACCACCACCGCCGCTACCACCGCCACCACCACCACCACCGCTGCAACCGCCGCTGCAGCCCTCAGATCGGCCTGGTGGCAAAAATATGGCGAGGAGACCAACAAAACTTACGCGTCACATGAGACATCCCACCCCTGCCTAAAAGAAACAAAAAAATATCACGGTATTATTTTACCATGGAAAGGCCCACGTGAGCTATACCAGCTCTTTATCAGAATCTACCTGGTCACGAGTGGCTTACCACGTGGGCATTTACTAGCGGCCAGATACTCTCAAGCGCACGCTGATGAATTGCCGAGGGTCAAACCGGAGTGCCCGGGAGAGAAATCCACGCGACCGTGGGAAGGGAACGGAAACTCGAGATGTACAGGCATCGTCGGGGTCGGGGTCGAACCCACGAACCTCCCGCGTACCAGGTGAGGGAAGTAACATCCCACCACCTCGGCGCCTCATTATGCCCCCAATCGTCTCGCCCTCTGAAACCTTAGGCCCCACCCTTTCCTGTTTAGGCCCCGCCTCTTCCTCTTCATTCCTCCCCCGCCCACTTATTCTTTAGGCCCCACCCCTTCCTGTTTAGGCCCCGCCTCTTACTCTTCATCCCCCCACCCCCTTACTCCCTAGGCCCCACCCCTTCCTGTTTAGGCCCCCGCCTCTTCATTCCCCCCCCCCGCCCACTTATTCTTTAGGCCCCACCCCTTCCTGATGAGGTGGCACTCGTATTCAAAAGTCCTGAAGGATAAATGCGGCTCACACAGACACGGACACAAACACAAGGACAACAGCCGCACTGATTTTAATATTCTTCATTTTGCTCTTGCATGTAAACCCCCGCTTGGCAATAAATTGTTGGGCGCAGATTTTTTTTTTTCCCCACCGTGTGGCCTCTGCACTTTCGATGTTTTGCTTTCATACTTTGATATCGGGAGGGCAACGCTGTAAGGGAGGGACGTAATTGTGTCCACGAGGACCCCGGAGCTTCGTATGCAGCGACAGGACATTTAGCTTCCACACGCAGCGTTGTTTTTAGAGCTTTATTTTGGTGATATTTTTTTTTTTTAAAAAACGGTTTTGGTCCGGCCATGTTTGTTTGTTGCAGCACAGAGTTAGCCGGATAACTTTTGATCTGAATTGTCTCGTGGCTGTTATTGTTTGGCTCGCATCCCACTGGGATTTTTTTTTTGCGCGCGGCGTTGCTACGCGGTGTCTTTTTCCGGAAGACTTTTGCTGTTTTTTTTTTTTCCCCAGGATTTTTCAGTTTGCGCGTAGTCACTTTAAGATATATCCTTAGTTTTTTTCGGTAAAGTCACCACGTTGAAGAGAAACAACAAAATAATAAAATATATATAAAACAATAAAAAAAATTCTCACGACGTTTCGACCATAACTCAAACGGTCGTCTTCAGGTGTGTTGGTTCGCATAAATTTATTTTTAAACGGCGCATTTATTTATTTATAAAAAAAACGTTAGCGCCACGCGCAACGATTTGGCAGTTTACCCAGGACTAGTCCATCTATATTCTGAAAAGAGGAGGGGGGAGACGAAATTTTTTATAATGTATGCTGTCTGAAAGCCACTGTAAGCGTGAACAATCAATTAAGACCTGAAATGGTTTATCAAATCTTTCCAATGATTGCTAAGATAGAATCCATCTTCTCGGTTGAAATTGTCTCTGTGCTTGTATATGTGGATAGCCTCATGTTTTTCTTGTTCATGTTTTAGTTTTGATGCCGTTGCACCCGAGTCAAGCGCCGCATGGCTCACAGGGTTATACCTCCCCATACATGGAACTGAAACTGAACACAGCCGATTAAAAGGCAATTCCACTCGGCTGATTTGGAGGGAGTTCTCTGATATCAAACGGGAGATGGTCATAAGCACACAGCCCAGGGTATGGGAACACCTCCACTCTCTCGACAACTGTCAACATCATTCATGGGCAGTGGAGGAGGGTGAAGGATTTGGATGGCATAAAATTTAAATCAAAATCAACATTTTGATTTAAAGCTTTCGTGACTGCAGGGATTCATATTCTTGGTTCTTTCAGGATAGTCACCACGTAGAAGGGAAATAATAAAATAATGAAAATATAAAACAATCAAATTCTCACGACGTTTCGACTGCAACACAAGCAATCATCATCAGATGGGTAAAGTCACCACGTAGAAGGGAAACAATAAAATAATAAAAATATAAAGCGATAAAATTCTCACGACGTTTCGACTGCAACACAAGCAGCAATCATGGAGTGGTGGGACAGCGATTAGCGCCTCCCTCCCTCCCAACCGCCCTACGTGCCCGGCAATATCCCCAAGTTCGATCCCCGTTCGCGGCCAACATCACAGCAGTTAGCAGCGAATATCTGAACCCCTGATTGGCTGGGGAGAGAAAGGCACGGCACTTGCCCCGACAGCCCAGTGAGGGCTACACGGGGGAGCTTTGTCTTTGCATTTGTGCGTACTGCTAAGGTAAAAAAAAACAACAAATCACCGAGTCCTGTTAATGTTTAATTACAAGACTCAACATCATCAACCATGGTCAATCCACTGCTGGATGAAGGCCAAGATTCCGGTTTAATCATAACTTAAACTGTGTGAGTCTATGGGTGTCTGTGTGGTGAGTCTATGGGTGTCTGTGTGGTGACTCAATGGGTCTCTGTGTGGTGAGTCTATGGATCTCTGTGTGATGAGTCTATGGGTCTCTGCGTGGTGAGTCTATGGGTCTCTGCGTGGTGAGTCTATGGGTCTCTGTGTGGTGAGTCTATGGGTCTCTGTGTGGTGAGTATATGGGTGTCTGTGTGGTGAGTCTATGGGTGTCTGTGTGGTGAGTCAATGGGTCTCCGTGTGGTGAGTCTATGGATCTCTGTGTGATGAGTCTATGGGTCTCTGCGTGGTGAGTCTATGGGTCTCTGCGTGGTGAGTCTATGGGTCTCTGTGTGGTGAGTATATGGGTGTCTGTGTGGTGAGTCTATGGGTCTCTGTGTGATGAGTCTGTGGGTCTCTGTGTGATGAGTCTATGGGTCTCTGTGTGGTGAGTCTATGGGTCTCTGTGTGGTGAGTCGATGGGTCTCTGTGTGATGAGTCTGTGGGTCTCTGTATGGTGAATCTATGAGTTTCTGTGTGATGAGTCTATGGGTCTGTGTGTGATGAGTCTATGGATCTCTGTGTGGTGAGTCTATGGGTCTCTGTGTGGTGAGTCTATGGGTCTCTGTGTGATGAGTCTATGGGTCTCTGCGTGGCGAGTCTATGGGTCTCTGTGTGGTGAGTCTGTGGGTCTCTGTGTGGTGAGTATATGGGTGTCTGTGTGATGAGTCTATGACTCTCAGCACCTGAAGCAAGGTGGTGGTTGTGTTGGTACAGCAAAACGCGTGGACTAATCTCCATCTGTTCCACGCTCGCTCCCTTCTCCCCGTGGGTGGATGTCGATGAGTAGCCGTACAAACTCTTGGCTCTGTCCAGGAGAGGGCGGTATAGTAAAAGTGTTTAGGACGCTCCTGTCCACGAGCCCTGAAATACCTAAGTTCGATCCCTAGGTCTGGGTGTCTCTCTCTCTCTATCAGGGGGTTCATAGTGGCCGTGTCAGAAACACTGAGAGCCTGGGTTCGAGCCCTGGGTCTGGGTGTCTCTCTCTATCAGGGGGTTCATAGTGGCCGTGATGGAGACACTGAGAGCCTGGGTTCGAGCCCTGGGTCTGGGTGTCTCTCTCTCTCTACCAGGGGGTTTATAGTGGCCGTATCAGAGACACAGAGCCTGGGTTCGAGTCCTGGGTCTGGGTGTCTTTCTCTCTATCAGGGGGTTCATAGTGGCCGTGTCAGAGACACTGAGAGCCTGGGTTCGAGCCCTGGGTCTGGGTGTCTCTCCCTCTCTCAGGGGTACAACAAGGCCCGTGTCAATTATGTAATTGGTGTATTAATATCCAAATGGTCAAGCCATTGTAAATAATTCGTGTAATTATTATATCATGAGAATCAGTATAATTATTGTATTGTTATAATAATCGCTATATTGCTCTAATAATTACACGATGAGTATTATTACATTATGAGTACAATGCTTATAGTATTATAATTATATCATATTCTTGGTTCTTTCGGTAAAGTCACGTAGAAGGGAAACAAAAAAATAATGAAAAAACTTTTTCAAATTTTTCTTGCTGTGGTTTTCACACCTGATGATGATTGCTTGTGTTGCAGTCGAAACGTCGTGATAATTTTTATTGTTTTATATTTTTATTATTTTATTGTTTCCCTTCTACGTGGTGACTTTACCGAAAGAACCAAGAATATGAAGCCTTGCAGTCACGAAAGCTTTAAATCAAACTATAATTATATTGTTGTAGTAAAGATAATAGTGACCATTTACTACTATGACGGGACAAGAATGTCTGTGTGTCCCGTGCGTGACGTCACTCCACGTCGGCCAGCCCCCCTCATTAATAATCATGAACAGGTGACGTCACTCCGCATGGAGCACGCCCCTCCCCCTCATTAATAGTCATGAACTGGTGACGTCATCCACATGAACTCCCCCCTCATTAATAGTCATGAACTGGTGACGTCATCCACATGAACCCCTCCCCTCATTAATAGTCATGAACTGGTGACGTCATCCACATGAACCCCCCCCTCATTAATAGTCATGAACTGGTGACGCCACTCCGCATGGAGCACCCCCCCCCCCTCATTAATAATCATGAACTCTTGACGTCACTCCGAATGAAGCACCCCCCCCTCATTAATAATCATGAACTGGTGACGTCACTCCGCATGAAGAACCACCCCCCCCTCATTAATAATCATGAACTGGTGACGTCATGCACATGAACCCCCTTTATTAATAGTCATGAACAGGTGACGTCACTCCGCATGGAGCACCCCCCCCCCTCATTACTAATCATGAACTGGTGACGTCATTCCGCATGGAGCACCCCTCCCTCATCAATAATCATGAACAGGTGACGTCACTCCATACTGTTGGGGGCCGTACATAAATGACGTCACACACCTAGGGGGTAGGGTCAGACATTTGTGACGAAGAAGGAGGGGGAGTGGTTCGAGAAACGTGACGTCACATAAAAATGCTGCAACTTTATAAATAAATATAGACGCAACGCGTTCTACTTAATTAAATAGACTTTGTTAATAATTTTTTTCTCCTACAACATCGCAGTGTGCAGCGCCACGTTAAATAACGCGCTGCGATGACAACAATAGTTTAAAGCGATTTGAAGCATCAATTTTGATTTAAAGCTTTCGCGACCGCAGGGATTCATATTGTTGGCCCTTTCGGTAAAGGCACCGCCACGTAGATAGGGAAACAATAAAATAATAAAAAAATATAAAACAATAAAAATTCTCGCGACGTTTCGACTGCAGCAGCACAAAGCAATCATCATCATCATCATCAGGTGTGAAAACCACAGCAAAGAAAATCTTGAAATAAAAAAAGCAGACCTTAAACACGGTAGGACCAACACCTCGGCCGTGGCAGATCACTGTTATAATTCAGTAGGCTCCACGTGACATTGACTTCTCCAAGACGGAGGTTCTCTGCGAGACATCCGGCTACCGTGAGAGATTCGTTCATGAGGCTCTCCACGTGTACAAACACGGAGACAATTTCGACCGAGAAGATGGACTCTGGCCTAGCAATCATTGGAAGGATGTGATGAACCATTTCGGGTCTTAATTGATTGATCACGCTTAAGGTGGCTTTCAGACCGCATCCATTATTTTCGTCTCTCAACCCCCCCTCCTCCTCTTTTCCGAACATAGATGGACTCGTCCATCTGAACAAAACTGTCAAATCGCTCTCCGTGGTGCTAACGTTTTAAAAAAAAAATGCCACTTTTTTCAAATTTTCTTGCTGTGGTGTTTTTTCCACACCTGATGATGATTGCTGCTTGTGTTGCAGTCGAAACGTCGTGAGAATTTTATTGTTTTATATTTTTATTATTTTATTGTTTCCCTTCTACGTGGTGGTGACTTTACCGAAAGAACCAATAATGCATGCTTCAAATCGCTTTAAACTATTGTTGTCATCATAGCGCGTTATTTAACGCGGCGCTGCACGCTCTGATGTTGTAGGAGAAAACATTTATGAAAAAAAAGTCTATTTAATTAAGCCAGAACGCGTTGTGTCTATGTTTATTTATAAAGTTGCGCATTTTGATGTGACGTCACGTTTCTCAAGCCACTCCCCCCGCCCCCCCTCGTCACACCTCGTCACAAATGTCTGACCCCCCCCCCCGCTCCCCTAGGTGCGTGACGTCATTTATGGACGGCCCATTATATCATTAAGAGCTTTACTACCTGGCATCGCCCGAGATTATTTTCTTGAATTCATAGACGGCCTACGTGGAGGGTGGGGGGGGGGAGGGGGGATGCGTGACGTCAGCAGACACACTGCGTGACGGCAGCAGGCACGCTGCGTGACGTCAGCAGGCACACGCTGCGTGACGCTGCCGCATGCGGGTGACATCACAGATGTGACGTCACAGCTCACTTGCGCAATATATTATAGCCATCATTGTGTACAGTCTGGAAGCTATACCACACACGCCGAATTTGAAGTGTGTTGCATGTCGGGAAGTACGCTCAACATTTCCAACAGACACACACATCATCACAAATGTCCCTTTTATATATTTAGATATTAATATAATTCTATAGTTATTACGTAATTACAGCGGCTATGTCCATTATATAATTAAAATATGGTAGTAATTATAGAACTACTGTGATCATTAGATACATGGCCATGTGAATGGTAAAACGATATATTATAATGTATACCAAGTATACACTTATTGCAATGTCTGTGTCAATGATCTATAAAGTCCATGACAGTATAGCATTGTAATTATTAATATTATTAATTTAGGATGTCTGTGCAGACATGGGTAGTACTGCAGGCCTTGCATCGCTGTCGCTATGAGATGTTGACTACCTCGCCTGGTACGCAGGAGGTCGTGGGTTCCATCCCGACCCCTGACCCCTGCTGCTGTATATTTGGAGTCTGCGTCTCTCTCTCCCTCATCATCATCACGGTGGCCAGGATATGTTAACTACCTCGCCTGGTATACAGGAGGTCGTGGGTTCTATCACAACCCCTGACGATGCTTACTGCTGCTGTATATTTGTAGTCTGCGTCTCTCTCATCATCATCATCATCACGGTGGCTAGGAGATGTTAACTACCTCGCCTGGTACACAGGAGGTCGTGGGTTCCATCCCGACCTCTGACGATGCCTACTGCTGTATATTTGGAGTCTGCGTCTCTCTCATCATCATCATCATCACGGTGGCTAGGAGATGTTAACTACCTCGCCTGCTACGCAGGAGGTCGTGGGATCCATCCCGACCCCTGACGCCTTCTGCTGCTGCTGTATATTTGGAGTTTGCGTGTCTCTCTCATCATCATCATCACGGTGGCTAGGATATGTTAACTACCTCTCCTATTACACAGGAGGTCGTGGGTTTTATCCCAACCCCTGACGATGCTTACTGCTGCTGCTGTAGATTTGTAGTCTGCGTCTCTCTCTCTCTCATCATCATCATCACGGTGGCTAAGAGATGTTAACTACCTCGCCTGGTGCACAGGAGGTCGTGGGTTCCATCCCGACCTCTGACGATGCTTACTGCTGTATATTTGTAGTCTGCGTCTCCCTCTCTAATCATCATCATCATCACGGTGGCTAGGAGATGTTGACTACCTCGCCTGGTACACAGGAGGTCGTGGGTTCCATCCCGACCTCTGACGATGTCTGCTGCTGCTGTAGATTTGTAGTCTGCGTCTCTCTCTCATCATCATCATCACGGTGGCTAGGAGATGTTAACTACCTCGCCTGGTACACTGGAGGTCGTGGGTTCCATCCCGACCTCTGACGATGCCTGCTGCTGCTGTAGATTTGTAGTCTGCGTCTCTCTAGCCGTGGTCGTGGGATTTCCCCTCCACATTTATAATCATTAACGCCTTTAAGGGTGTTTGACTGCTACTACAAATTTCGACGTGACCATAAGCCACTTCGTTTGAGCGGCCATTATTTCCCATGGCCATGTCGCTTCTCAAAATCTGAGCTACGGTACGGAGCTCAGTGGGGGGGAGGGGGTGGCTTCACTCCCGGAGAAAAATACAAACAGAAGATTTAACAGTTAAACCAAAAAAAACTATTTTGCCGAGTGACCTTCACGGAGGCCTGAACCCCTGTTCCTCCTCCTCATCGTCCCACCCTGTTATTATTGTTGTTGGTGCCGCTTGGTTGGAGACGCTCACGTGTGCCTTGCGGAGAGGTGGGGGGAGGGTTCACGATGGCCGTGTCGGAGACACTGAGAGGCTGGGTTCGAGCCCTGGGTCTGGGTGTCTCTCTCTCTCTATCAGGGGGTTCATAGTGGCCGTGTCGGAGACACTGAGAGCCTGGGTTCGAGCCCTGGGTCTGGGTGTCTCTCTCTCTATCAGGGGGTTCATAGTGGCCGTGACGGAGACACTGAGAGGCTGGGTTCGAGCCCTGGGTCTGGGTGTCTCTCTCCATCAGGGGGTTCATAGTGGCCGTGTAGGAGACACTGAGAGCCTGGGTTCGAGCCCTGGGTCTGGGTGTCTCTCTCTCTATCAGGGGGTTCATAGTGGCCGTGTCGGAGACACTGAGAGGCTGGGTTCGAGCCCTGGGTCTGGGTGTCTCTCTCTCTCTCTCTCTATCAAGGTGTTCATAGTGGCCGTGATGGAGACACTGAGAGCCTGGGTTCGACCCCTGGGTCTGGGTGTCTCTCTCTCTTAGGGGGTTCACAGTGGCCTTGTCTGGGACACTGAACCGTCACCGCCACACCGATTCACTGACACCGCTACGCAATGACCAGCGCGGTGAAGTATGGTCAGAACGTCCATGCAGCAGTGGAAAAACCACGTGGCTGCACACATCACGCGTAGTTGCTAAGCTGCCTGTACGAGTGGGGGGCGAGCTGAGGTGGGGGGGTGAGTGGTGGCGCAACGGGTAGCGCCGCACCGTGCTACGAACCCGGCAAGACCCAAGTTCGATTCCCGCTCAAGGCCACCACCGCCACCACCGCCACCACCACCACCGCCACCACCGCCACCACCGCCACCACCGCCACCACCACCACAACCACCACCACTGTCACCACCACCACCGCCGCCACCACCGCCACCACCGCCACCACCACAACCACCACCACCGCCACCACAGCCACCACCACCACCAACAAACAGTGAATATGTGAACCGGTCCTGGGCCGCCTCCCCTAGGCCGACTCAGCCTCAAAATGAGTGCCCGGTAGAGTCGCGTGTGTAGTAGTAAAACATCGCCACTGGGGAGACAAAGGCGGCCGGGTTGGCGTGGTGGTGGTGACGGTGGTGGTGGTAGTGACGGTGGTGGTTGTGACAGTGGTTGTGACGGTGGTGGTGGTGACGGTGGTGGTGGTGGTGACGGTGGTGGTGGTGGTGACGGTGGTGGTGGTGGTGACAGTGGTGGTGGTTGTGGTGGTGGTGGTGACGGGGGTGGTGGTGGTGACGGTGGTGACGGTGGGGGTGGTGGTGGCTGTGGTGGTGGTGACGGTGGTGACGGTGGTGGTGGTGACGGTGGTGACGGTGATGACGGTGGTGGTGGTGATGGTGGTAGTGGTGACGGTGGTGATGGTGGTAGTGGTGATGACGGTGATGACGGTGGTGGTTGTGACGGTGCTTGTGGTGGTGCCGCCGGTACCGCTAACACCGCCGGCCGGCCGGCCACGGGTGGTGGCGTCCGCTGCTGCCGCTAACGACCCTTCCCCCAGCAGTTTGTTGACGCTACCTGGGTGACCTTTGTCTTTGTTGTGCGGGGTGTGTGGGAGAAGGAGGGGGGGGGTTACCTGCGATTATGCAACTCCCCCCCCCCCCCCCGGTGCGTGGGGTCAGTGCCAAGGACCACTGCTGAGGCCAGCGAGCTGAGCCCATGGTGGGAGTCGAAGTGATTCTTACGTAACACTGCTAGGGGTCTCTGTGTGGTGAGTCTGTGGGTCTCTGTGTGGTGAGTCTGTGGGTCTCTGTGTGAGTCTATGAGTCTCTGTGTGATGAGGCTGTGGGTTTTTGTGTGAGTCTATGGGTCTCTGTGTGGTGAGTCTGTAGGTCTCTGTGTGGTGAGTCTATGGGTCTCTGTGTGATGAGTCTGTGGGTCTCTGTGTGATGAGTCTGTGGGGCTCTGTGTGATGAGTCTATGGGCCTCTGTTTGAGTTTATGGGTCTCTGTGTGATGAGTCTGTGGGTCTCTGTGTGAGTCCATGGGTCTCTGTGTGTCTATGGGTCTCTGTGTGAGGCTATGGGTTTCTGTGTGAGTCTGTGGGTCTTTGTGTGGTGAGTCTGTGGGTCTCTGTGTGGTGAGTCTATGGGTCTCTGTGTGGTGAGTCTATGGGCCTCTGTGTGGTGAGTCTATGGGTCTCTGTGTGAGTCTGTGGGTCTCTGTGTGGTGAGTCTATGGGTCTCTGTGTGAGTCTGTGGATCTCTGTCTGATGAGTCTGTGGGTCTCCGTGTGATGGGTCTATGAGTCTCTGTGTGGTAAGTCTGTGGGTCTCTGTGTGATTAGTCTTTGGGTCTCTGTGTGAGTCTATGGGTCGCTCTTGGTCTGTGGGTCTCTGCGTGAGTCAACGGTTCGATTAATTGTCTTTTGGCGCTAATAGCGTAATCAGCAGAGATCCCTCGAATCAATAGATCCCTCAGTCACACACACGATGACAGCTCACTCACCTATTCACTCACCAGCTCACTCACCAGCTCACTCATCAGCTCACTCCCCAGCTCACTCACCGACTCACTCATTCTACAACTCACTCACCAACTCACTGACTAGCCAACCCACGAACACACTCACCAGCTCACTCACCTACTCACTCACCAGGTCACTCACCTACTCACTCACCAGGTCACTCACCTACTCACTCACCAGGTCACTCACCTACTCACTCACCAGGTCACTCACCTACTCACTCACCAGGTCACTCACCTACTCACTCACCAGGTCACTCACCTACTCACTCACCAGGTCACTCACCAGCTCACTCACCGAATCACTAACCAGGTCACTCACCGACTCACTAATTCTACAACTCACTCACCAACTCACTCACCAACTCACTCACCAGCTCACTCACCTACTCACTCACCAGGTCACTCACTGTCTCACTCACTCACCTACTCACTCACCAGGTCACTCACCAGCTCACTCACCAGCTCACTCACCAGCTCACTCACCTACTCACTCATTCTACAACTCACTCACCAGCTCACTGACTTGCCAACCCACGAACACACTCACCAGCTCACTCACCTACTCACTCACCAGGTCACTCACCTATTCACTCACCAGGTCACTCACTGTCTCACTCACTCACCTACTCACTCACCAGGTCACTCACCGTCTCACTCACTCACCTACTCACTCACCAGCTCACTCACCGTCTCACTCACCAGGTCACTCACCGTCTCACTCACCAGGTCACTCACCGTCTCACTCACTCACCTACTCACTCACCAGGTCACTCACCGTCTCACTCACTCACCTACTCACTCACCAGCTCACTCACCGTCTCACTCACCAGGTCACTCACCAGCTCACTCACTCACCTACTCACTCACCAGGTCACTCACCGTCTCACTCACCAGGTCACTCACCAGCTCACTCACCAAGTCACTCACCAGCTCACTCACCAGGTCACTCACCATGACAATGACCTAAAACACACGGCCAAGGCAACAAAGGAGTGGCTCAAGAAGAAGCACATTAAGGTCCTGAAGTGGCCTAGCCAGTCTCCAGACCTTAATCCCAGAGAAAATCTGTGGAGGGAGCTGAAGGTTCGAGTTGCCAAACGTCAGCCTCAAAACCTTAATGACTTGGAGAAGATCTGCAAAGAGGAGTGGGACAAAATCCCTCCTGAGATGTGTGCAAACCTGGTGGCCAACTACAAGAAACGTCTGACCTCTGTGATTGCCAACAAGGGTTTTGCCACCAAGTACTAAGTCATGTTTTGCAGAGGGGTCAAATACTCATTTCCCTCATTAAAATGCAAAACAATTTATAACATTTTTGACATGCGTTTTTTCTGGATTTTGTTGTTGTTATTCTGTCTCTCATTGTTCAAATAAACCTACCATTAAAATTATAGACTGATCATTGCTTTGTCAGTGGGCAAACGTACAAAATCAGCAGGGGATCAAATACTTTTTTCCCTCACTGTATACACTGCACGTGCAGTGGTGGTGGCGGTGATGATGGTGGTGGGGATGGTGGTGGCGGGGATGGTTGTGGTGGGGATGGTGGGGATGGTGGTAGTGGTGATGGTGGTGGTAGGGATGGTGGTGGTAGGGATGGTGGTGGCGGTGGTGGGGATGGTGGTGATGGTGATGGTGGTGATGGTGGTGGTGGGAATGGTGGTGATGGGGATGGTGGTGGCGGGGATGGTGGTGGCGGGGATGGTGGTGGTGGTGGGGATGGTGGTGGTGGGGATGGTGGTGGCGGGGATGGTGGTGGCGGGGATGGTGGTGGCGGGGATGGTGGTGGTGGGGATGGTGGTGGTGGTGGGGATGGTGGTGGTGGGGATGGTGGTGGTGGTGGTGGTGGGGATGGTGGTGGTGGGGATGGTGGTGGTGGGGATGGTGGTGGTGGTGGTGGTGGGGATGGTGGTGGCGGGGATAATGGGGATGCTGGTAGCGGTGGTGGTGGGGATGGTGGTGGCGGTGGTGGGGATGGTGGTGATGGTGGTGCTGGGGATGGTGGTGGTGTGGTTGGTGGTGGTGGGGATGGTGGTGGCGGGGATGGCGGTGGCGGGGATGGTGGTGGTGGTGATGGTGGTAGTGGTGATGGTGGTGGTGGGGATGGTGGTGGTGTGGTTGGTGGTGGTGGCGGGGATGGTGGTGGCGGGGATGGCTGTGGTGGGGATGATGGTAGTGGTGATGGTGGTGGTGGTGCTGGGGATGGTGGTGGTGTGGTTGGTGGTGGTGGTGGGGATGGTGGTGGTGAAGATGGTTGTGGTGGGGATGGTGATGGTGGGGATGGTGGTGGTGGTGGTGATGGTGGGGATGGTGGGGATGGTGGTGGTTGTGATGGTGGGGATGGTGGTGGTAAGGATGGTGGTGGTGGTGGGGATGGTGGTGGTGGGGATGGTGGGGATGGTGGTGGTAGGGATAGTGGTGGTGGTGATGGTGGTGCTGGGGATGGTGGTGGTGGGGATGGTGATGGTGGTGGTGGTTGTGATGGTGGGGATGGTTGTGGTGGGGATGGTGATGGTGGTGGGGATGGTGGTGGTGGGGATGGATCGGGATGGTGGCGGTGGGGATGGTTGTGGTGAGGATGGTGGTGGTAGGGATGGTGGTGGTGGGGATGGTGGTGGTGGGGATGGTGGTGATGGTGGTGGGGATGGTGATGGCGGTGTTGGTGGGGATGGTGGTGGCTGCGGTGATGGTGGTGGTGGTGGTAGAGATGGTGGTGATGGTGGTGGTGGGGATGGTGGTGGTGGGGATGGTGATGGTGGTGGTGGTAGAGATGGTGGTGATGGTGGTGGTGGGGATGGTGGTGGTGGGGATGGTGATGGTGGTGGTGGGGATGGTGATGGCGGTGTTGGTGGGGATGGTGGTGGTGGTGGTGATGGTGGTGGTGGGGATGGTGGTGGTGGGGTTGGTGGTAGTGGGAATGGTGGGGATGGTGGTGGTCGGAGTGGTGATGGTGGTCGTGGGGGTAGTGCGGATGGTTATGGGGTGGTGGTGGTGGTGATGGAGGAAGTGGTGGTGGTGGTGATGGTGGTGATGGTGTTGAGATGAAACTGGTTGAAACCCAATGCAGCAGTTGACAGATGACAGATATAAACACACACGTACAGACAAAGATCCCCCGTGTAGCCTGTAACAGACTGTTGGGGCAAGTGCTGTTAGCGAGCAGCACCTATGAAGGCCGGCACTGTGGTACACACATTCCCACAGACACACACACAGACACACACACACACAGACACATACAGACGCACACACAGACACACACACACAGACACACATACAGACACACACACAGACACACACACAGACACACTCACAGACACACACACAGACACACACACACACACATACACAGACACACACACAGACACACACACAGACACACACACAGACACACACACAGACACACACACACACACAAACACATACAGACACACACACAGACACACACACAGACACACACACAGACACATACAGACTCACACGCAGACACACACACAGACACACACACAGACACATACAGACACACACACAGACACACACACAGACACACTCACAGACACATACACAGACACACACACAGACACACACACAGACACACACACTCTCACAGACACACACTCCCACACGCACAGACACAGATACACACACACAGACACACACACAGACACACACACAGACACACACTCTCATAGACACACACACACAGACACACACAGACACACACAAACAGACACAAAGACACACACTCCCACACACACACAGACACACACACAGACACACACTCCCACACACACACAGACACACACACACAGACACACTCCCACAGACACACACACAGACACACACACTCTCACACACAGACACACACACACTCTCATAGACACACAGACAACCACTCCCACACACAGACACACACAGACTTACACAGACAAACAGACACACACAGACACGCACAGACACACACACACAGACACACACCCAGACACACACACAGACACACACACAGACACACACTCCCACACAGACACACACACACTCCCACACACACACAGACACACACTCTCTCACACACACACAGACACACACTCCCACACAGACACACACACACAGACACAGACACACACAGACACACACACACTCTCACACACACTCCCACCCACACTCTCACAGACACACATACACAGACACACATACACAGACACACACACACAGACACACACACAGACACACACACAGACACACACACAGACACACAGACACACACACACAGACACACAGACACACACACAGACACACACACACAGACACACACACAGACACACACAGACACACACACACAGACACACACACACACACACTCTCACACAAACACACACAGACACACACACAGACACACACACACACAGACACACACACAGACACACACACAGACACACACACACAGACACACACACAGACACACACACACTCTCACACACACTCCCACCCACACTCTCACAGACACGGGGCCCCGCAGCACAAACTGGAAGGTCCGGACACGAGAGGGTGGCGGGGCGGTGGAGATCGCAGCGCGAGACGCGTGCAGCGGGGAACGCCGCGAAGGGCCAAACAGAGGACACGGAGTGAGCCTGAGGGTGAGTGGGTGGGTGAGTGGGTGAGTGAGTGAGAGGGTGAGAGGGTGAGTGGGTGGGTGAGCTAGAGGGTGAGAGGGTGAGTGGGTGGGTGAGTGGGTGGGTGAGCTAGAGGGTGAGTGGGTGGGTGAGTGGGTGAGTGAGCTAGAGGGTGAGAGGGTGAGTGGGTGGGTGAGCTAGAGGGTGAGAGGGTGAGTGGGTGGGTGAGTGAGCTAGAGGGTGAGAGTGTGAGTGGGTGGGTGAGTGGGTGAGTGAGCTAGAGGGTGAGAGGGTGAGTGGGTGAGTGAGCTAGAGGGTGAGAGGGTGAGTGGGTGGGTGAGTGGGTGAGTGAGTGAGCTAGAGGGTGAGAGGGTGGGTGGGTGAGTGAGTGAGCTAGAGGGTGAGTGGGTGGGTGGGTGAGTTAGAGGGTGAGCAGGTGGGTGGGTGGGTGAGTGAGCTAGAGGGTGAGAGGGTGAGTGGGTGGGTGAGCTAGAGGGTGAGCAGGTGGGTGGGTGGGTGAGTGAGCTAGAGGGTGAGAGGGTGAGTGGGTGGGTGAGTGGGTGAGTGAGCTAGAGGGTGAGAGGGTGAGTGGGTGGGTGAGTGGGTGAGCTAGAGGGTGAGCAGGTGGGTGGGTGGGTGAGTGAGCTAGAGGGTGAGAGTGTGAGTGGGTGGGTGAGTGGGTGAGCTAGAGGGTGAGCAGGTGGGTGGGTGGGTGAGTGAGCTAGAGGGTGAGCAGGTGGGTGGGTGGGTGAGTGAGCTAGAGGGTGAGAGGGTGAGTGGGTGGGTGAGTGGGTGAGCTAGAGGGTGAGCAGGTGGGTGGGTGGGTGAGTGAGCTAGAGGGTGAGTGGGTGGGTGAGTGAGTGAGCTAGACGGTGAGTGGGTGGGTGGGTGGGTGAGCCTGAGGGTGAGTGGGTGGGTGGGTGAGTGAGCTAGAGGGTGAGAGGGTGAGTGGGTGGGTGAGCTAGAGGGTGAGCAGGTGGGTGGGTGGGTGAGTGAGCTAGAGGGTGAGAGGGTGAGTGGGTGGGTGAGTGGGTGAGTGAGCTAGAGGGTGAGTGAGTGGGTGGGTGAGTTAGTGAGTTAGAGGGTGAGCAGGTGAGTGGGTGAGTGAGCTAGAGGGTGAGTGGGTGGGTGGGTGAGTGAGCTAGAGGGTGAGTGAGTGGGTGGGTGAGTGAGCTAGAGGGTGAGTGGGTGAGTGGGTGAGTGAGCTAGAGGGTGAGCAGATGGGTGGGTGGGTGAGCTAGAGGGTGAGTGGGTGGGTGGGTGAGTTAAAGGGTGAGCAGGTGAGTGGGTGGGTGGGTGAATTAGAGGGTGAGTGGGTGAGTTAGAGGGTGAGTGGGTGGGTGGGTGAGTTGGTGGGTGGGTGGGTGAGCTAGAGGGTGAGTGAGTGGGTGGGTGAGTTAATGAGTTAGAGGGTGAGCAGGTGAGTGGGTGGGTGAGCTAGAGGGTGAGTGGGTGGGTGGGTGAGTTAGAGGGTGAGTGGGTGGGTGGGTGAGTGAGTTGGTGGGTGGGTGGGTGAGTGAGCTAGAGGGTGAGCAGGTGGGTGGGTGAGTTAGAGATTGAACAGGTGAGTGGGTGGGTGAGTGAGTGGGTGGGTGAGTGAGCTAGAGGGTGAGTGGGTGGGTGGGTGGGTGAGTGAGCTAGAGGGTGAGTGGGTGAGTGGGTGAGTTAAAGAGTGAGTTAGAGGGTGAACAGGTGGGTGGGTGAGCTAGAGGGTGAGTGGGTGGGTGAGCTAGAGGGTGAGTGGGTGGGTGGGTGAGTGGGTGAGTTAGAGGGTGAGCAGGTGAGTGGGTGGGTGAGTGAGCTAGAGGGTGAGCAGGTGGGTGGGTGGGTGAGCTAGAGGGTGAGTGGGTGGGTGAGCTAGAGGGTGAGCAGGTGGGTGGGTGGGTGAGCTAGAGGGTGGGTGGGTGAGCTAGAGGGTGAGTGGGTGGGTGGGTGAGCTAGAGGGTGAGCAAGTGGGTGGGTGGGTGAGCTAGAGGGTGAGTGGGTGGGTGGGTGGGTGAGTTAAAGGGTGAGCAGGTGAGTGGGTGGTTAAGTGAGCTAGAGGGTGAGCAGGTGAGTGGGTGGGTGAGTGAGCTAGAGGGTAAGCAGGTGAGTGGGTGGGTGAGTGAGTTAGAGGGTGAGTGGGTGGGTGGGTGAGTTAAAGAGTGAGCAGGTGAGTGGGTGGGTGGGTTAGCTAGAGGGTGAGTGGGTGGGTGGGTGAGTGAGTTAGAGGGTGAGCAGGTGGGTGGGTGAGTTAGAGGGTGAGTGGGTGGGTGGGTGAGTTAGTTAGAGGGTGAGCAGGTGAGTGGGTGGGTGAGTGAGTTAGAGGGTGAGAGGGTGAGCAGGTGAGTGGGTGGGTGAGTGAGCTAGAGGGTGAGCAGGTGAGTGGGTGAGTGAGTTAGAGGGTGAGCAGGTGGGTGGGTAGGTGGGTGAGTTAGTTAGAGGGTGAGTGGGTGAGTGGGTGGGTGGGTGAGTTAAAGGATGAGCAGGTGAGTGGGTGGGTGAGTGAGCTTGAGGGTGAGCAGGTGAGTGGGTGGGTGGGTGAGTGGGTGGGTGGGTGAGTGAGTGAGTTAGAGGGTGAGCAGGTGAGTGGGTGGGTGAGTGAGCTAGAGGGTGAGCAGGTGAGTGGTTGGGTGGGTGAGTTAGAGGGTGAGAGGGTGAGTGGGTGGTTGGGTGGGTGAGTTAGAGGGTGAGCAGTTGAGTGGGTGGGTGGGTGAGTGAGTTAGAGGGTGAGCAGGTGAGTGAGTAGGTGGGTGAGCTTGAGGGTGAGCAGGTGAGTGGGTGGGTGGGTGAGCTAGAGGGTGAGTGGGTGGGTGGGTGGGTGAGTTAAAGGGTGAGCAGGTGAGTGGGTGGGTGAGTGAGTTAGAGGGTGAGCAGGTGAGTGGGTGGGTGGGTGAGTTAGAGGGTGAGTGGGTGAGTGAGTTAGAAGGTGAGCAGGTGGGTGGGTAGGTGGGTGAGTTAGTTAGAGGGTGAGTGGGTGGGTGAGTGGGTGGGTGAGTGAGCTAGAGGGTGAGCAGGTGAGTGGGTGGGTGAGTGAGTTAGAGGGTGAGAGGGTGAGTGGGTTGGTGGGTGAGTGAGTTAGAGGGTGAGAGGGTGAGTGAGTGGGTGGGTGGGTGAGTGGGTTAGAGGGTGAGCGAGTGGGTGAGTGAGTGGGTGGGTGAGTGAGTGGGTGCATGAGTGAGTTAGAGGGTGAGTGAGTGGGTGAGGGAGTGAGTTAAAGGGTGAGCGAGTAGGTGGGTGGGTGAGTGAGTGAGTTAGAGGGTGAGCGAGTGGGTGAACGAGTGATTGAGTGGGTGGGTGAGTGGGTGCGTGGGTGAGTGAGTGAGTAGGTGGGTGAGTGAGTGGGTGGGTGGATGAGTGAGTTGGTGAGTCAGTGGGTGAGTGGGTGGGCGAGTGGGTGAGCGCGTGAGTGAGTGGGTGGGCGGATGAGTGAGTGGGTGGGTGAGTGAGTGAGCGGGTGAGTGGGCGGGTGAGTGAGGGGGTGAGTGAGTGTGTGAGTGGGTGAGTTGGTGAGTGAGTGGGTGAGTGGGTGGGCGAGTGGGTGAGCAGGTGAGTGGGTGGGTGGGTGACTGAGTTAGAGGGTGAGCGAGTGGGTGAGCGGGTGAGTTAGTGGGTGGGTGAGTGAGCGGGTGAGTGGGCGGGTGATTGAGTGGGTGAGTTAGTGAGTGGGTGGGTGAGTGAGTGAGTGTGTGAGTGAGTGGGTGAGTGTGTGAGTGAGTGAGTGGGTGAGTGGGTGAGTGAGTGGGTGAGTGAATGGGTGATTGAGAAGGTGAGTGAGTGAGTGGGTGAGTGAATGAGCAGAGTGAGCGGGTGGGTGGGTGGGTGAGTGAGTGTGTGAGTGAGTGAGTGGGTGAGTGGGTGAGTGGGTGAGTGAGTGAGTGAGTGGGTGAGTGGGTGAGTGAGTGGGTGAGTGAATGAGCAGAGTGGGTGGGTGTGTGTGTGAGTGAGTGACTGAATGGGTGGGTGAGTGAGTGAGTGGGTGAGTGGATAAGTGAATGGGTGAGTGAGTGGGTGGGTGAGTGAGTGGGTGAGTGGTGGGTGAGTGAGTGGGTGGGTGGGTGAGTAAGTGGGCGAGTGAGTGAGTGAGTGGGTGGGTGAGTGAGTGGGTGAGTGAGTGGGTGAGTGGATAAGTGGGTGAGTGAGTGAGTGGGTGGGTGAGTGAGTGGGTGGGTGAGTGAGTGGGTGAGTGAGTGGGTGAGTGGATGAGTGAGTGGGTGAGTGTGTGAGTGGATGAGTGAGTGGGTGAGTGAGTAGGTGAGTGGATGAGTGAATGGGTATGTGAGTGGATGAGTGGGTGAGTGAGTGGGTGAGTGAGTGGGTGAGTGGATAAGTGGGTGAGTGAGTGAGTGGGTGGGTGAGTGAGTGAGTGGGTGGGTGAGTGAGTGGGTGAGTGAGTGGGTGAGTGGATGAGTGAGTGGGTGAGTGTGTGAGTGGATGAGTGAGTGGGTGAGTGAGTAGGTGAGTGGATGAGTGAATGGGTATGTGAGTGGATGAGTGGGTGAGTGAGTGGGTGAGTGAGTGGGTGAGTGGATGAGTGGGTGAGTGAGTGAGTGGGTGGGTGAGTGAGTGAGTGGGTGGGTGAGTGAGTGGGTGAGTGAGTGGGTGAGTGGATGAGTGAGTGGGTGAGTGTGTGAGTGGATGAGTGAGTGGGTGAGTGAGTAGGTGAGTGGATGAGTGAATGGGTAAGTGAGTGGATGAGTGAGTGGGTGAGTTAGTGGGTGAGTGAGTGGGTGAGTGGATGAGTGGGTGAGTGAGTGAGTGAGTGGGTGGGTGAGTGAGTGAGTGGGTGGGTGGGTGAGTGAGTGGGTGGGTGAGTGAGTGGGTGAGTGGATGAGTGGGTGAGTGAGTGAGTGAGTGGATGAGTGAGTGAGCAGAGTGAGTGAGTTCCAAATGTGAACTCTGATCCATCAACTCCCCATCCGGCACAGGTGGCAGCTGACGAACCCTGAGCCGCCTCCTGCTTCACCTGATCCACCTACTCCCACCCTGCTCCACCTGCTCCACCTACTCCACCTGGTCCACCTACTCCCACCCTGCTCCACCTGCTCCACCCTGCTCCACCTGCTCCCTCCCACTCCCTCCCTGCTCCCTACTGCTCCACCTGCTCCCTCCCTGCTCCCTACTGCTCCACCCGCTCCCTCCCTGGTCCACCTACTCCACCTTCTCCCTCCCACTCCCTCCCTGCTATCTACTGCTCCACCTACTCCCTCCCTGCTCCACCCTGCTCCACCCTCCCTGCTCCACCCTGCTCCACCCTGCTCCACCCTACTCCCTACTGCTCCACCCTGCTCCACCCTCCCTTCTCCACCCTGCTCCACCCTACTCCCTACTGCCCCACCCTGCTCCACCTTGCTCCACCCTGCCCCACCCTCCCTGCTCCCTCCTGGTGATGGCAGAGCGATGTGAGGAGGTGCAGCAGGACTGGACACAAACATCCAGCCACGGGGCAATGCAGGTAGCCACACCGATACAACACCGATACTCCACCAATACTCCACCAATACTCCACCAATACAACACCAATACTCCACCAATACACCACCAATACACAACCAATACTCCACCAATACAACACCAATAGTCCACCAATACAACACCGATACAACACCAATACAACACCAATACTCCACCAATACTCCACCAATACTTCACCAATACTCCACTGATACTCCACCAATACAACACCGATACTCCACCGATACAACACCAATACTTCACCAATACTTCACCAATACTTCACCAATACTCCACCAATACACAACCAATACTCCACCAATACTCCACCAATACACAACCAATACACCACCAGTACACCACCAATACACAACCAATACTCCACCAATACAACACCGATACTCCACCAATACACAACCAATACACAACCACTACACCAATACTCCACCAATACTCTACCGATACTCCACCGATACGTCACCGATACACCACCAATACTCCACCAATACTCCAACAATACAACACCGATACTTCACCGATACTCCACCGATACACAACCAATACACCACCGATACTCCACCGATACAACACCGATACTCCACCAATACTTCACCGATACACAAACAATACTTCACCGATACAACACCGATACTCCACTGATACTCCACCAATACTTCACCGATACTTCACCAATACTCCACTGATACACCACCGATACTTCACCGATACACAACCAATACACAACCAATACTTCACCGATACTTCACCGATACACAACCAATACTCCACCGATACTCTACCGATACACCACTGATACTCCACCAATACTCCACCAATACTCAACGAATACTCCACCAATACACCACCAATACTCCACCGATACACCACCGATACGTCACCGATACTTCACCGATACTCCACCGATACTCCACCAATACTCCACCAATACACAACCAATACTCCACCAATACTCCACCAATACACCACCAATACACCACCAATACACCAACGATACACCACCAATACTCCACCGAGACACCACCGACACTTCACCGATACTTCACCGATACTCCACCGATACTCCACGAATACTCCACCAATACACCACCGATACTCCACCAATACTCCACCAATACACCACCAATACTTCACCAATACACAACCAATACACCACCGATACTCCACCGATACTCCACCGATACTCCACCGATACACCACCAATACTCCACCGATACTCCACCGATACTTCTCCAATACTTCACCGATACTTCACCGATACTTCTCCAATACTTCACCGATACACAACTAATACTCCACCGATACTCCACCAATACACCACCGATACACAACCAATACTCCACCGATACACAACCAATACTCCACCAATACTCCACCGATACACCACCGATACACCACCGATACTCCACCAATACACCACCAATACTCCACCAATACTCCACCAATACACCACCGATACTTCACCGATACTCCACCGATACTCCACCGATACCTCGCTGAATTACCCCACTGATATGGGTAATGTGAGTCAATGGGTAATGTGAGTCTATGGGCAGTGTGAGTCTATGGGTAGTGTTAGTCTATGGGTAATGTGAGTCTGTGGGTAATGTGAGTCTATGGGTAGTGTGAGTCTATGGGTAATGTTAGTCTATGGGTAATGTGAGTCTATGGGTAATGTGAGTCTGTGGGTAATGTGAGTCTGTGGGTAATGTGAGTCTATGGGTAATGTGAGTCTATGGGTAATGTGAGTCTATGGGTAGTGTGAGTCTACGGGTAATGTGAGTCTATGGGTAATGTGAGTCTATGGGTAATGTGAGTCTGTGGGTAATGTGAGTCTACGGGTAATGTGAGTCTATGGGTAATGTGAGTCTATGGGTAGTGTGAGTCTATGGGTAGTGTGAGTCTATGGGTAGTGTGAGTCTATGGGTAGTGTGAGTCTACGGGTAATGAGAGTCTATGGGTAATGTGAGTCTATGGGTAATGTGAGTCTGTGGGTAATGTGAGTCTGTGGGTAATGTGAGTCTATGGGTAGTGTGAGTCTATGGGCAGTGTGAGTCTATGGGTAATGTGAGTCTATGGGTAGTGTGAGTCTATGGGTAGTGTTAGTCTATGGGTAACGTGAGTCTATGGGTAATGTGAGTCTGTGGGTAATGTGAGTCTATGGGCAATGTGAGTCTATGGGTAATGTGAGTCTATGGGTAATGTGAGTCTATGGGTAATGTGAGTCTATGGGTAGTGTGAGTCTGTGGGTAGTGTGAGTCTACGGGTAATGTGAGTCTATGGGTAGTGTGAGTCTATGGGCAGTGTGAGTCTATGGGCAGTGTGAGTCTATGGGTAATGTGAGTCTATGGGTAGTGTTAGTCTATGGGTAATGTGAGTCTATGAGTAGTGTGAGTCTATGGGCAATGTGAGTCTATGGGTAATGTGAGTCTGTGGGTAATGTGAGTCTATGGGTAGTGTGAGTCTATGGGTAATGTGAGTCTATGGGTAGTGTAAGTCTATGGGCAATGTGAGTCTATGGGTAGTGTGAGTCTATGGGTAATGTGAGTTTATGGGTAATGTGAGTCTATGGGCAATGTTAACCTATGGGCAATGTTAACCTATGGGCAGTGTTAACCTATGGGCAATGTTAATCTATGGGCAATGTTAATCTATGGGCAATGTTAATCTATGGGTAATGTTAGTCTATGGGCAATGTTAGTCTATGGGCAATGTTAACCTATGGGCAATGTTAATCTATGGGCAATGTTAACCTATGGGCAATGTTAACCTATGGGCAATGTTAACCTATGGGCAATGTTAACCTATGGGCAATGTTAACCTATGGGCAATGTTTACCTATGGGCAATGTTAACCTATGGGCAATGTTAACCTATGGGCAATGTTAGTCTATCGGCAATGTTAGTCTATGGGCAATGCTAACCTATGGGCAATGTTAACCTATGGGCAATGTTTACCTATGGGCAATGTTAACCTATGGGCAATGCTAACCTATGGGCAATGTTAGTCTATCGGCAATGTTAGTCTATGGGCAATGCTAACCTATGGGCAATGTTAACCTATGGGCAATGTTAACCTATGGGCAATGTTAACCTATGGGCAATGTTAACCTATGGGCAATGTTATCCTATGGGCAATGTTAATCTATGGGCAATGTTAATCTATGGGCAATGTTAATCTATGGGCAATGTTAACCTATGGGCAATGTTAGTCTATGGGCAATGTTAACCTATGGGCAATGTTAACCTATGGGCAATGTTAACCTATGGGCAATGTTAATCTATGGGCAATGTTAATCTATGGGCAATGTTAATCTATGGGCAATGTTAACCTATGGCAATGTTAATCTATGGGCAATGTTAGTCTATGGGCAATGTTAATCTATGGGCAATGTTTACCTATGGGCAATGTTAACCTATGGGCAATGTTAACCTATGGGCAATGTTAACCTATGGGCAATGTTAACCTATGGGCAATGTTAACCTATGGGCAATGTTAACCTATGGGCAATGTTAACCTATGGGCAATGTTAACCTATGGGCAATGTTAACCTATGGGCAATGTTAACCTATGGGCAATGCTAACCTATGGGCAATGTTAGTCTATGGGCAATGCTAACCTATGGGCAATGTTAGTCTATGGGCAATGTTAACCTATGGGCAATGTTAGTCTATGGGCAATGTTAACCTATGGGCAATGTTAATCTATGGGCAATGTTAGTCTATGGGCAATGTTAGTCTATGGGCAATGCTAACCTATGGGCAATGTTAACCTATGGGCAATGTTAACCTATGGGCAATGTTAGTCGATGGGCAATGTTAACCTATGGGCAATGTTAACCTATGGGCAATGTTAACCTATGGGCAATGTTAGTCTATCGGCAATGTTAGTCTATGGGCAATGCTAACCTATGGGCAATGTTAACCTATGGGCAATGTTTACCTATGGGCAATGTTAACCTATGGGCAATGTTAACCTATGGGCAATGCTAACCTATGGGCAATGTTAGTCTATCGGCAATGTTAGTCTATGGGCAATGCTAACCTATGGGCAATGTTAACCTATGGGCAATGTTAACCTATGGGCAATGTTAACCTATGGGCAATGTTAACCTATGGGCAATGTTAACCTATGGGCAATGTTATCCTATGGGCAATGTTAATCTATGGGCAATGTTAATCTATGGGCAATGTTAATCTATGGGCAATGTTAACCTATGGGCAATGTTAGTCTATGGGCAATGTTAACCTATGGGCAATGTTAACCTATGGGCAATGTTAACCTATGGGCAATGTTAATCTATGGGCAATGTTAATCTATGGGCAATGTTAATCTATGGGCAATGTTAACCTATGGCAATGTTAATCTATGGGCAATGTTAGTCTATGGGCAATGTTAATCTATGGGCAATGTTTACCTATGGGCAATGTTAACCTATGGGCAATGTTAACCTATGGGCAATGTTAACCTATGGGCAATGTTAACCTATGGGCAATGTTAACCTATGGGCAATGTTAACCTATGGGCAATGTTAACCTATGGGCAATGTTAACCTATGGGCAATGTTAACCTATGGGCAATGTTAACCTATGGGCAATGTTAACCTATGGGCAATGCTAACCTATGGGCAATGTTAGTCTATGGGCAATGCTAACCTATGGGCAATGTTAGTCTATGGGCAATGTTAACCTATGGGCAATGTTAGTCTATGGGCAATGTTAACCTATGGGCAATGTTAATCTATGGGCAATGTTAGTCTATGGGCAATGTTAGTCTATGGGCAATGCTAACCTATGGGCAATGTTAACCTATGGGCAATGTTAACCTATGGGCAATGTTAGTCTATGGGCAATGTTAACCTATGGGCAATGTTAATCTATGGGCAATGTTAGTCTATGGGCAATGTTAGTCTATGGGCAATGCTAACCTATGGGCAATGCCAATCTGTCTCCCTGCGCCCAGCTGGCGTTCGGCCAGAGCTACGGCGACGATGGGGGCAGCACTTCCTCCTCCTCCCACAATGCACCGGGACAGCGGCGAGTCGACCAATCGCAGCGCGGGTGAGGTTGAAATTGCATTGCCCCTTCGCCACTCATCGGCACGGGGGGAGACAAAGGCGGCCTGGCCTCTGTCTCCCCACGGGGTGGTCTAGTCCGTGGGGGACCCCCACGGGGTGGTCTAGTCCGTGGGGCACCCCCACGGAGTCGTCTAGTCCGTGGGGGACCCCCACGGGGTGGTCTAGTCCGTGGGGGACCCCCACGGGGTGGTCTAGTCCGTGGGGGATCCCTACCAGGTGGTCTAGTCCTTGGGGAACCCCCACGGGATGGTCTAGTCCGTGGGGAATTTCCACGGGATGGTCTAGTCCGTGGGACACCTCCACAGGATGGTCTAGTCCGTGGGACACCTCCACAGGATGGTCTAGTCCGTGGGGGACCCCCACGGGGTGGTCTAGTCCGTGGGGGACCCCCACGCGGGATGGTCTAGTCCGTGGGCACCTCCACGGGGTGGTCTAGTCCGTGGGACACCCCCACAGGATGGTCTAGTCCTTGGGGGACTCCTTAAGAGTGTGTGACTCCTGAGGTGGACTCCTCAAGAGAGTGCAGCCAATTCCTGAAGAGAGGAGTGGGAGGCGATGCAATCCTCCAGGCACCCGGCACACCACATCCCCCCGTTACCCTCCAGCAACAACAACAACAACAACAAAAACAACAAAAACAACAACAACAACCCTCATGGCATCCTCGTCCTCCCAGCAGCAGCGGCTTCTCGCCCTCGCCGCCACCGCCGACGCTAACGGCAGCGTCGGCGCCGCCGCTGGTGACGCCGCCGCTGGTGACACCGCCGCTGGTGACACCGCCGCTGGTGACACCGCCGCTGGTGACACCGCCGGCACCGCCGCTGGTGACACCGCCGGCACCGCCGCTGGTGGCACCGCCGCCGCTGTCGGCGATGCCGTCGCTGTGCTGGCCGTGCCCGTCGCGCGCCGACGGCATGGAGCTGGTGGTGACGGCACAGCCTGAGCAGCAGTACCGGGCGCGGTACCTCACCGAGGGCAGCCGCGGTGCCGTCAGGGACCAGAGCCAGCAGGGATACCCCGCCGTGACGGTGAGCATGGGGCGAGGGGGGTAGCACCCTTACACCCGACTGCTCACGCGCTCACTCGCACAACCACGCACTCATCCACTCACCCAGTCACTCACTCACCCACTCACTCACTCACTCACCCAGTCACTCACTCACTCACCCGGTCACCCACGCACTCACTCACTCACCCGGTCACCCACACACTCACTCACTCACACATCCACCCACTCATCCACTCGCTCACCGGGTCACCCACGCACTCACTCACTCACTCACCTAGTCACTCACTCACTCACTCACCCGGTCACCCACGCACTCACTCACTCACCCGGTTATTCACTCATCCACTCACTCATCCACTCACTCACCTGGTCACCCACTCACTCACTCACCCGGTCACTCACTCATCCACTCACTCATTCGCTCATTCACTCACTCACGCACTCACTCACTCACTCACCCATTCACTCATTCACCCACTCACTCACCCATCCACGCACTCACCACTCACCCGGTCACCCACGCACTCACTCGCTCACTCACTCACTCACCCGGTCACCCACTCACTCACTCACTCACCCGCTCACTTACCCATCCACTCACTCACCACTCACTCACCCGGTCACCCACTCACTCACTCACCCGCTCACTCACCCATCCACTCACTCACCTGGTCACCCATTCACTCACTCACCCGGTCACTCACTCATCCATTCACTCACTCACTCAACCACTCACCCACTCACTCACCCATCCACGCACTCACCACTCGCTCACCCGGTCACCCACTCACTCACTCACTCAACCACTCACCCACTCACTCACTCAACCACTCACCCACTCACTCAACCACTCACCCACTCACTCACCCGGTCACCCACTCATCCACTCACTCACCCAGTCACCCACCCACTCACTCACCCGGTTACTCACTCACTCAACCACTCACCCACTCACTCACTCAACCACTCACCCACTCACTCACCCGGTCACCCAAGCACTCACCCACTCATCCACTCACTCACCCATCCACTCACTCACCCGGTCATCCACTCACTAACTTACTCGCACACTCACCCCCCTCGTCTCACCCCCCGTGTCTCCCCGTCTCTCACCCCCCGTGTCTCCCCCCCCCCGTGTCTCACCCCCCGTGTCTCTCCCCCCGTGTCTCCCTGTCTCTCACCCCCCGTGTCTCACCCCCCCGTGTCTCACCTCCCTGTCTCTCACCCCCCGTCTCTCACCCCCCGTGTCTCACCCCCCGTGTCTCCCCGTCTATCTCCCTCCGTGTCTCACCCACCGTGTCTCCCCGTGTCTCCCCGTGTCTCACCCCCTGTCTCTCACCCCCCGTGTCTCCCTGTCTCTCACCCCCCGTGTCTCACCTCACCGTGTCTCACCCTCCGTCTCTCACCCCCCGTGTCTCACCCCCCGTGTCTCACCCCCCATGTCTCACCCCCCGTGTCTCCCCGTGTCTCACCCCCCATGTCTCACCCCCCGTGTCTCCCCGTGTCTCACCCCCCGTGTCTCACCCCCCGTCTCTCACCCCCCGCGTCTCACCCCCCGTGTCTCCCCGTGTCTCACCCCCCGTGTCTCACCCCCCGTGTCTCACCCCCGTGTCTCACCCCCCGTGTCTCCCTGTGTCTCACCCCCCGTCTCTCACCCCCCGTCTCTCACCCCCCGTGTCTCCCCGTCTCTCACCCTCCACCCCCCCCCTCCCCCACCCTTCTCCACCCCTCTCCACGCCCCCCCCCCCCCCGTAGCTGCTGGGCTGCTACCCGCCCCGCCCCGTGGACGTCCTCGTGTTCGTGGGGGTCGACTCGACCCGCCCGCGTCCCCACCCGTGCTACCAGAGCTGCCGCGTGACGGGGCGCTCCACGGGGGCCTGCCGTGAGCTGCGCGTGGGCACCACCACCGTCATCTCGGCGCCCATGCGCCCGCACGCCGGCGCCATGAGCATGCGGTGAGCGGCGTCATACCAAAAACGTCATACCGAAAAACGTCATACCAAAAACGGCATACCAAAAACATCATACCAAAAAACGTCATACCAAAAACGTCGTACCAAAAACGTCGTACCAAAAACGTCATACCAAAAACGGCATACCAAAACGTCATACCAAAACGTCATACAAAAACGTCATACCAAAACGTCATACCAAAACGTCATACCAAAAACGTCATACCAAAAACGTCATACCAAACGTCATACCCAAACGTCATACCAAAAACGTCATACCAAAAACCGTCATACCAAAACGTCATACCAAAACGTCATACCAAAAACGTCATACCAAAACGTCATACCCAAACGTCATACCAAAACGGCATACCAAAAATCGTCATACCAAAACGTCATACCATACGTCATACCAAAACGTCATACCAAAACGTCATACCAAAAACGTCGTACCAAAACGGCATACCAAAGCGTCATACCAAAACGTCATACCATAACGTCATACCAAAACGTCGTACCATAACGTCGTACCAAAACGTCGTACCAAAACGTCATACCAAAACGTCATACCAAAACGTCATACCAAACGTCATACCAAAAACGTCAGACCAAACGTCATACCAAAACGTCATACCAAAAACGTCATACCGGAAACGTCATACCAAAACGTCATGCCATAACGTCATACCAAACGTCATACCAAACGGCATACCCAAACGTCATACCAAACGTCATACCAAACGTCATACCAAAAACGTCATACCAAACGTTATACCATACGTCATACCATACGTCATACCAAAACGTCATACCAAAACATCATACCAAAACGCCGGGGGGGGGGGGCGGCGGAGGGGCGGCTCGTCACACCGCCAGCTCGCGAGGCTGAGCGGTGGCGTCACACCGCTCACTAACTCGCACCGCCAAGTCCAGTAGTGTCGTCACACCGCTCACTCATGAGGAGCACCAAGTCCAGTGGTGGCGTCACACCGCTCGGCTGACGAGGAGCGGCAAGTCCATGAGAAGCGTCACACCGCTCACTCACTCGCACCGCCTAGTCCAGTAGTGTCATCATACCGCTCACTCATGAGGAGCGCCAAGTCCAGTGGTGGCGTCACACCGCTCGGCTGACGAGGAGCGCCTAGTCCAGTGGTGTCGTCATACCCCTCACTCATCCGGAGCGGCAAGTCCAGTGGTGTCATCATACCGCTCGGCTCACGAGGAGCGCCAAGTCCAGTGGTGTCGTCACCACCTCCACCTCCACCATCACCACCTCCACCACAACCTCCACCTCCACCACCTCCACCACCACCACCACCACCTCCACCACCACCTCCACCACCACCACCTCGACCACCACCACCTCCACCACCACCTTCACCTCCACCACCTCCACCTCCACCACCTTCACCACCTCCACCACCTTCACCACCTCCACCACCACCTCCACCTCCACCACCTTCACCACCTCCAACACCACCACCACCTCCAGCACCTCCACCACCACCTCCACCACCACCTCCACCACCACCTCCACCACCACCACCTCCACCACCACCTCCACTACCACTCCACGTGGCCATGGAGCTGCTGCTGCTGCTGCCTCTATTAAGTCTCCCTACTGCTGTTGCTGCTGCTGCCCCTACTGCTGCTGCCCCTACTGCTGCTTCTCCTCCTCCTACTGCTGCTTCTTCTCCTACTGCTGCTGCTCCTACTGCTGCTTCTTCTCCTACTGCTCCTCCTACTGCTGCTTCTACTGCTGCTTCTACTGCTCCTCCTCCGACTGCTGCTCCTACTGCTGCTTCTCCTCCTGCTGCTGCTTCTTCTCCTACTGCTGCTCCTAGTGCTGCTCCTACTGCTGCTTCTTCCCCTACTGCTGCTCCTACTGCTGCTCCTACTGCTGCTTCTTCTCCTACTGCTGCTCCTACTGCTGCTCCTACTGCTGCTCCTACTGCTTCTCCTACTGCTACTCCTACTGCTGCTCCTACTGCTGCTTCTTCTCCTACTGCTGCTCCTACTGCTGCTCCTACTGCTCCTACTGCTGCTCTTACTGCTGCTGCTTCTCCTCCTTCTGCTGCTGCTCCTACTGCTCCTACTGCTTCTCCTCCTGCTGCTGCTTCTTCTCCTACTGCTGCTCCTACTGCTGCTCCTACTGCTGCTGCTGCTCCTACTGCTGCTCCTACTAGTGCTTCTTTTCCTCTTACTGCTGCTCCTACTGCTGCTCCTACTGCTCCTACTGCTGCTCCTACTGCTGCTTCTCCTCCTACTGCTGCTGCCTCCGTCCCCCCCCCCCCCCAGGATGGACTGCGTGGGCATCCTGAAGCTGCGGAACGTGGACGTTCAGGCGCGGGTCGGCGGCGGTGGGGGCAGCAGGGAGGGGGGCAGCGGCCGCCCCCCCCCGCCGGCCCCCCACCCCCGCCCGCCGGGGGTGGGGGGCGGCGGCGGGGGGGGTGGGGGGGGCGGCGCCAAGGGGCGCAGCGCCCGCGCGCGCCTCGTCTTCAGAGTCAACGTCGCACGCGCTGACGGGACCATCGTCACGTTGCAGGCGGTGTCCACGCCCATCCTGTGTGGTGAGGGGGGGGGGGGGGCCGGGGTGAGTGGGGGGTGGGGGGGGTGATGGGGGGTGTAGTGAGTGGGGGGTGGGGGGGTGGAGGGGGTGGGTGTAGTGAGTGGGGGGTGAAGGAGAGGTGGAGTGAGGGCGGGGAGGGAGCGTTAACCCCCCATCTCCCCCATCTCTCCCCTCCCCCCTCTCCCCTCTCCCCTCCCCCCCTCCCCCTCTCCCCTCCCATCCCCCCTCCCCTCTCCCCCCTCCCCCCTCTCCCCTCCCCCCTCCCCTCTCCCCCTCAACTCCCCCCTCAACTCCCCCCTCCCCTCTCCCTTCCCCCCTCCCCTTTTCCCCCCTCCCCTCTCCCCCCTCCCCACTCCCCCCCTCCCCTCTCCCCCCTCCCCCCCTCCCCCCTCCCCTCTCCCCCCTCTCCCCCTTCTAACCTCCCCCCTCCCCCCTCCCCCCTCCCCGCTCCCCCTCCCCCCTCTCCTCTCTCCCCTCCCCCCTCCCCCCCTCCCCCTTCCCCCCTCCCCCTCCCCTCTCCCCCCTCCCCCCTCCCCGCTCCCCCCTCCCCCCTCCCCCCTCTCCTCTCTCCCCTCCCCCCTCCCCCCTTCCCCCCTCCCCCCTCCCCTCTCTCCCCTCCCCCCTCCCCCCTCCCCCTTCCCCCCCTCCCCCTCCCCTCTCCCCCCTCCCCCCTCCCCGCTCCCCCCTCCCCCCTCCCCCCTCCCCCCTCCCCCCTCTCCCCTCCCCCCTCCCCCCTCCCCCCTCCCCTCTCTCCCCTCCCCCCTCTCCCCTCCCCCCCTCCCCTCTCTCCCCTCCCCCCTCTCCCCTCCCCCCCTCCCCCCTCTCCTCTCCCCCCTCTTCCTCCCCCCTCCCCCCTCTCCCCCTCTCCCCTCTCCCCCCTCCCCCGTCCAGCCCAGCTGGCCGGAGTCCCCGAGCTCCTGCGCAAGTCGCTGGCCTCGTGCCCGGCGGATGGGGGGGGAGGGGGGGGCGGGGGGGGCGAGGAGATGTTCCTGTTCGGGAAGAACTTCCTCAAGGGCACGAGAGTGATCTTCCAGGAGGTCGCTCCCGGTGAGTCTGTGGTTCTCTATGTGGTGGTGAGTCTGTGGGTCTCTGTGGGTCTCTGTGTGGTGGTGAGTCTCTGTGTGGTGAGTCTGTGGGTCTCTGTGGGTCTCTGTGTGGTGGTGAGTCTGTGTGGTGAGTCTATGGGTCTCTGTGTGGTGAGTCTGTGGGTCTCTGTGTGGTGGTGAGTCTGTGGGTCTCTGTGTGGTGGTGAGTCTGTGGGTCTCTGTGTGGTGGTGAGTCTGTGGGTCTCTGTGTGGTGGTGAGTCTGTGGGTCTCTGTGTGGTGGTGAGTCTGTGTGGTGAGTCTATGGGTCTCTGTGTGGTGAGTCTATGGATCTCTGTGTGGTGAGTCTATGGGTCTCTGTGTGGTGGTGAGTCTGTGGGTCTCTGTGTGGTGAGTCAATGGGTCTCTGTGTGGTGGTGAGTCTGTGGGTCTCTGTGTGGTGAGTCTGTGGGTCTCTGTGTGGTGGTGAGTCTGTGGGTCTCTGTGTGGTGGTGAGTCTGTGTGGTGAGTCTGTGAGTCTCTGTGTGGTGGTGAGTCTGTGGGTCTCTGTGTGGTGAGTCTGTGGGTCTCTGTGTGGTGGTGAGTCTGTGGGTCTCTGTGTGGTGGTGAGTCTGTGGGTCTCTGTGTGGTGAGTCTGTGGGTCTCTGTGTGGTGGTGAGTCTGTGGGTCTCTGTGTGGTGAGTCAATGGGTCTCTGTGTGGTGGTGAGTCTGTGGGTCTCTGTGTGGTGAGTCTGTGGGTCTCTGTGTGGTGGTGAGTCTGTGGGTCTCTGTGTGGTGGTGAGTCTGTGTGGTGAGTCTGTGAGTCTCTGTGTGGTGGTGAGTCTGTGGGTCTCTGTGTGGTGAGTCTGTGGGTCTCTGTGTGGTGGTGAGTCTGTGGGTCTCTGTGTGGTGGTGAGTCTGTGGGTCTCTGTGTGGTGAGTCTGTGGGTCTCTGTGTGGTGGTGAGTCTGTGGGTCTCTGTGTGGTGGTGAGTCTGTGTGGTGAGTCTGTGGGTCTCTGTGTGGTGAGTCTGTGGGTCTCTGTGTGATGAGTCTGTGGGTCTCTGTGTGGTGGTGAGTCTGTGTGGTGAGTCTGTGGGTCTCTGTGTGGTGAGTCTGTGGGTCTCTGTGTGATGAGTCTATGGGTCTCTGTGTGGTGGTGAGTCTGTGTGGTGAGTCTATGGGTCTCTGTGTAGTAAGTCTGTGAGTCTCTGTGTGGTGGTGAGTCTGTGGGTCTCTGTGTGAGTGTCACAATGACTCTCTGTTCTGCGCCCATCCCGCACTCTGGCGGGTCAGATTTGCGGCGTTGTACTGTGCTTCTGTGCTCTCTTAATATATCCCAGATCCCCTTCCACTTCTCAGATGGATCTGTCTCATGGCAAGCAGATGCCCAGATAAACCACGAGTTCTTCCACCAGGTGCGTGCATACAGTGGCCCATAGTCTCACCACACAGACACCCATAGACTCATTACACAGAGACCCATAGACTCACCACACAGAGACCCGTAGACTCATCACACAGAGACCCATAGACTCACCACACAGAGACCCACAGACTCATCACACAGAGACCCATAGACTCATCACACAGAGACCCATAGACTCACACAGACACCTATAGACTCATCACACAGAGACCCATAGACTCATCACACAGACACCCATAGACCCATAACACAGAAACCCATAGACTCACACAGAGACCCATCGACTCACCACACAGAGACCCATAGACCCATCACACAGAGACCCATAGACTCACACAGACACCCATAGACTCATCACACAGAGACCCATAGACTCACACAGACACCTATAGACTCATCACATAGATCCTTACCAGCACTTGCCCAAAGAGTCATTTAAAATGCTACCTGGGGCACATTTGTATTTGTAATTACCTGGGCAGTGTGTGAATGTGATTGTAACCTGCTGTGCGCTTGAAACTTGAAGACCCGAGTTTGATTCCCGCTCACGGCCAACACCGGTGGACGATTATCTGAACCGGTCATGGGCCTCCCCTAGATTGACTCAGCCTCAAATGAGTTACCCGGTGTGTTGTGTAAAAATATCACCCACTGGGAAGACAAAGGCGGCCGGGCGGGGGTGGTGTTGTCCATCCACGCCCCGCTCGTACGCCGTTGCCGGCCTTGATAGGTTCCGCTCGCTAACAAGCACTTGCCCCAACAGTCTGTCCAAGGCTACACGGTGCATCTTTGCATGTGCTTATCTTTGTCTTCGTGTTGCGATCGCGAACAGCACTTGCCCCAACAGTCCACGAAGAGGCTACCTGGTACGCCACTGCCTTTACCTTTGCAGAATCACCTCGTCGTGCGGGTTCCTCCGTTCCGCGACCCGCACATCACGGAGCCGGTGACGACGCTCATACACATCTCGAGCCCCGCGGGGTCCAGCCACGAGCAGCACACCTTTACTTACACACCTTGTCCAGGTAACACACACACACACACACACCTACACACACACACACCTACACTCACCTACACACTCACCTACACACACCTACACACACACCTACACACACACACACACCTTTACTTACACACCTTGTCCAGGTAACAACAACAACAACCGCCACTCGCCACTAAGTGGCGGTGACGTCACCACGACGCTTGTGCCAGGCTATGTGCACCCTGAGGCCACGTGAAGTGTCGAACGCCCGTTGGCAGGAGGTCACGGGGCAGACCCAGGTGCCACGGGTCGACTGACTGAGATGACTGGCTGATGTACCACCTGTGCCCCCTACTGTGCCAACCTGCTGTGCTTTAGCCACCCGGCGCTCCGCCCGTTGTTGTGAGCGTCGCTCCTCCGCCCTCCGTTGTTGTTGGAGGGCGACTGCCTCCAACTGCCCAGTAGCATCCTTCACGAGCCTCCTCCACAGAGGCCGATCTTGACACCGCTGGTACCAGTCATCGGCAAGTCCACTCAGCTCCACGTCCTCCTGTACCACATCACTCCATCTCTTCTCTAGCCCGTGCCGCGCCCGCTTAGCCCCCTCAATCCGGCCGAACAAAAGCTGTTTCGGCATGCGGTGGCTGGGCATGCGGGCTACATGACCCAGCCATCGCAGCCTTGCCCGCCGGAGGAGCTCACCGATGGGACCTTGCCCAGATCTTTCAAGGATTTGTGAGCTCCTCGCACAATCCAGTCTGGTTAAACCCAGGATGGATCGTAGGCAGGCCAGCCTAAATGTTTCCAATCGGCAAAGATGGTCCATTAGGGGGGTCCACGTTTCGCAAGCGTAGAGAAGGGAGGGAATGACCGTGGCCGAGAAGACCTGAAGCTTAGTGCGGAGCGACAGACCAGGTAGCTTCCACACAGCGTTACGCAACCGATGAAAAGATATTGCTGCTCGACTGATTCAGAGTGAGACCTCTGCTGTTAAACTGGAGCCGCCCATAAGCACTCTGCCCAGGTATGGGAAACTCTCCACTCTCTCCACAACTGCCCCATCACCGACTGGGAGTTGTGGGGGTGGAGTGTCCGATGGTACAAAATACCCAGGCAGGTGCTTAGTTTTGGTGGGGCTGATGGTAAGGCCCCATCTCTTAGTGGCACGCTCCAGTCTCAGCAGCAGCGTCTCCAACTCCACCTCTGAATGAGCAGCTATTACCAAATCATCGGCATACATAACGTGGTTGAGCATTAGGGAGCCATCCCTTGACCACACCCGGGCATCGATCAGCCTCTCATTATATCTGTACCATATGGAGATTCCCCCGGTACAGCTATTGAAGGCTTCACGAACTACGTGGTCAAAACAGATGTTAAATAATGTGGGAGACAGAGGACATCCCTGTCGCACCCCAAGGTGTACAGGGAATGGCTCTGACTCCCGGCCACGTAGTTTTACCCGGGCCCGCTCACCATCATGAAGGTCCTTAATGACCGTGAGCAGAGGGTCAGGGACTCCAAAAGCACGAACAACAACCCAGAGCCCAGGCCTACTGATGGTATCATAGGCCTTGACCAGGTCAATAAAGCAGAGATGTAGGTCTTGTTGGAATTCCCTACACCTCTGCTGTAGCAGACGGACAGAATATATGGCATCTGTGCAGGACCGCCCTTTCCTGAAACAGCATGGGGGCTCCGCAAGCCTCTCCTCAGCGTGCCTGGCGAGGCGATGTTGAATAATCCTTGCCAAGACCTTTCCCGGCACACTGAGTAGTGAGATGCCCCTGTAGTTGTTACAGTCTGTGCGGTCCCCCTTCTTAAAGAGGGGGATACCAGCGCATCCTTCCAATCCTACAGAACCCGTCCAGTGGTCCAGACTGTTGTTATGATGTCATATAGGGCAGTCTGTGCACAAACGCCACCCTCCCTCAATATTTCGCTTGGGAGATCATCTCTGCCCGCTGCCTTTCCTGGTCTCAGACTCTGGATCGCCTTCAGTACTTCCTCAACAGATGGCACCTCAGCCAGCCACTCACAGGGGGTGACTTCTTCTTCCGAAATTTGAGGCACCACAGCCTCAGCAGGATCATCCCCACTTTGTTCCACAATGTTTTCCTGGCTGAGGGATTTCCCCTCCCCCAGGACCTCACAGAAATGCTCAGCAAATCTGCAAACCTGTTCCTGGGGATCGGAGATTGGAACACCGTTTTTTTTCCCTAATGATGATAATAGGTGTGGCGCTGCAGGTTACTTTTTTGATGGAGTTAAATCGGGATTTGTGATCGCGGGCCACTGAGGCAGACTCCATCTCCTCAGCAACCCACGACCACCACCCATCCTTGCAGCACCTCACGGCTCTCCAAACCTCTGAGCGAAGGCTGCTGTAAGCCTCCTCATTCTTTGACGTGGGATACTGTAGCCAATGAGAGTGGGCCTGTCGCTTTTTCTCAACCATCCTGAACATCTCCTCTGTCAGCCAGGGTCTGTGGGGCGGTCTGGACCACGTCCCCAAAGCAGCCATTGCAGCTGCATGAGTCACTGTCCTAAACCTCGCCAATTTACCCTCGACGTCAGGAGGGGTGGGGGACGATGCCAACCCCAGCCGCAAGCGATGATGAAATTCTCGCTTTCAACTTTCATCAGCTAACTGAGACTAGGCCACCTTAGGTTGGAATAGGGTCCTGGGTGTATACCCACCACTGGAATGGAAGAATGGCAGGCGCATCTTACAGATCACAAGTCAATGTTCAGAGGGCAGATCAGCTCCACGGTAGGTCCTGGTGTCAGGGACATGGGCCCGCATCCGCTGTTCCATCACTATGTAGTCCAGCAGATGTTCTTGCTTGGACCCGGCATGCATCCATGATGTTGGGTGGATGCGCCGATGCCAGAACATCGTGTTGGTAATTACAAGCCCATGGGCTGCACAAAAATCTAGCAGCCTCCTACCGTTGTTATTGAGCTGATCTGGCCCATGCCTTCCAATCACTCCAGACCAGGTGCCAGCATCATGACCAACTCGGGCATTGAAGTCACCCAACAAGATGACTCTATCCCGAGGGGCCACTTTAGCCAGCACCTGTGACAGGAGGTCATAAAAGGCATCTGATACATCGGCCTTGCCTGCATCCCTCCACGGATGTTCGTCTTCGGTGGTAGCATAAGTAACCACGACCACCACTCTTCGCCTCCGGTTGATGAGAAGGCGAGTCCAAAGTAGCCTGGGGCTTACAGCTTCCCACACCTCACCACCAAACTCCCACGCCCCCTTCATTCTTTTGTTCAGAAGAAGAGCCACACCCTGTTGTTTGGCAGTCTCCTGCCCCGAGTAGAGGACTGTCCACCCCTCATTGTGACAGCAGCCAGAGCTGGTCCACCAGACCTCCTGAATGCCACAGAGTTCCAGGCGGCACCGGTCCAGCTCCCGACAGAGGAATGGCAGCCTCTCCTCCGCAGTGAGCGTTCGAACATTCCACGTGGCCATCCGTAGTGGCTTGTCGTTGTTTCTGGATGAGCCCCGAGGGTCAAGATTCAATCTCCTGGCTCTGCCAGATAGGGTTTGACCAGGAGACTTCATAGACGCCGAGCCCCCCGGGGTCTCCGGCACAAGCTTATTAGTTACATATTTCAGTCGTGGTTTAGTGGTAAATTTTTGAAGGTGGAGGGGTACCAGCCCCTCGCACCCGTCCAGAGCCCTCGTTCAGCCACTGTGGTGGTCACAGACGCCATGAGGGGAGAAGCCAATCGAAATTGGCTCCTCCCCCCCACAGCACTGTGCACGACAGCGTTGCCCGTCCGGCAACACACCTACACACACACCTTTACCTGCACACCTTGTCCAGGTGTCTCATACACCTACACACACACCTTTACCTACACACCTTGTCCAGGTGTCTCATACACCTACACACACACCTTTACCTACACGCCTTGTCCAGGTGTCTCATACACCTACATACACACCTTTACCTACACACCTTGTCCAGGTGTCACATACACCTACATACACACACCTTTACCTACACACCTTGTCCAGGTGTCTCATACACCTACATACACACACCTTTACCTACACACCTTGTCCAGGTGTCTCATACACCTACACACATACACACCTTTACCTACACATCTTGTCCAGGTGTCTCATACACCTACATACACACACCTTTACCTGCACACCTTGTCCAGGTGTCTCATACACCTACACACACACCTTTACCTACACACCTTGTCCAGTTGTCTCATACACCTACATACACACACACCTTTACCTACACACCTTGTCCAGGTGTCTCATACACCTACATACACACACACCTTCACCTACACACCTTGTCCAGGTGTCTCATACACCTCCACACACACCTTTACCTACACACCTTGTCCAGGTGTCACATACACCTACATACACACCTTTACCTGCACACCTTGTCCAGGTGTCTCATACACCTACACACACACCTTTACCTGCACACCTTGTCCAGGTGTCTCATACACCTACACACACACCTTTACCTGCACACCTTGTCCAGGTGTCTCATACACCTACACACACACCTTTACCTGCACACCTTGTCCAGGTGTCTCATACACCTACACACACACCTTTACCTGCACACCTTATCCAGGTGTCTCATACACCTACATACACACACCTTTACCTACACACCTTGTCCAGGTGTCTCATACACCTACACACACACCTTTACCTGCACACCTTGTCCAGGTGTCTCATACACCTACACACACCTTTACCTACACACCTTGTCCAGGTGTCTCATACACGTACATATACACACCTTTACCTACACACCTTGTCCAGGTGTCTCCTACACCTACACACACACCTTTACCTACACACCTTGTCCAGGTGTCTCATACACCTACACACACACACCTTTACCTACACACCTTGTCCAGGTGTCTCATACACCTACACACACACCTTTACCTACACGCCTTGTCCAGGTGTCTCATACACCTACACACACACCTTTACCTGCACACCTTGTCCAGGTGTCTCATACACCTACACACACACCTTTACCTACACACCTTGTCCAGTTGTCTCATACACCTACATACACACACACCTTTACCTACACACCTTGTCCAGGTGTCTCATACACCTACATACACACACACCTTTACCTACACACCTTGTCCAGGTGTCTCATACACCTACATACACACACCCCTTTACCTACACGCCTTGTCCAGGTGTCTCATACACCTACACACACACCTTTACCTACACACCTTGTCCAGGTGTCTCATACACCTACACACACACCTTTACCTACACACCTTGTCCAGGTGTCTCATACACCTCCACACACACCTTTACCTACACACCTTGTCCAGGTGTCTCATACACCTCCACACACACCTTTACCTACACACCTTGTCCAGGTGTCTCATACACCTACACACACACCTTTACCTACACGCCTTGTCCAGGTGTCTCATACACCTACACACACACCTTTACCTGCACACCTTGTCCAGGTGTCTCATACACCTACACACACACCTTTACCTACACACCTTGTCCAGGTGTCTCATACACCTACATACACACACCTTTACCTACACACCTTGTCCAGGTGTCTCATACACCTACATACACACACACCTTTACCTACACACCTTGTCCAGGTGTCTCATACACCTACATACACACACACCTTTACCTACACGCCTTGTCCAGGTGTCTCATACACCTACATACACACCTTAACCTACACGCCTTGTCTAGGTGTCTCATACACCTACATACACACCTGTACCTACACACCTTGTCCAGGTGTCTCATACACCTACATACACACACCTTTACCTACACACCTTGTCCAGGTGTCTCATACACCTACATACACACACTTTTACCTACACACCTTGTCCAGGTGTCTCATACACCTACACACACACCTTTACCTACACGCCTTGTCCAGGTGTCTCATACACCTACACACACACACCTTTACCTACACACCTTGTCCAGGTGTCTCATACACCTACATACACACACACCTTTACCTACACACCTTGTCCAGGTGTCTCATACACCTACACACACACACCTTTACCTACACACCTTGTCCAGGTGTCTCATACACCTACACACACACCTTTACCTACACACCTTGTCCAGGTGTCTCATACACCTACATACACACACCTTTACCTACACACCTTGTCCAGGTGTCTCATACACCTACACACACACCTTTACACACACACCTTGTCCAGGTGTCTCATACACCTACACACACACCTTTACCTACACACCTTGTCCAGGTGTCTCATACACACACACACACACACCTATATCTACACGCCTTGTCCAGGTGTCTCATACACCTACACACACACCTTTACCTACACACCTTGTCCAGGTGTCTCATACACCTACACACACCTTTACCTACACACCTTGTCCAGGTGTCTCATACACCTACATACACACACCTTTACCTACACACCTTGTCCAGGTGTCTCATACACCTACACACACACCTTTACCTACACACCTTGTCCAGGTGTCTCATATACCTACACACACACCTTTACCTACACACCTTGTCCAGGTGTCTCATACACCTACACACACACCTTTACCTACACACCTTGTCCAGGTGTCTCATACACCTACATACACACACCTTTACATACACACCTTGTCCAGGTGTCTCATACACCTACACACACACCTTTACCTACACACCTTGTCCAGGTGTCTCATACACCTACACACACTTTTACCTACACACCTTGTCCAGGTGTCTCATACACCTACACACACCTCTACCTACACACCTTGTCCAGGTGTCTCATACACCTACATACACACCTTTACCTACACGCCTTGTCCAGGTGTCTCATACACCTACACACACACCTTTACCTACACGCCTTTTCCAGGTGTCTCATACACCTACATACACACCTTTACCTATACACCTTGTCCAGGTGTCTCATACACCTACACACACACCTTTACCTACACACCTTGTCCAGGTGTCACACACAAAGACAAAGACTGTAGGGGGCAAGTGCTGTTAGCGAGCACCTATGAAGGCCGGCACGGCACACGAGGGGGTGAGTGGCCAGCACCACGCCCGGCCGCCTTTGTCTCCCTCTAGACGATGCCCACACTTCAGAGGATTCCATTAGACGACGAGCTCACACCGAGATCTCAATGCCCTGATAGTGGCGCATTGTCTTTGTGCTGTTCGCTTTTTGGCGTCCTCTGGTCCAACACTTTGAGACGAGGCTCTAAAGAAAGTTGCCTCTGTGGTGGACCAATCAGTTTAAAAAAAACAATGCCATCATCTACTACCAGGGCATGCTTTTTGTTTACATGTTCACCACAAGTATATGCGGCTCATGCAGACGTAATTCCTCGCACAAAGGTTTATTTTTTGGCGTTCGAACATTTTAACACAACGCCAGAAATGGTAAAAACCTATTCTTACATGTTGATACCGGTTAAGGGAGGTCCCATGGTGTACCGCTACTACTCGCTTAACAGTCTTTGCCCCTCTGCCGTGTACCCACAGCACGCAGAACCCGAGAGGCGTCGACGCCATCGCTCCTGGCGACGAGATGCGCTCGCAGATGCACGCACGCCGGCTCGCAGCCTGCCCCTTCGATGTCTGGGGAGGTGCGGTAAAGAGCTAGACAAAGGGCCCCCCATCCCACACCGTGTCTCCTGTAACAGGTTGTCTGGGCAAGTGCTCACGCAATAACGCAAAGGCCCGATCCGCAAACACGAAGGAGACATCACAGCGATCCACTCTGCTCCTCCTGACGCAGTTATCGTACGGACGAAGAGGAAGGTCGACATGCCGTTGGCGAGTAGCAGCAGTGCAATCGCCCCCATGTAGCCTGTTGCAGGCTGTCGGGCGCAGCGCTGTTAGTGCGTAGCAGCAGTGCCTGACAATCCCCTCCATGTAGCCTGTTGCAAGCTGTCGGGCGCAACACTGTTAGTGCGTAGTAGCAGTGCCTGTAGACACAAAGACAAAAAATCTCCCCACCATGTAGCCTGTTGCAGGCTGTCGGGCCCAGCACTGTTAGAGAGTAGCAGCAGTGCCTATGGACACACAGACAACAATGCCCCCACCATGTAGCCTGTTGCAGGCTGTCGGGCCCAGCGCTGTTAGTGCGTAGCAGCAGTGCCCATAGACACACAGACAACAATCCCACCCATGTAGCCTGTTGCAGGCTGTCAGTCCAGGCGCTGTTAGAGAGTAGCAGCAGTGCCTGTAGACACAAAGACAACAATCCCGCCCATATAGCCTGTTGCAGGCTGTCAGTCCAGGCGCTGTTAGTGCGTAGCAGCAGTGCCTGTAGACACAAAGACAAAAAATCTCCCCACCATGTAGCCTGTTGCAAGCTGTCGGGCCCAGCACTGTTAGAGAGTAGCAGCAGTGCCTATAGACACACAGACAACAATGCCCCCCATGTAGCCTGTTGCAGGCTGTCGGGCCCAGCGCTGTTAGTGTGTAGCAGCAGTGCCTGTAGACACAAAGACAACAATCCCGCCCATGTAGCCTGTTGCAAGCTGTCAGGCGCAGCGCTGTTAGTGCGTAGCAGCAGTGCCTACAGACACACAGACAACAATCGCCCCCATGTAGCCTGTTGCAGGCTGTCGGGCCCAGCGCTGTTAGTGCGTAGCAGCAGTGCCTGTAGACACAAAGACAACAATCCCGCCCATGTAGCCTGTTGCAAGCTGTCAGGCGCAGTGCTGTTAGTGCGTAGCAGCAGTGCCTACAGACACAAAGACAACAATGCCCCCCATGTAGCCTGTTGCAGGCTGTCGGGCCCAGCGCTGTTAGTGCGTAGCAGCAGTGCCTGTAGACACAAAGACAACAATCCCCTTCATGTAGCCTGTTGCAGGCTGTCGGGCCCAGGCGCTGTTAGTGCGTAGCAGCGGTGCCTAAGTCGCTCCTTCCCTTGTCTTCCCGCAGCAGCAGCAGCCGCAGCAGCAGCAGCAGCAGCCTCTGAAGCAGCAGCAGCAGAAGCTGCTCCCATCCCTCCCGGAGGCTGCGCGCTTGACGTTTGCCTCCACCGCCTCCACCGCCACCGCCGCCGCCGACGTCACCGACACCCGCCCCGGCATCGCCTCCGCTGCCGCTAGCGCTGGTACCACAGCCTGCGCCTTCTCGCTCCCGCAGCAGCGTCAGCAGCGGTGTCCGGCAGCGGCTTCGTCCTCGCCGCTGCTGCCCTCCTGCCTCCACCGCCGCCACCACCAACACCGCCACCACCGCCACCACCGCCACCACCGCCGGCAACGCCCCGAAGAGACGCGGAAGGGCGGCCTGGAGCCGGCTGGCGACGTGGGTGAGAGCGGTGGAGCGGGAGGCCTGGCGGTCGGGCGGGGCGAGTGGGAGGCTTCGGCGATGGACGCCATCCGCCAGCTGCGCCTGAGGTCGCGCCTGCAGCTGCAGCGGGCGCCGGAGCGGTGGCGGCCGGGGTGCCTCGTCCCGCCGGATTCGCCGGGGGCGGCCGCGGGCCTCGGCGGCGGCCCCCGCGGCGGCGGCGGCGGCGTTGTCGGGGAATCGGTGGCCGACCTGCGGCGGCTGCGCTCGGCGCTCGACGGGAGCCACCGGGCAGAGGGGTGCCGGCCTCCCGGTGACTTCGGTGGCGCCGAATTCATGGCGGCAGTGGAGGGAGGAGGAGGAGGAGGAGGAGGAGGAGGAGGAGGAGGAGGAGGAGGAGGAGGAGGCGGCCCAAGTGGCCGGCCCACGTCGCCAGCGCAGCTTCTCAACTTCTCACCGCCCCTCCCGGGGGCCCCGTTTCGGGTGCCGCAGGGCCAGGTGTCGGGAGGGGCGGGGGCCCCGCTTGGAGGGCCCGGGGGCCCGCCGTTGGGGCGAGCGCCGGGCCCATCGGGAGGGGCGGTGGCCCCGTTGGCAGGGCCCGGGGGCCTGCCGTTGGGAGTGCCTCGGGGCCTGCTGTTGGGAGGGCCTGGGGATCCCTTGTTGGGAGGGGCGCGCGGCGCAACAGCAGTGGCGGCCAGCCGGGAGGCCTACGAGCCGCGGCCTCCGCCGCCGCCGCCGCCGCCGTACGGGGGCCAGGCGGGCGACGCCGCGTGCCAGTGGCCGCCGGAGCGACGCCGCGGGCCGGGACCAATCCCACGCCGAGGGCCGCCCGGAGCTCCTCCCGGCGGCCGCTTCCTCCGTGGGCCCGGCGGGGCCACCGTCGCGGTGGACGAGGAGGAGGAGGAGGAGGAGGCCGTGCCAGTGGGCCACCGCCACCGTCACCGCCACCCAACGACCTTGTCCCAGATCTTCTGGGGCCCAATTCCGGGCGGCGTTGGGAAGCTGCACGGGACCGGCCAGTGGCAGCAGTTGGAGCAGCAGCAGCAGTTGCAGCAGTTGCAACAGTTGCACCACCAGCAGCAGTTGCAGCAGCAGCAGATGGAGCAGCAGCAGCAGATGGAGCAGCAGCAGTTGGAGCAGCAGCAGATGGAGCACCAGTTGCAGCAGCAGCAGTTGCAGCAGCAGCAGATGGAGCAGCAGCAGATGGAGCAGCAGCAGATGGAGCAACAGTTACAGCAGCAGCAGTTGGCGCAGCAGCAGTTGGAGCAGCAGCAGATGGAGCAACAGTTACAGCAGCAGCAGTTGGCGCAGCAGCAGTTGGAGCAGCAGCAGATGGAGCAGCAGCAGATGGAGCAACAGTTACAGCAGCAGCAGTTACAGCAGCAGCAGTTACAGCAGCAGCAGATGGAGCAGCAGCAGATGGAGCAACAGTTACAGCAGCAGCAGTTACAGCAGCAGCAGATGGAGCAACAGTTACAACAGCAGCAGATGGAGCAGCAGCAGATGGAGCAGCAACAGTTGGAGCAGCAACAGTTACAGCAGCAGCAGTTACAGCAGCAACAGTTGGAGCAGCAGCACCACAAACAGCAGCAGCAGAAGCAGCATCAACAGCAGGGGTACCACCACCAGTACCAACAGCAGCAGCAGCAACAGCAAGGGTACCACCAGCTGCTGTTGCTGCAATTGCATGAGCAGCTGCAGCAGGAGCAGCTGCAACAACAGCAGCAGCTGCAACAACAGCAGCAGCTGCTGCTCTTGCAGCAGCAGCTAGCGGAGGAGGAGGAGGTCACAGCGTGCAGTCAGCAGGGGTACCAGCAGCTCCTGCAGCAGCAGCTGCAACAGCAGCAACAGCAGCAGTTGGAGCAGCAGCTCCTGCAGCAGCAGCGGCAGCAGCAACAGCAGCTAGAGCAACAGCTGCAGCAGCAGCAGCAACAGCAGCATTTGGAGCAGCAGCTGCAGCAGCAGCAACAGCAGCATTTGGAGCAGCAGCTCCTGCAGCAGGAGCAGCAACTGCACCAGTTGGAGCAGCAGCAGCAGCTCCTGCAGCAGCAGCAGCAGCAGGGGCAGCAGCAGGGGCAGGCGATCAGCCGGGCAGCACCACCACCACCACCAATAGCTGCAGAGGCAGCGGCGGGAGGTCCGTCCATCCACGTGGGCTTCACCGTTGGAGTCCCGGCGGCGGTCCCGGTGGTCCCGGTGGTCCCGGTGGTCCCGGCGGCAGTCCCGGTGGTCCCGGTGGTCCCGGCGGCAGCCCCGGTGGTCCAGGCGGTCCAGGCGGGGCCGGCGACGGCGTGGCACGACGGAGGCCCGGCTCACTGCTGCCACGGAGCCGGCGGATTCCGGGAAGGATCCAGCGGAGTCCGGCAAAGCGCGGACTAATTCACCGACCGTTCCATCTCGCTCCCTTCTACACTGCGGGTGGACTAATCTCCATCTGTTCCATCTCGCTCCCTTCTACACCGCGGGTGGACTAATCTCCAGCTGTTCCATCTCGCTCTCTTCTACACCGTGGGTGGACTAATCTCCATCCGTTCCATCTCGCTCCCTTCTACACCGTGGGTGGACTAATCTCCATCCATTCCATCTCGCTCCCTTCTACACCCGTGTGTGGACTAATCTCCATCCGTTCCATCTCGCTCCCTTCTACACCCGTGTGTGGACTAATCTCCATCTGTTCCAACTCACTCTCTTCTACACCGTGTGTGGACTAATCTCCATCCGTTCCATCTCGCTCCCTTCTACACCGTGGGTGGACTAATCTCCATCTGTTCCATCTCGCTCCCTTCTACACCGTGTGTGGACTAATCTCCATCCGTTCCATCTCACTCCCTTCTACACGTCGGTGGACTAATCTCCATCTGTTCCATCTCGCTCCCTTCTACACCGTGTGTGGACTAATCTCCATCCGTTCCATCTCACTCTCTTCTACCCGTGTGTAGACTAATCTCCATCTGTTCCATCTCGCTCCCTTCTACACGTCGGTGGACTAATCTCCATCCGTTCCATCTCGCTCCCTTCTACACTGTAGGTGGACTAATCTCCATCCGTTCCATCTCGCTCCCTTCTACACCGTGGGTGGACTAATCTCCATCCGTTACACGAAAACCACTTCCCGCTAACCGCTTGCACCACCGCTCCAAGTGAAACAAAGGTCCCCCAGCTCTACCCTGAACAGACTGCAGGGGCAAGTGCTGTTAGCGAGCACCTATGAAAGCTGGGGGTGGGTGGCCAACACCACGCCCGGCCGCCTTTGTCTCCCCAAGTGGCGATGTTTACTACCACACCGCACCAGGTACTCATTTGAGGCCGAGTCGACCTAGGGGAGGCCTTCACCGGTTCAGATAATCGTCACTGGGTGTTGGCCGTGAGCGGGAATCGAACCCGGGTCGCCAGGTTCGTAGCGCAGCGTAGCAGCGCTTACCGCCACACTACCGCTCCCCACGTACACACAGACACACGCACACTGCTAAAACGTATCTTTAAATAAGTTTAATATGTAAATGGAAAAAATTTCGACTGTGAATTTACGTGATTGAAATGAGAGATGGGTTCATTGCGCCTGAGAGTTTAATAAATTGCCAACAGGCAGGGTCCTTGCACATAAAACACCTGGACATACGAGCATTGATTCAGGCAAAGCCTGGAGTTTGTGTGGTCTCCCCCTGTTCTACAGAGTGAGTGGAGTTTGTGTGATCTCTCCCTGTTCTACAGAGTGAGAGTGAGTGGAGTTTTTGTGATCTCCCCCTGTTCTACAGAGTGAGTGGAGTTTGTGTGATCTCTCCCTGTTCTACAGTGAGAGTGAGTGGAGTTTTTGTGATCTCCCCCTGTTCTACAGAGTGAGTGAGTGGAGTTTGTATGATCTCCCCCTGTTCTACAGAGTGAGTGGAGTTTGTGTGATCTCTCCCTGTTCTACAGAGTGAGAGTGAGTGGAGTTTTTGTGATCTCCCCCTGTTCTACAGAGTGAGTGGAGTTTGTGTGATCTCCCCCTGTTCTACAGAGTGAGTGAGTGGAGTTTGTATGATCTCTCCCTGTTCTACAGTGAGAGTGAGTGGAGTTTTTGTGATCTCCCCCTGTTCTACAGAGTGAGTGGAGTTTGTGTGATCTCCCCCGGTTCTACAGAGTGAGTGAGTGGAGTTTGTGTGATCTCCCCCTGTTCTACAGAGTGAGTGAGTGGAGTTTGTATGATCTCCCCCTGTTCTACAGCGTGAGTGGAGTTTGTGTGATCTCCCCCTGTTCTACAGTGAGTGAGTGGAGTTTGTATGATCTCCCCCTGTTCTACAGAGTGAGTGAGTGGAGTTTGTATGATCTCCCCCTGTTCTACAGCGTGAGTGGAGTTTGTGTGATCTCCCCCTGTTCTACAGAGTGAGTGGAGTTTGAGTGATCTCCCTCTGTTCTACAGAGTGAGTAAGTGGAGTCTGTGTGATCTCCCCCTGTTCTACAGAGTGAGTGAATGGAGTTTGAGTGATCTCCCTCTGTTCTACAGAGTGAGTGAATGGAGTTTGTGTGATCTCCCCCTGTTCTACAGAGTGAGTGAGTGGAGTTTGTGTAAGCTCGCCCTGTTCTGCAGAGTGAATCTTGAGTCTCTCGAGTGAGGCTGTTGCTGGCGGGGTAAACGACATCATCAGAGGACAGATGAGTTCAGAATCACCACGACCCAGGGCTCGAACCCAGCCTCTCAGTGTCTCTGACACGGCCATCGTGAACCCCCTGATAGAGAGAGACACCCAGACCCAGGGCTCGAACCCAGGCTCTCAGTGTCTCTGACACGGCCACTATGAACCCCCTGATAGAGAGAGAGAGACACCCAGACCCAGGGCTCGAACCCAGGCTCTCAGTGTCTCCAACACGGCCATTATGAACCCCCTGATAGAGAGAGAGAGACACCCAGACCCAGGACTCGAACCCAGGCTCCCAGTGTCTCCGACACGGCCATCGTGAACCCCCTGAGACCGAGAGGGATGACGCCTGTGCTGGACACATCACGGAATCCGAAGAGCTATGAAGCTCTTTCCGTACTCTTCTCACCGGCGTAACTCGACGCTCCGATCACACGGGATTTACAATTGCACAGCGAGTCTTGTGCAACGTGGACCCCACGGATCGCTGCGGGCAAATCCCACCACGGACTCACCACGCCCCTGGGATTTACCTGCACAGGGCTCCACTTGCAGTGAGCGGGGTGGAGGGGCGGAGGGGGGCGGGTGAGTGGGTGGACGAGTGGGGGTCGGGTGTAAGTGATGGGGTGAGTAGGGGGGTGAGTGGGGGGCTGAGAGGGGGGGTGAGTGGGGGTGAGTTGGTGGGCGAGTGGGGGTGTGGTGTAAGTGATGGGGTGAGTAGGGAGGTGAGTGGGTGAGTGAGTGGGTGGGTGAATAGGGGGGTGAGTTGGTGGGTGAATAGGGGGGTGAGTGGGTGGGTGAATAGGGGGGTGAGTGGGGGGGGGGGTGAGTGGGGGGTGAGTGGGGGGTGAGTGGGGGTGAGTTGGTGGGTGAATGGGGGGTGGTGAGTGGGGGTGGTGAGTGGGTGGGTGGGTGGGGGTGGTGAGTGGGTGAGTGGGTGGGTGAATAGGGGGGTGAGTGGGGGGCTGAGTGGGGGGTGAGTGGGGGTGATGAGAGGGGGGGTGAATGGTGGGGTGAGTAGGGGATGAGTGGGGGGGGGGGTGAGTGGGTGGGTGAGTGGGTGGGTGAGTGGGGTGTAAGTGATGGGGTGAGTAGGGGGGGTGAGTGGGTGAGTGAGTGGGTGGGTGAATAGGAGGTGAGTGGGGGGGTGAGTGGGGGGCTGAGTGGAGGATGAGTGGGGGTGAGTTGGTGGGTGACTGGGGGGTGGTGAGTGGGGGTGGTGAGTGGGGGTGGTGAGTGGGGGTGGTGAGTTGGTGGGTGAGTGGGGGTGGTGAGTGGGGGTGGTGAGTGGGGGTGGTGAGTGGGGGTGGTGAGTTGGTGGGTGAGTGGGGGTGGTGAGTGGGGGTGGTGAGTGGGGGTGGTGAGTGGGGGTGGTCAGTTGGTGGGTGAGTGGGGGTGGTGAGTGGGGGTGGTGAGTGGGTGAGTGGGTGGGTGAATAGGGGGGTGAGTGGGGGGCTGAGTGGGGGGTGAGTGGGGGTGATGAGAGGGGGGTGAATGGTGGGGTGAGTAGGGGGTGAGTGGGGGGGTGAGTGGGTGGGTGAATAGGGGGTGAGTGGGGGGGGGGGGGTGAGTGGGGGGCTGAGTGGAGGGTGAGTGGGGGTGGTGAGTGGGGGTGGTGAGTGGGGGTGGTGAGTGGGGGTGGTGAGTGGGTGAGTGGGTGGGTGAATAGGAGGGTGAGTTGGTGGGTGACTGAGAGGGGGGGTGAGTGGGGGTGGTTAGTGGGGAGATGAGAGGGGGGGTGAATGGTGGGGTGAGTAAGGGGTGGATGGTGAGGTGAGTAGGGGGTGAGTGGGGGGGTGAGTGGGTGGGTGAGTGGGTGGGTGGGTGAGTGGGTGGGTGAGTGGAGGGGTGAGTGGGGAGGTGAGTGGATGAGTGGGGGTGAGTAGGGAGTGAATGGGTGGGTAAGTGTGGGGGGTTTGAGGCTGGTGAGTGGGTGAGTGGTTGAGTGGATGGGTGAGTGGAGCGGTGAGTGTGTGAGTGGGGGGTGCGTGGGTGGGTGAGTGATGTGAATTCTAGTGATGTTGTAGAAGGGACAGAGAGCTGAGTGATGTGAATTCTAGTGATGTTCTAGAAGGGATAGAGAGCTGAGTGATGTGAATTCTAGTGATGTTCTAGAAGGGATAGAGAGCTGAGTGATGTGAATTCTAGTGATGTTCTAGAGGGGACAGAGAGCTGAGTGATGTGAATTCTAGTGATGTTCTAGAAGGGACAGACAGCTGAGTGATGTGAATTCTAGTGATGTTCTAGAAGGGATAGAGAGCTGAGTGATGTGAATTCTAGTGATGTTCTAGAGGGGACAGAGAGCTGAGTGATGTGAATTCTAGTGATGTTCTAGAAGGGACAGACAGCTGAGTGATGTGAATTCTAGTGATGTTCTAGAAGAGATAGAGAGCTGAGTGATGTGAATTCTAGTGATGTTCTAGAAGGGACCGAAAGCTGAGTGATGTGAATTCTAGTGATGTTCTAGAAGGGACAGAGAGCTGAGTGATGTGAATTCTAGTGATGTTCTAGAAGGGACAGACAGCTGAGTGATGTGAATTCTAGTGATGTACTAGAAGGGATAGAGAGCTGAGTGATGTGAATTCTAGTGACGTTCTAGAAGGGATAGAGAGCTGAGTGATGTGAATTCTAGTGGTGTTGTAGAAGGGATAGAGAGCTGAGTGATGTGAATTCTAGTGATGTTCTAGAAGGGATAGAGAGCTGAGTGATGTGAATTCTAGTGGTGTTGTAGAAGGGATAGAGAGCTGAGTGATGTGAAGTCTAGTGACGTTCTAGAAGTGATAGAGAGCTGAGTGAAGTGAATTCTAGTGATGTTCTAGAAGGGATAGAGAGCTGAGTGAAGTGAATTCTAGTGACGTTCTAGAAGGGATAGAGAGCTGAGTGATGTGAATTCTAGTGATGTTCTAGAAGGGATAGAGAGCTGAGTGATGTGAATTCTAGTGATGTTCTAGAAGGGATAGAGAGCTGAGTGATGTGAATTCTAGTGATGTTCTAGAAGGGATAGAGAGCTGAGTGATGTGAATTCTAGTGATGTTCTAGAAGGGATAGAGAGCTGAGTGATGTGAATTCTAGTGATGTTCTAGAAGTGATAGAGAGCTGAGTGAAGTGAATTCTAGTGACGTTCTAGAAGGAATAGAGAGCTGAGTGATGTGAATATTCTAGTGGTGTTCTAGAAGGGATAGAGAGCTGAGTGATGTGAATTCTAGTGATGTTCTAGAAGGGATAGAGAGCTGAGTGATGAGAATTCTAGTGATGTTCTAGAAGGGATAGAGAGCTGAGTGATGTGAATTCTAGTAATGGTCTAGAAGGGATAGAGAGCTGAGTGATGTGAATTCTAGTGACGTTCTAGAAGAAATAGAGAGCTGAGTGATGTGAATATTCTAGTGGTGTTCTAGAAAGGACAGAGAGCTGAGCGATGTGAATATTCTAGAAGGACGGGAGAGTTGACACATTGTCTCTCTCGCCCTTCTACAGCGGCCTGGAGAGGAGGCCTCTTCCACCCAGCAGCGTCTTTCTTTCAAACTCTGTTGTTGTTTTGTTGTTGTTGTTGTATCCTCAAATCTTGTAACTCGATTTTAACCCGCTTCACAATGTGGTATCGACTGCACACTTGGTATATACTTACGTCACACTGATGACAATAACTATATTCTATCATAAAAAAATACATATTTTTTCAAAAAAAATACATTTCTAAACATCATTTAGTACGTGTTATGTTTCCGCTTGGGTCCAATTGGCCCTAACTGGCCACGTTTGTGGCCGAGCTTCGGGGGGGACATTTCCTGGAGTCGTGGACTTCTGACATTACTAGCGCGGTACATTTCATGAAAGCGTGTTTTTTTTATATATATATAAAAAAGATTTTCTAAAAATATTACTGTAACTTTATAGACTGTGTGTGTGTGTGGGGGGGGGGGGGGGTGGTGGTGGGGGTTTAAAAATTATAAATCCATACATGTTGCTCCCTCCCGAAACCTGCTGAGCCAACGAATGTGTTGTTTTGTTTTAGCGGAGTGTCGGACAAACACAACATTTTGGCAGAACAGGCCTCGGCTCACCACGGTGGAGATGACGATCGATGGAACCGGGGAAACCGGTTTGGGTTCTTGAGTGACCACGAACGCGAGCAACACAGGACACCAGCCACAGTGGCTGTGCCCACTAGTGGAGTTACACAGAGAGATATACGTAGAGATACATAGAGAGAGAGAGAGACGTAGAGATACGTAGAGACCCATAGAGAGATACATAGAGAGCCATAGAGATACGTAGAGATGCATAGAGACATAGCGATACGTAGAAACACACAGAGACCCATAGAGAGATACATAGAGACCCACAGAGATACATAGAGATACATAGAGACCCATAGAGAGATACGTAGAGACCCATAGAGAGATACGTAGATATACATAGAGATACATAGAGAGATACATAGAGACCCATAGAGATACATAGAGACCCATAGAGATACATAGAGATACATAGAGACCCATAGAGATACATAGAGATACATAGAGGCACACAGAGATACACAGACACATAGAAACCCATAGAGATACACATAGCGATACATAGAGACCCATAGAGATACACATAGAGATACATAGAGACCCATAGAGATACAGAGATGCGTAGAGACCCATAGAGATAAATAGAGACACATAGAGATACATAAAGACACATAGAGATGCACAGAGATACACAGAGATACACATAGACCCATAGAAACCCACAGAGATACATAGAGACACACATAGAGATACATAGAGATACACAGATACATAGAGACCCATAGAGACACATAGAGATACACAGAGATAGAGAGATACGCAGAGACACATAGAGATGCATATAGACCCATAGAGACCCACAGAGATACATAGAGACCCACAGAGACACAAAGCGATATAAAGACCTATAGAGATACATACAGTGAGGGAAAAAAGTATTTGATCCCCTGCTGATTTTGTACGTTTGCCCACTGACAAAGAAATGATCAGTCTATAATTTTAATGGTAGGTTTATTTGAACAGTTAGAGACAGAATAACAACAACAAAATCCAGAAAAACGAATGTAAAAAATGTTATGAATTGATTCGCATTATAATGAGGGAAATAAGTATTTAACCCCTCTGCAAAACATGACTTAGTACTTGGTGGCAAAACCCTTGTTGGCAATCACAGAGGTCAGACGTTTCTTGTAGTTGGCCACCAGGTTTGCACACATCTCAGGAGGAATTTGTCCCACTCCTCTTTGCAGATCTTCTCCAAGTCATTAAGGTTTCGAGGCTGACGTTTGGCAACTCGAACCTTCAGCTCCCTCCACAGATTTTCTATGGGATTAAGGTCTGGAGACTGGCTAGGCCACTCCAGGACCTTAATGTGCTTCTTCTTGAGCCACTCCTTTGTTGCCTTGGCCGTGTGTTTTGGGTCATTGTCATGCTGGAATACCCATCCACGACCCATTTTCAATGCCCTGGCTGAGGGAAGGAGGTTCTCACCCAAGATTTGACGGTACATGGCCCCGTCCATCGTCTCTTTGATGCGGTGAAGTTGCCCTGTCCCCTTAGCAGAAAAACACCCCCAAAGTATAATGTTTACAATCTCCATATTTGACGGTGGGGATGGTGTTCTTGGGGTCATAGGCAGCATTCCTCCTCCAAACACGGCGAGTTGAGTTGATGCCAAAGAGCTCCATTATGGTCTCATCTGACCACAACACTTTCACCCAGTTGTCCTCTGAATCATTCAGATGTTCATTGGCAAACTTCAGACGTGCATGTATATGTGCTTTCTTGAGCAGGGGGACCTTGCGGGCGCTGCAGGATTTCAGTCCTTCACGGCGTAGTGTGTTACCAATTGTTTTCTTGGTGACTATGGTCCCTGCTGCCTTGAGATCATTGACAAGATCCTCCCGTGTAGTTCTTGGCTGATTCCTCACCGTTCTCATGATCATTGCAACTCCACGAGGTGAGATCTTGCATGGAGCCCCAGGCCGAGGGAGATTGACAGTTCTTTTGTGTTTCTTCCATTTGCGAATAATCGCACCAACTGTTGTCACCTTCTCACCAAGCTGCTTGGCAATGGTCTTGTAGCCCATTCCAGCCTTGTGTAGGTCTACAATCTTGTCCCTGATATCTTTGGAGAGCTCTTTGGTCTTGGCCATGGTGGAGAGTTTGAAATCTGATTGATTGATTGCTTCTGTGGACAGGTGTCTTTTATACAGGTAACAAGCTGAGATTAGGAGCACTCCCTTTAAGAGTGTGCTCCTAATCTCAGCTCGTTACCTGTATAAAAGATACCTGGGAGCTAGAAATCTTTCTGATTGAGAGGGGGTCAAATACTTATTTCCCTCATAAAAATGCAAATCAATTTATAACATTTTTGACATGCGTTTTTCTGAATTTTTTTGTTGTTACTCTGTCTCTCACTGTTCAAATGAACCTACCATTAAAATGATAGACTGATCATTTCTTTGTCAGTGGGCAAACGTACAAAATCAGCCGGGGATCAAATAATGTTTTTCCCTCACTGTAGAAACCCACAAATCCACAAAGACACCCGTAGAGACTTATAGAGAAATACATGGAAACTATTACCAAAAAAACAATTAATTATAATCTTAGTTTTTTCGGTAAAGTCACGTTGAAGAGAAACAACAAAATAATAAAATATATAAAACAATAAAAATTATTGTTTTTATTGTTTTATATATATTTTATTATTTTGTTGTTTCTCTTCAACGTGACTTTACCGAAAAAACTAAGAATATGAATTACTGCAGTCACGAAAGCTTTAAATCAAAACAATTAATTAGTTTTGTGATGTTACCAGCTAAGGGGCCGTCCATAAATGACGTCACGCGATTTTTTTTTGTGTCATTGTAGCGAGTTATTTAATGTGGCGCTGCACTCTGATGTTGTAGGAGAAAACATTTATTAACAAAGTCTATTTAATTAAGCAGAACGTGTTGTGTCTATATTTATTTATAAAGTTGCAGCATTTTCAAGTGACGTCACATTTCTCAAGCCACTCCCCGCCCCTCGTCACACCTCGTCACAAACGTCTGACCCCCCCCCGCTCCCCTAGGTGCGTGACGTCATTTATGGACGGCCCCTAAGGCCCCACAGAGCTGGGTAGCTCTTTATTTTCCAGAAGGCGAACTGGGACATCACAAACGATCGCTCAGCCAGGCGGCTGATATCATCATCATCATGATGTGGAAATGTAAAGCAGACTCCAAATCTACAGCAGCAGCAGCAGTAAGCATCGTCAGGGTCGGGATCGAGCCCACGACCTCCTGTGTACCAGGCGAGGTAGTTAACATCTCATAGCCACCGTGGCATATAGAGATACGTACTCACACACAGACCCACAGACTCACACAGACACCCACAAACTCACACAGAGACCCACAGACTCACACAGAGACCCACAGACTCACACAGAGACCCACAGACTCACACAGAGACCCACAGACTCACACAGAGACCCATAGACTCATCACAGAGACCCGCAGGCTCACAAAGAGACCCATAGACTCATCACACAGAGACACATAGACTCACACAGAGACCCATAGACTCATCACACAGAGACCCATAGACTCACACAGAGACCCATAGACTCATCACAGAGACCCATAGACTCATCACACAGAGACCCATAGACTCACACAGAGACCCATAGACTCATCACAGAGACCCGCAGGCTCACACAGAGACCCATAGACTCACACAGAGACCCATAGACTCACACAGAGACCCATAGACTCACACAAAGACCCATAGACTCACACAGAGACCCATAGACTCACACAGAGACACAGACTCACAGAGAGACCCATAGACTCACACAGAGACCCATAGACTAAAACAGATACCCATAGGCTCACACAGAGACCCATACTCACAGAGAGACCCATAGACTCACACAGAGACCCACAGACTCACACGGGAACCCATAGACTCACACAGAGACCCATAGACTCACAGATACCCATAGACTCACACAGAGAACCATAGACTCAACATCGCTGTTGCTACCGCTACCACCACTACCACCAAGACCACCAGCACCACCACCACTACCACCACCACCAGCAATACCACCACCAGCACCACCACTACCACCACTACCACCACCACTACCAGCACCACTACCACCACTACCAACACTACCACCACTACCACTACCACCACTACTACCAACAGCACCATCACCACCACTAGCACCACTATCACCATCACCACTACCAACACTACCACCACCACTACCAGCACCACCACCACTACCACCACTACCACCACTACCACTATCACCACCACTACTTACACTACCACCACTACCACCACCAGCATCACTACCACCACTACCACCACTACCAGCACCACCACTAGCAACACTACCACCACAACTAACAACAGCACCATCACCACCACCACTACCACCACTACCACCACCACTACCACCACTACCACCACCACTACCACCACCACCACTACCACCACCACTACCAGCACCACCAGCACCACCACCAACACTACCACCACTACCACCACTACTACCAACAGCACCATCACCACCACTAGCACCACTATCACCACCACAACCACTACCACCACTACCACCACCACCACTACCACCACCACTACCACCACTACCACCACCACTACCACCACTACCACAACCACTACCAGCACCACCACTACCACCACCGTCATCTTACGCAAGAACACGAAGTTACAAAACAAGGCTGGGGAAATGAATAATCAATTCGCCATCATTACCCCGTTTCTCGTTAAATTCCCACGTTGTGTGAGTTTGGCTAATTAATCATTAATCATTGTCGACGGCGCTGCGATCATTTCAATCACAGGGAGAGCGAGCTTCTCGCTGCCAAAGCAATGACTCTTCACACTGCCAAAGTAATGACTCTTGTCACTGCCAAAGCAATGACTCTTCACACTGCCAAAGCAATGACTCTCCACACTGCCAAAGCAATGACTCTTCACACTGCCAAAGCAATGACTCTTCACACTACCAAAGCAATGACTCTTCACACTGCCAAAGCAATGACTCTTCTCACTGCCAAAGCAATGACTCTTCACACTGTCAAAGCAATGACTCTTCTCACTACCAAAGCAATGACTCTTCTCACTGCCAAAGCAATGACTCTTCACACTACCAAAGCAATGTCTCTACTCACTACCAAAGCAATGACTCTTCACACTGCCAAAGCAATGACTCTTGACACTACCAAAGCAATGACTCTTCAAACTACCAAAGCAATGACTCTTCACACTACCAAAGCAATGACTCTTCTCACTACCAAAGCAATGACTCTTGTCACTACCAAAGCAATGACTCTTCTCACTGCCAAAGCAATGACTCTTCACACTACCAAATCAATGACTCTTCTCACTACCAAAGCAATGACTCTTCACACTGCCAAAGCAATGACTCTTCACACTGACAAAGCAATGTCTCTTCACACTACCAAAGCAATGACTCTTCACACTACCAAAGCAATGACTCTTCACACTACCAAAGCAATGACTCTTCTCACTGCCAAAGCAATGACTCTTCACACTGCCAAAGCAATGACTCTTCTCACTACCAAAGCAATGACTCTTCACACTACCAAAGCAATGACTCTTCTCACTACCAAAGCAATGACTCTTCACACTACCAAAGCAATGACTCTACTCACTACCAAAGCAATGACTCTTCACGCTGCCAAAGCAATGACTCTTCACGCTGCCAAAGCAATGACTCTTCACACTGCCAAAGCAATGACTCTTCACACTGCCAAAGCAATGACTCTTCACACTACCAAAGCAATGACTCTACTCACTACCAAAGCAATGACTCTTCACACTACCAAAGCAATGACTCTTCTCACTACCAAAGCAATGACTCTACTCACTGCCAAAGCAATGACTCTTCACACTACCAAAGCAATGACTCTTCACGCTGCCAAAGCAATGACTCTTCACACTGCCAAAGCAATGACTCTTCACACTACCAAAGCAATGACTCTACTCACTACCAAAGCAATGACTCTTCTCACTGCCAAAGCAATGACTCTTCTCACTGCCAAAGCAATGACTCTTCACACTACCAAAGCAATGACTCTTCACGCTGCCAAAGCAATGACTCTACTCACTACCAAAACAATGACTCTTCACACTACCAAAACAATGACTCTTCACACTGCCAAAGCAATGACTCTTCACACTGCCAAAGCAATGACCCTTCACACTGCCAAAGCAATGACCCTTCACACTACCAAAGCAATGACTCTTCACACTGCCAAAGCAATGACTCTTCACACTACCAAAGCAATGACTCTTCACACTGCCAAAGCAATGACTCTTCACGCTGCCAAAGCAATGACTCTTCACGCTGCCAAAGCAATGACTCTACTCACTACCAAAGCAATGACTCTTCACGCTGCCAAAGCAATGACTCTACTCACTACCAAAACAATGACTCTTCACACTACCAAAGCAATGACTCTTCACACTGCCAAAGCAATGACCCTTCACACTGCCAAAGCAATGACTCTTCACACTACCAAAGCAATGACTCTTCACACTGCCAAAGCAATGACTCTTCACACTGCCAAAGCAATGACTCTTCACACTGCCAAAACAATGACTCTTCACACTACCAAAGCAATGACTCTTCACACTACCAAAGCAATGACTCTTCTCACTACCAAAGCAATGACTCTTCTCACTGCCAAAGCAATGACTCTTCACACTACCAAAGCAATGACTCTTCACGCTGCCAAAGCAATGACTCTTCACGCTGCCAAAGCAATGACTCTTCTCACTGCCAAAACAATGACTCTTCACACTACCAAAGCAATGACTCTTTTCACTACCAAAGCAATGTCTCTACTCACTACCAAAGCAATGACTCTTCACACTACCAAAGCAATGACTCTACTCACTACCAAAGCAATGACTCTTCTCACTACCAAAACAATGACTCTTCTCACTGCCAAAGCAATGACTCTTCACACTACCAAAGCAATGACTCTTCACGCTGCCAAAGCAATGACTCTACTCACTACCAAAGCAATGACTCTTCTCACTACCAAAGCAATGACTCTCCACACTGCCAAAGCAATGACTCTACTCACTACCAAAGCAATGACTCTTTTCACTACCAAAGCAATGACTCTTCACACTACCAAAGCAATGACTCTTCACGCTGCCAAAGCAATGACTCTACTCACTACCAAAGCAATGACTCTTCTCACTACCAAAGCAATGACTCTCCACACTGCCAAAGCAATGACTCTACTCACTACCAAAGCAATGACTCTTCTCACTACCAAAGCAATGACTCTTCACACTACCAAAGCAATGACTCTTCTCACTACCAAAGCAATGACTCTTCTCACTACCAAAGCAATGACTCTACTCACTACCAAAGCAATGACTCTTCTCACTACCAAAGCAATGACTCTTCTCACTGTCAAAGCAATGACTCTTCACACTGCCAAAGCAATGACTCTTCACGCTGCCAAAGCAATGACTCTTCACACTGCCAAAGCAATGACTCTACTCACTACCAAAGCAATGACTCTTCTCACTACCAAAGCAATGACTCTTCTCACTACCAAAGCAATGACTCTACTCACTACCAAAGCAATGACTCTTCTCACTACCAAAGCAATGACTCTTCACACTGCCAAAGCAATGACTCTTCACACTGCCAAAGCAATGACTCTTCTCACTACCAAAGCAATGACTCTTGTCACTACCAAAGCAATGACTCTTCACACTGCCAAAGCAATGACTCTTCTCACTACCAAAGCAATGACTCTTCACACTGCCAAAGCAATGACTCTTCACACTACCAAAGTAATGACTCTCCTCACTACCAAAGCAATGACTCTTCTCACTGCCAAAGCAATGACTCTTCTCACTGCCAAAGCAATGACTCTACTCACTACCAAAGCAATGACTCTACTCACTACCAAAGCAATGACTCTACTCACTACCAAAGCAATGACTCTTCTCACTACCAAAGCAATGACTCTTCACACTACCAAAGCAATGACTCTTCACACTGCCAAAGCAATGACTCTTCACACTACCAAAGCAATGACTCTTCTCACTACCAAAGCAATGACTCTTCTCACTGCCAAAGCAATGACTCTTCACACTGGTGGTGCACAGCGACCCACAGACTGCCACGGTGGTGGTGGTGATGGGTGGTGGTAGTGGTGGTGCTGGTGGTTGTGGTAGTCGTGGTAGTGGTGGTGTAGGTGACGACCCGAGTTCGATTCCCGCTCACGGCCAACACCGGCGACGATTATCTGAACCGGGGCCTGGGCCTCGCCTAGGTCGACTCAGCCTCAAATGAGTGCCTGGTGCGGTGTGTAGTAAACATCGCCACTGGGGAGACAAAGGCGGCCGGTCGTGGTGCTGGCCACCCACCCCGTCGTGTGCCGTGCCGGACTTCAGCAACAGCACTTGGCCCAACAGTCTGTTACAGGCCACACGGGGGATCTTTGTCTTTGGTGTAGGTGGCGTTGGTGGTGGTGCGAGGGGGTTGATGGTTCTGGCGAGCGCGTGTGACTTACACAGAAACCCACAGACTCACACAGAGACCCACAGACTCACACAGAGACCCACAGACTCACACAGAGACCCACAGACTCACACAGAGACCCATAGACTCACACAGAGACCCACAGACTCACACAGAGACCCATAGACTCACACAGAGACCCACAGACTCACACAGAGACCCACAGACTCACACAGAGACCCACAGACTCACACAGAGACCCATAGACTCACACAGAGACCCACAGACTCACACAGAGACCCATAGACTCACACAGAGACCCACAGACTCACACAGAGACCCATAGACTCACACAGAGACCCACAGACTCACACAGAGACCCATAGACTCACGCAGAGACCCATAGACTCACACAGAGACCCACAGACTCACACAGAGACCCATAGACTCACACAGAGACCCATAGACTCACACAGAGACCCATAGCCTCACACAGAGACCCACAGACTCACACAGAGACCCACAGACTCACACAGAGACCCATAGACTCACACAGAGACCCACAGACTCACACAGAGACCCACAGACTCACACAGAGACCCATAGACTCACACAGAGACCCATAGACTCACACAGAGACCCACAGACTCACACAGAGACCCATAGACTCACACAGAGACCCATAGACTCACACAGAGACCCATAGCCTCACACAGAGACCCACAGACTCACACAGAGACCCACAGACTCACACAGAGACCCATAGACTCACACAGAGACCCACAGACTCACACAGAGACCCACAGACTCACACAGAGACCCACAGACTCACACAGAGACCCATAGACTCACACAGAGACCCACAGACTCACACAGAGACCCATAGACTCACACAGAGACCCACAGACTCACACAGAGACCCATAGACTCACACAGAGACCCACAGACTCACACAGAGACCCATAGACTCACACAGAGACCCATAGACTCACACAGAGACCCACAGACTCACACAGAGACCCATAGACTCACACAGAGACCCATAGACTCACACAGAGACCCATAGACTCACACAGAGACCCACAGACTCACACAGAGACCCACAGACTCACACAGAGACCCACAGACTCACACAGAGACCCATAGACTCACACAGAGACCCACAGACTCACGCAGAGACCCACAGACTCACGCAGAGACCCACAGACTCACGCAGAGACCCACAGACTCACACAGAGACCCACAGACTCACGCAGAGACCCACAGACTCACACAGAGACCCACAAACTCACACAGAGACCCACAGACTCACACAGAGACCCATAGACTCACACACAGCGACCCATAGACTCACGCAGAGACCCAAAGACTCACACAGAGACCTACAGACTCACACAGAGACCCATAGACTCACACAGAGACCCATAGACTCACACACAGCGACCCATAGACTCACGCAGAGACCCAAAGACTCACACAGAGACCTACAGACTCACACAGAGACCCACAGACTCACACAGAGACCCACAGACTCACACAGAGACCCATAGACTCACACAGAGACCCACAGACTCACACAGAGACCCACAGACTCACACAGAGACCCATAGACTCACACAGAGACCCATAGACTCACACAGAGACCCACAGACTCACACAGAGACCCATAGACTCACACAGAGACCCATAGACTCACACAGAGACCCACAGACTCACACAGAGACCCATAGACTCACACAGAGACCCATAGACTCACACAGAGACCCATAGCCTCACACAGAGACCCACAGACTCACACAGAGACCCACAGACTCACACAGAGACCCATAGACTCACACAGAGACCCACAGACTCACACAGAGACCCACAGACTCACACAGAGACCCACAGACTCACACAGAGACCCATAGACTCACACAGAGACCCACAGACTCACACAGAGACCCATAGACTCACACAGAGACCCACAGACTCACACAGAGACCCATAGACTCACACAGAGACCCACAGACTCACACAGAGACCCATAGACTCACACAGAGACCCATAGACTCACACAGAGACCCACAGACTCACACAGAGACCCATAGACTCACACAGAGACCCATAGACTCACACAGAGACCCATAGACTCACACAGAGACCCACAGACTCACACAGAGACCCACAGACTCACACAGAGACCCACAGACTCACACAGAGACCCATAGACTCACACAGAGACCCACAGACTCACGCAGAGACCCACAGACTCACGCAGAGACCCACAGACTCACGCAGAGACCCACAGACTCACGCAGAGACCCACAGACTCACGCAGAGACCCACAGACTCACACAGAGACCCACAAACTCACACAGAGACCCACAGACTCACACAGAGACCCATAGACTCACACACAGCGACCCATAGACTCACGCAGAGACCCAAAGACTCACACAGAGACCTACAGACTCACACAGAGACCCATAGACTCACACAGAGACCCATAGACTCACACACAGCGACCCATAGACTCACGCAGAGACCCAAAGACTCACACAGAGACCTACAGACTCACACAGAGACCCACAGACTCACACAGAGACCCACAGACTCACACAGAGACCCATAGACTCACACAGAGACCCACAGACTCACACAGAGACCCACAGACTCACACAAAGACCAGGCTATGGTAAAAACGTTCTCAAGGACAGCAACTTGCTAGTCTCAGCCACCGATCTCACGGAAATTCGGTGCTGCACTTAATTTGGTCAAACTCCACCCCTGAGAAATAAAAAAACAAGAAAAATTGGCCAAACTCCACGCCTGAGAATTTAAAAACAAAAAGAAAATTGGCCAAACTCCACCCCGTGAGCATTCCGTTTGGTACCCTCAACCGGCACGGACGAGCGAGCGTCACTTGTGCACGGGAGGGCGGTGCGGGGCAGCGCCGCCCTCCCGTGGTGTGACTTACACAGAGACCCATAGAGTCACACATAGACCCATAGGCTTACACAGAGACCCATAGACTCACACATAGAGACCCAGACTCACACAGAGACCCATAGACTCACACAGAGACCCACAGACTCACACAGAGACCCATAGACTCACACAGAGACCCATAGACTCACACAGAGACCCACAGACTCACACAGAGACCCATAGACTCACACAGAGACCCATAGACTCACACAGAGACCCACAGACTCACACAGAGACCCACAGACTCACACAGAGACCCACAGACTCACAGAGAGACCCACAGACTCACACAGAGACCCACAGACTCACACAGAGACCCACAGACTCACACAGAGACCCATAGACTCACACAGAGACCCATAGACTCACACAGAGACCCACAGACTCACACAGAGACCCATAGACTCACACAGAGACCCATAGACTCACACAGAGACCCATAGACTCACACAGAGACCCACAGACTCACACAGAGACCCATAGACTCACACAGAGACCCATAGACTCACACAGAGACCCATAGACTCACACAGAGACCCATAGACTCACACAGAGACCCACAGACTCACACAGAGACCCATAGACTCACACAGAGACCCATAGACTCACACAGAGACCCATAGACTCACACAGAGACCCACAGACTCACACAGAGACCCACAGACTCACACAGAGACCCACAGACTCACACAGAGACCCACAGACTCACACAGAGACCCATAGACTCACACATAGACTACATGGAGGAGGACGCTGCTGCTGCTAGGCCCAGTTGGAGGCAGTCGCCCTCCAGCAACGAGAACGGACGAGCAGAGGAGCGACGCTCACAACAACGACTGGCGGAGCGCAGGGCGGATAAAACGCAGCGAATTGTGACATTGGGGGGGTACAGCTGATGGTGCATCTACCAGTGGTCATATCAGTCAGTCAACCCGTGGCACCTGCTGTGCCAGGCTAGGTGCAGGAGGTCTCGGGACAGACCCAGCAGGTGCCATGGGTTGGCTGACTGAGATGACTACTGGTAGATGCACCACCAGCTGCACCCCCCTTAGTGTAGTGTATAGTGTAGTGTATAGTAGTGTATAGTGTAGTGTATAGTAGTGTATAGTGTAGTGTATAGTGTAGTGTATAATGTAGTGTATAGTAGTGTAGTGTATAGTATAGTGTATAGTGTAGTGTATAGTAGTGTAGTGTATAGTGTAGTGTATAGTGTAGTGTATAGTGTAGTGTATAGTAGTGTATAGTGTAGTGTATAGTGTTGCGTATAGTGTAGTGTATAGTGTAGTGTATAGTAGTATAGTGTATAGTGTAGTGTATAGTGTAGTGTATAGTAGTGTATAGTGTAGTGTATAGTATAGTGTATAGTGTAGTGTGTAGTAGTGCAGTGTATAGTGTAGTAGTGTATAATGTAGTGTATAGTGTAGTGTATAGTGTGGTGTATAGTGTAGTTTATAGTGTAATGTATAGTGTAGTGTATAGTGTAGTGTATAGTAGTGTAGTGTATAGTAGTGTAGTGTATAGTGTAGTGTATAGTGTAGTGCAGGGGTGTCCAAACTTTTTTTCCCGAGGGCAAGGACTGGCCCACTCACTAGACGTGAGGTATACTGCCTCACTTCTCATGCACTAATATTGGCAAAATCAATCAAATGCAGGTGAATTACGTTTGATAATCTTCTTTGGTCCTTTCGGTAAAGTCACCACCACGTAGAATGAGAATAAAATAATAAAATTGATAGAATAAAATAACTCAATGAAATTCTCACGACGTTTCGGCCACAACACAAGCGGCCTTCATCAGGTGAAGGGACGAGACTGTCTGGAGGACTTCATCAGTGGCCTTCATCAGTCTCGTCCCTTCACCTGATGAAGGCCGCTTGTGTTGTGGCCGAAACGTCGTGAGAATTTTATTATTTTATTTCATCAATTTATTATTTTATTCTCATTCTACGTGGTGACTTTACCGAAAGAACCAAAGAAGATGAATCCTTGCAGTCACGAAAGCTTTAAATCGAAATGTACGTTTGATAATTGAACATGTTTAAGGAAAAAAAGCCTCCATCATAGCTCTCCATTAGAAGATTTTGATTTTATTTTTTTACAAAAAGGTTGGCGGGTCATTCTTTCAGTGACAGCCTCAGATTGGTTCTTAGGGTGCTGATCCCCCTTCATTGCCCTGTATGAAGGGAGAGACAAGAAGAGAAATAGGGGATGCGGATATTTCAAGCTTATTACACGAATACATTATTTGGGCTTGTCAACAAATCAAATAACGTTTGTTCAAAAATTGTCGTCAACTTTAATTGACCGAATTTATTAAGTAATTGGGCTTATTAACAAATGAAAATTGTGTGTATATATATTTTTAACTCGCCTGTACTGGGAAGAATGATGCGCTCAGTGGGAGCAGTGATGCTGCGCTTTGGTCTGAAGGATAGCTGGCAGGTCAGGAGTAAGTTTGGTGGCTGAGATGCGAAGGACGTCACGGAGATGGCTGTCGAACGTCCTGGTTCTCAGCCTGCTTTTGTTCAGCGTTGACACAGGAGAATTGTGTGCTCACAGATGCATGTTGAGCCGAACAGACCCGTCATTCGTTTTGCGCGGCGTCTCATCAGAGGAAACTTGGCCTTTTCCAAGCTCCGGTAGAAGTCACGGAGGGAGAGAAGCTGATGCCGAGTCTTCAGAGAATCGTCACGCTGAATTTCGATCAGTTCTAATTGCAGACTCTCCTCCACTTCTTTCGCATCCGTTGAAAGCGGAGCCACAAACAATGTGATCTCCTTCTCAATGACGGAAACATCTTGGAAGCGCCGACTGAATTCTGTCATGAGAGATGTGACCACGGACACGCATTCTCCCATTTTTGCAGAGAGCTTGGCATTCGGAGATGCGCTTTTGGTTTTCGGTCGGCGTGGGCAAGTGCGCTACGTTGAAGTTGCGCAGTTTGTGACTCGGCCGCTCTTTGCCCTTGTAGTCTCTTGTTCGGGTCGTTGAGATGATCAGTGAGATCTACTAAAAAAAAAAAAGAGCCGGGTCTGCCAACCATAAAGGGTCAGTGATCTCACGGGAGAGGTCTTGCCCTTTTCTATCAAAAAAAAAAACTTGTCGACTTTCGATCTCGGGCAATAGAACCGCTGCAGCACGGAGCCGCGACTGAGCCAGCGGACTTCAGAACCGTAGAGTAGGTCGCCGTATTCAGCGTGGAGATCGGAGAGGAACGCCGAGAAATGACCTGTGGCAAAGCCCTCGTGCCCGAATTGCGTTGACAGTCTTCACAACCGCGCTGCATCACATCGCCAAGCGGGATTATCTTGGCACAGAGGGCTTCCTGGTGGATGACGCGGCTCATTTTGACAGCCTCGCCCCCGCTCTCCCGCACCCTGGCACTCACCATAGAGGCCCTTCCTTTGCGCCCGCCTGTCGTTGCTGGAGCCCCCCATGCGTTGCAATTCCACACAGCCTGTCCCATTTAAGTCCAGCCTGGTCAATTGCATCTGACACAGCTTCAAAACATCTTCTTTGGTTCTTTCGGTAAAGTCAACCCACCGCGTAGCATGAGAATAAAATAATAAATTGATAAAATAAAATAACACAATATTCTCACGACGTTTCGGCCACAACACAAGCGGCCTTCATCAGGTGAAATGGGACGAGACTGTCTGGTAGGACAGCGCTGGAGTGAAAAAGCCACGCTCAGATCACGACCTTTATAAGCTGTGTGAGAAGAAACAAAGCGCCTTGACAAAGGAATTCGCATAGAATTTAGCGAAAGCTTTAAATCGAAAAGCTCCAAACACGTCCTTCCCAGTTGCTGTCCCCTTTAAGACTCCGAAGATCGAGGAGTTCCTCCGTAATGTAAAGATTATCATCAACCCCCCCCCCCCCGCAAACAAAAATCAACAGCTGTGCAGTGTCCGTGGCATCTGTGCTCTCATCCCATGCAATCGAGTACACATCGAAAGCGCAAGCTATATCTGACACTTGCTGTTTGAAGTTAGCCGACAAGTCTTCAATTCGCCGCACGACCCTATTTCTGGGCATGCTGACATCGTTGAAATCCTTGAATTTTCTCCGGGGCACATTGCAGACTTTAAGCGAGGCGCCGTTCGCCGAAGTCGCCATCTAGAGAAAGGTTTCCCGTGTCGGGCAATGAGTCGAGCTACTTCATAGCCGGCCTACTGTTGCATTTTCTCGAGCTTTGTTAGCACGGAAGGAAAAATAAAAATCCTGCTGCTGCTGCTGCTGCTGCGTTAGCAGGCTAGCTTGCCATTTGCTTTACCTTATCCTTCCGCTCGGCGCCAGTGCAGGACATGAAGGTCCGATGTTTGGTTTCACGATGCCGTCGTACATTGCACTCTTTCATCACGGCAAGAACCTCATTACAAAATAAAACAAACAAACTTTCCGCCTTGGTTTCGATGAACAAAAAAAAATATTCATTTTTCCACCGAGTCTGAAATTTTCTGCACTCGCTTGCAATCTTGCGATTCCTCGGTTCCGGCATTTTCTGGTGACCCTGAGCAAGTTTTTTCTTCCGAATGCTTTTGCTTTGTGGAGACCCCTGCCTTATTTCTTAGCTCTTTCGGGTAAAGTCACCACGTTGAAGGGAAACAATAAAATAATAAAATCTATATAAAACAATAAAAAAAAATTCTCACGACGTTTCGACCATAACACAAACGGTCGTCTTCAGGGTGTGTCGGTTAAGGTCGAAACGTCGTGAGAATTTTTTAATTGTTTTATATATTTTTTATTATTTCATTGTTTCCCTTCAACCGTGGTGACTTTACCCGAAAGAGCTAAGAATATGAATTACTGCAGTCACGAAAGCTTTAAATCAAGACCCTGCCATTTTCAAGACAATAGCGCCACCTAGTGTTTAAACTAAGACGTGCAATATATATTTAGACTTTGATACGGGCCAATTAAAAATGGACGGCGGGCCGCAGTTGGCCCGCGGGCCGTAGTTTGGACACCCCTGGTGTAGTGTATAGTGTAGTGTATAGTGTAATGTATAGTATAGTGTAGTGTATAGTGTAGTGTGTAGTAGTGTATAGTGTAGTGTGTAGTAGTGTATAATGTAGTATATAGTGTAGTGTATAGTAGTGTATAGTGTAGTGTATAGTGTTGTGTGTAGCAGTGTATAGTAGTGTATAGTGTAGTGTAAAGTAGTATAGTGTAGTGTGTATTGTATAGTGTAGTGTGTAGTAGTGTATAGTGTAGTGTGTAGTGTAGTGTGTAGTAGTGTATAGTGTAGTGTATAGTGTAGTAGTGTATAGTAGTGTATAGTGTAGTGTGTAGTAGTGTATAATATAGTATATAGTGTATTGTATAGTGCAGTGTATAGTGTAGTGTATAATGTAGTGTAGAGTGTAGTGTATAGTAGTGTAGTGTATAGTGTAGTGTATAGTAGTGTATAGTGTAGTGTAGCGTGTAGTGTAGTGTGTAGTGTATAGTAGTGTATGGTGTAGTGTGTAGTAGTGTAGTGTAGTGTGTAGTAATATAGTGTAGTGTGTAGCAGTGTATAGTGTAGTGTATAGTAGTGTATAGTGTAGTAGTGTATAGTGTAGTAGTGTATAGTGTAGTATTGTATAGTGTAGTGTGTAGTAGTGTAGTGTGTAGCAGTGTATAGTGGAGTGTATAGTAGTGTATAGTGCAGTGTGTAGCAGTGTATAGTGTAGTGTATAGTAGTATATAGTGTAGTAGTGTAGTGTATAGTAGTGTAGTGTATAGTAGTGTAGTGTATAGTGTAGTGTGTAGTAGTGTAGTGTATAGTAGTGTATAGTGTAGTGTATAGTAGTGTAGCGTATAGTGTAGTGTGTAGTAGTGTAGTGTATAGTAGTGTATAGTGTAGTGTATAGTAGTGTAGTGTTTAGTAGTGTGGTGTGTTGTAGTGTATAGTGTAGCGTATAGTGTAGCATATAGTAGTGTAGTGTATAGTAGTGTAGTGTATAGTAGTGTAGCGTATAGTGCAGTGTGTAGTAGTGTAGTGTATAGTAGTGTAGTGTATAGTAGCGTATAGTAGTGTAGTGTTTAGTAGTGTGGTGTGTAGCAGTGTGTAGTGTATAGTGTAGTATAGTAGTGTATAGTAGTGTAGTGTGTAGTAGTGTAGTGTTTCGTAGTGTTGTGTGCAGTAGTGTAGCGTATAGTATAGTGTAGTGTTTAGTAGTGTGGTGTGCAGTAGTGTAGCATATAGTGTAGTGTAGTGTGTAGTAGTGTAGTGTATAGTAGTGTATCGTGTAGTGTATAGCAGTGTAGTGTTTAGTAGCGTGGTGTGTAGTAGCGAATAGTGTAGTGTATAGTGTAGTATAGTAGCAGACCTGTCAACCCACACGGTTTACCCCGCATTCCTGTCGATGGACACCGAGTGTTCAGGTTGACGGCCACGTAAACGGGCACACCGCTCTCACGCCTCATTAAAACTCGACAAGACGGTGTGATCATTCAACACGCACATATATATTATATACGTGTGTGTGTGTGTTATCAAGTGTAGAACGTCGATGCAAGATTACACGCGCGCGCGCGGAGATCACAACCCCACGGCTATTCTGCAACTACGGAATCAGTCCGGCGACCGCAGAATCGTTGCTTCTTCGTGTGAATTTCGTTGCCAAAAATCGGATAAAAACTGAACACCTCTCCCCCCCCCCCCCCCCCGCCGCCGCCCCCCAAACAGATCGGTTCCCTCGCGCCGCGTCATATCCTTCGGGTCTCTCGGGCCAAGTCACCTGGGCGAGGGTTTCAGAGAAAAACCGACGACTACCGCGGTCGGCTCGACGCAGTTTCCGTTTATCTCCGAACCCCACGCGGGCGACTCCAAACGAAAGATTGAGACGAGTTCCCGTTTTCCCGCGTCAACCTTCCGTCGATATGAACGTCACGGCGCGGGATCCCTCCCCTCCCGACGTCATTTGGGTCGTCCGTCGAAGGCGGACGACGCGGCAGCCCTCCTCATCTCGACGAGCTCCACACGATGCGCTAACCGAAAGCTTCGAAGTTTCGATGATAGGGTGCCGGCTGCCAAAAACAGCCTGCGTGTTAAGACGAGTTAAAACACCAAACCGGAACCTTCCGACGAGGAATCGCGCCACTGCGCCGACCACGATGTTCGTGGTGGGCAGAGGCCGGCCGACATTCGGTTTCGGTTCTCGGCGCCGGAAGTTGGCGAATGGCCTCTTTCGGCGTCGTTCCGGTTTGGGCCGAAAGTTAAAATTTGTAACTTTCGGTTTCGGGCGAAAGTAAATGTTTAACTTCCGGTTTCGCCGAAAGTAAATTTTCAACTTCCGGTTTCGATCAAAAGTACATGTTTAACTTCCGGTTTCGGCCGAAAGTAAATGTTCAACTTCCGGGTTCGCTGAAAGTATATTTCTAACTTCCGGTTTCGGCCGAAAGTAAATGTTCAACTTCCGGTTTCGGCCGAAAGTAAATGTTCAACTTCCGATTCGCTGAAAGTAAAATTTTAACTTCCGGTTTCAGCCGAAAGTAAATTTTTTACTTCCGGTTTCGCCGAAAGTAAATGTTCAACTTCCGGTTTCGCTGAAAGTAAATTTTTAACTTCCGGTTTCGGCCGAAAGTAAATGTTCAACTTCCGGTTTAGGCCAAAAGTAAATGTTAAACTTCCGGTTTCGCTGGAAGTAAATTTTTAACTTCCGGTTTCGGCCGAAAGTAAATGTTTAACTTCCGGTTTCGCCGAAAGTAAATTGTAACTTCCGGTTTCGCCGAAAGTACATTTTAAACTTCCGGTTTCGCCAAAAGTACATTTTTAACTTCCGGTTTCGGCCAAAAGTAAATTTGTAACTTCCGGTTTCGGCCGAAAGTAAATTTTTAACTTCCGGTTTTCGGCCAAAAGTAAATGTTTAACTTCCGGTTTCGCCGAAAGTAAATTTGCAACTTCCGGCTTCGTCCTAAAGTAAATTTTTAACTTCCGGTTTGGGCCGAAACTTCACTTTTAACTTCCGGTTTCGGCCGAAAGTTATTTTTTCAACTTTCGGCTTCGGCCGAAAGTTAAATTTGTAACTTCCGGTTTCGGCCCGAAAGTTAAAAAATTTGTAACTTCCGGCTTCGGCCCGAAAGCAGAAATTCAGTTTCGGCCGGCCTGCACTGGTCAGAATACGAAAAACAAAAACCACGCTCGCTCGTAATGTGATGACGCGTTGTCCTTGCAAACCGATTGGTCCGCACCAGAGACGGCTTTCTTTTGTGCCTCGTGCCAAAACGGTGTCAGGGGGGGCCAGAGGACTGCCCAAAAAAAAAACAAAATGGGGAAGAAAAAAAACCCGTCGTCACATTTCGGAGCCGGCAAAGCAGGTCACGTGATCTCAAAGTCTCGTCCGCGACCTGCAGAAATTTTGGGGTCGCCCACAAATGACTTCACGCGATTTTGAACGATTTTTGACCGCCTCTCCTTACCCCCCCCACCACCGTCACAAAAAGTCAGACCCCCTCTCAAATGACGTCACAAAGCCATATTTCCATTTTAAAAATAAAACGTGATTCAAGTCGTATTTATATTCTTGGTTCTTTCGGTGAAAGTCACCGCCACGTAGATAGGGAAACAATAAAATGCTAAAAATCTAAAACGATAACATTCTCGCGACGTTTCGACTGCAACACAAAGCAGCAATCATCATCAGGTGTGGGTAAAGTCACCACGTAGAAGGGAAACAATAAAATAATAAAAATATAAGACGATACATTTTTTCTTTACTGTGGTTTTCACACCCGACGATGGCGATGATTGCTTTGTGCTGCTGCAGTCGAAACGTCGCGATAATTTTTACTGTCTTATATTTTTTTATTATTTTATTGTTTCCCCATTCTACGCGGCGGTGACTTTACCGAAAGAGCCAACAATATGAATCCCTGCGGTCGCGAAAGCTTTAAATCAAAATTGACGCTTCAAATCGCTTTAAACCATTGTTGTCGTCGCAGCGCGTTATTTAACGTGGCGCTGCACACTGCGATGTTGTAGGGTAAAACATTTATCAACGAAGTCTCTTTAATCAAGCAGCAGAACGCGTTGCGCCTGTACTTATTTATAAAGTTGCAGCGTTTTGATGTGACGTCACGTTTCTCAAACCACTCCCCCTCCCCACTCGTCACCAATATCTGACCCCCCCCCCGCCCCGCCCCCACCCCGGTGCGTGACGTCATGTATGGACGGCCCCTCCGGCGGCGACGGGCGCTCGGGGTGAAGGACGCGAGGATTTGTGTCTGGTGGGTCGTGGCGGGGACTGGTTCGCCAAACATTAAACAAAATGACGATTTCGACTTCCGTTCGCTCTGGACCCCGGGGGCACACCGCCGTAGAGGTTCGTACGACGTGGCCCGCGACCCTGTGTCGTCAGGGACACGCCCACTCCTCCCCAACCGCCCGCCCGACGGGAAAATGACCGCGGTTGGTCGCGCGGCAGCGGTTTGCCGTGGATGCGTTCGCTCGGCCAAACACGCCGCCCGTTCGCCCGCCCGTTCGCTCGCCGGTTCGCTCGCCCGTTCACTCGTCCACTCGCCCGTTCACTCGCCCACTCGTCCGCTCACTCGCCCACTCGTCCACTCACTCGCCCACTCACTTGCTCACTCGCCCACTCACTCGTCCACTCACCCACTCGCCCACCCGTCCACTCGCCCACTCCTTCACTCGCCCACTCGTCCACCCGCCCACTCGCTCACTCGCCCACTCCTTCACTCGCCCACTCGTTCACTCGCCCACTTGTCCACTCGCCCACTCCTTCACTCACCCACTCGCCCACCTGCCCACTCGCCCACTCACTCGTCCACTCGTTCACTCGCCCACTCACTCATTCCCTCACTCACCTACTCACCCACTCACTCACCCACCCACCAACCCACTCACCCACTCACCCACTCCCTCACTCACCCACTCACCAACCCACTCACCCACTCACCAACCCACTCACCAACCCACTCACCCACTCACCAACCCACTCTTCACTCCCTCACTCACCCACTAACTCACCCTCTCGCTCACTCCCTCACCAACCCACTCACCAACCCACTCACCAACCCACTCACCAACCCACTCACCAACCCACTCACCAACCCACTCACCACTCTTCACTCACTCACCCACTCACCCACTCACCAACCCACTCACCCACTCACCAACTTACTCCCTCACCCACTCACTCGTTCACTCACCCACTTGCCCACCCGTTCACTCGCCCACCCGTCCACCCGTCCACTCGCCCACTCCTTCACTCGCTCGTCCACTCGCCCACTTGCCCACTCGTTCACTCACCCACTCGTCCACTCCTTTACTCGCCCACTCCTTCACTCGCCCACTCGTTCATTCACTCATCCATTCACTCACCCACCCACCCACCAATTCACCTACCCGCTCGCAGTGGGTGTCCAGCACCGCAATAACGGCGATAGCGATGGTGGGTAGCGATGGTGGTGATCATGGAGGTAGCGATGGCGACGGGGAGCGGTGGTGCAGCGGTTAGCGCGCTGCGCTACGATCCCCGGCGTCCCGAGTTCCATTCCCGGTCACACACGGAATAAAAAGCACAAGGGAGGCCCATCCTGGGTGCACAGAGGGGCTCGTGGGAGGGCAGAGAAGATTCTGGGAAAGTTGCAAGGGGTTCTGGGTAAGAGTCGACTCTTCTGGGGTAGGCAGATACAAAACTCTGGACGATAAAAAAAAAACCCGGGGGATTGTTAGGTAGGCGAGAGAGGGTTATGGGAAGACGCAAAGGCTCCTGGGAAAATTGGAAAGGCCTCTGGGTTCGGCAGATAATTCCCCGAGTATCCGTCGAGGCAGAGGCAAAGTACTTCGGGGTGTAAACGGAGGCTCGTGTGGACGACGGACGGAGGGGATCGTGGGTCGGCGGCAGAGGCTAACTGGGCGGACAAACCTCCCCGGGCGATTAGCAGCAAAGCCTCCTGGGTAAAATAGAGGATTCTGGGTAGTCGAGAGCCTGGTTAGACGTGGAGGATGCTGGGCTTGTGGGTAGGCAGAGGGGATTGTGGGTAGGCGGTGGTCCTTGTGGATAGGCGGTGGTCCTAGTGGGTAGGCGGTGGGCCTAGTGGGTAGGCGGTGGGCCTAGTGGGTAGGCGGTGGTCCTTGTGGGTAGGCGGTAGGCCTAGTGGGTAGGCAGTGGTCCTTGTGGGTAGGCGGTGGGCCTAGTGGGTAGGCGGTGGTCCTTGTGGGTAGGCGGTGGTCCTAGTGGGTAGGCGGTGGTCCTAGTGGGTAGGCGGTGGGCCTAGTGGGTAGGCGGTGGGCCTAGTGGGTAGGCGGTGGGCCTAGTGGGTCGGCGGTGGTCCTTGTGGGTAGGCGGTGGACCTAGTGGGTAGGCGGTGGGCCTAGTGGGTCGGCGGTGGGCCTAGTGGGTAGGCGGTGGGCCTAGTGGGTAGGCGGTGGTCCTAGTGGGTAGGCGGTGGGCCGAGTGGGTAGGCGGTGGTCCTAGTGGGTAGGCGGTGGGCCTAGTGGGTAGGCGGTGGTCCTTGTGGGTAGGCGGTGGGCCTAGTGGGTAGGCGGTGGTCCTTGTGGGTAGGCGGTGGTCCTAGTGGGTAGGCGGTGGGCCTAGTGGGTAGGCGGTGGGCCTAGTGGGTCGGCGGTGGTCCTTGTGGGTAGGCGGTGGACCTAGTGGGTAGGCGGTGGGCCTAGTGGGTCGGCGGTGGGCCTAGTGGGTAGGCGGTGGGCCTAGTGGGTAGGCGGTGGTCCTAGTGGGTAGGCGGTGGGCCGAGTGGGAGGGCGGTGGTCCTAGTGGGTAGGCGGTGGGCCTAGTGGGTAGGCGGTGGTCCTTGTGGGTAGGCGGTGGTCCTAGTGGGTAGGCGGTGGTCCTAGTGGGTAGGCGGTGGGCCTAGTGGGTAGGCGGTGGGCCTAGTGGGTAGGCGGTGGGCCTAGTGGGTCGGCGGTGGGCCTAGTGGGTAGGCGGTGGGCCGAGTGGGTAGGCGGTGGTCCTAGTGGGTAGGCGGTGGGCCTAGTGGGTCGGCGGTGGTCCTTGTGGGTAGGCGGTGGGCCTAGTGGGTAGGCGGTGGGCCTAGTGGGTCGGCGGTGGTACTAGACGAGTAGACGTTGTAGGCGAGAGCCACCAGCAGGGCTACGGCAGCCGGCACCAGCAAGGACGTCCAGGAGCTGCGGGGACGCCGAGGGGGGAGGACACGGGGTCACAGGGGTAACGTGGTCACCAGGTCACAGGGTCACGTGGTCACCAGGTCACCGGGTCACATGATCAAGGGGTCACCTGGGCAAGGGGTAACATAGTCACGTGGTCAAGGGGGGGGTCAAAGAGTCAGAGGTCACGTGGTTACAGGGTGAACGGGTTACCGAGTCACAAGGTCACCGGGTCACGTGATCAAGGGGTCACCGTGGGCAAGGGGTCACATGGTCACGTGATCAAGGGGGGTCACCGGGTCAAAGGGTCGCCGGGGTCACGTGGTCACAGGGTAAATGTGTTACCGGGTCATAGGGTCACATGGCCACCAGGACCCAGGGTCACACGATCAAGGGGTCACCGTGGGCAAGGGGTCAAATGGTCACGTGACGGGCGCGGTGAGCGGGATTGGTTACCTCTGGTTGGAGTCCGAGGTGGTGGTGGTGGTGGTGGTCAGAACGTCCTGCAAAGCAGAACAAGCACGCAGAGTGAGCCGTGGGGGTGGAGTGGGGGGTGGAGTGGGGGGTGGAGTAGGGGGGTGGAGCGGGGGTGGAGTGTGGGTGGAGGGGGGGGTGGAGTGGGGGTGAAGTGGGGGGTGGAGCGTGGGTGGAGGGGGGGTGGAGTGGGGGGTGGAGCAGGGGTGGCGCATGGTTGGAGTGGGAGTGGAGTGGGGGTGGAGTGGGGGGTGGAGTGGGGGGTGGAGCGGGGGTGGAGCCGGGGTGGATTGGGGTGGAGTGGGGGGTGGAGTGTGGGGTGGAGTGGGGGTGGAGTGGGGGTGGAGCGTGGGTGGAGTGGGGGGTGAAGTGGGGGTGGAGTGTGGGGTGGAGTGTGAGGTGGAGCGTGGGTGGAGTGGGGGGTGGAGGGGGGGTGGAGTGGGGGGTGGAGCGTGGTTGGAGTGGGAGTGGAGTGGGGGGTGGAGTGGGGGTGGAGTGGGGGTGGAGTAGGGGGTGGAGCGGGGGGTGGGGCGGGGGTGGAGCCGGGGTGGAGTGGGGGGGTGGAGTGGGGGGTAGAGCGTGGGTGGAGTGGGGGGTGGAGTGGGGGGTGGAGCGTGGTTGGAGTGGGGGTGGAGTGGGGGTGGAGCGAGGGGTGGAGTGGGGGTGGAGTGGGGGTGGAGTGGGGGTGGAGCGGGGGGTGGAGCGTGGGTGGAGTGGGGTGGAGTGGGGGTGGAGCGGGGGTGAGTGGGGGTGGAGTGGGGGGTGGAGCGTGGGTGGAGGGGGGGTGGAGTGGGGGGTGGAGCAGGGGTGGAGCGTGGTGGGAGTGGGGGTGGAGTAGGGGGTGGAGCGGGGGTGGAGCCGGGGTGGAGTGGGGTGGAGTGGGGTGGAGTGGGGGGTGGAGCGTGGTTGGAGTGGGGGTGAAGTGGGAGTGGAGTGGGGGGTGGAGTGGGGGTGGAGCGGGGGTGGAGCGGGGGTGGAGTGGGGTGGAGTGGGGGGTGGAGTGGGGGGTGGAGCGGGGGGTGGAGTGGGGGGTGGAGTGGGGGTTGAGTGGGGGTGGAGCGGGGGTGGAGTGGGGTGGAGTGGGGGGTGGAGCGTGGGTGGAGCGGGGGTGGAGCGGGGGTGGAGTGGGGGTTGAGTGGGGGGTGGAGTGGGGGGTGGAGTGGGGGGTGGAGTGGGGGTTGAGTGGGGGTGGAGCGGGGGGTAGAGTGGGGGTGGAGCGGGGGGTGGAGCGGGGGGTGGAGTGGGGGGTGGAGTGGGGGGTGGAGTGGGGGGTGGAGTGGGGGTTGAGTGGGGGTTGAGTGGGGGGTGGAGTGGGGAGTGGAGTGGGGTGGAGTGGGGGGTAGAGTGGGGGTGGAGCGGGGGGTGGAGTGGGGGGTGGAGTGGGGGGTGGAGTGGGGGGAGGAGTGGGGGGTGGAGTGGGGGTGGAGCGGGGGGTGGGGCGGGGGGTGGAGTGGGGGTGGAGTGGGGGGTGGAGCGGGGGTGAAGCAGGGGGGGAGTGGGGGAAGGTTTCTATCATCCACCACCTCCACCACCAAGTCCACCATCACCTCCACCACCACCATAACTGTTTCCACCATCACCTCCATCTACCATCACCAACTCCACTACCACCTCCACCATCACCACCATCAGCATCACCTCCACCATCCGCCCCACCATCACTGCCTCCACCATCACCGCCAACTACCATCACCAACTCCACCATTGTCACCACCTCCTCCACTACCACCACTACCACCTCCTCTACCAACACCACCACCTCCACCACCTCCACCACCTCCACCACCTCCACCACCTCCACCACCTCCACCACCTCCTCTACCACCACCACCACCTCCACTTCCACCACCGTCACCACCTCCACCACCGTCACCACCTCCACCACCTCCTCCTCCTCTTCCACCACCACCACCACCTCCTCCACCACCACCACCACATCCACCACCTCCACCTCCACCACCTCATCCACCACCACTGTTACTACCACCACCACCACCTCCTCCACCACCACCACCACCTCATCCACCAACGTCACCACCTCTACCACCACCTCCTCCACCACCACCACCACCACCACCTCCTCCACCACCACCGCCTCCTCCACCACCACCTCATCCACCACCACTGTTACCACCACCCTCCACCACCTTCACCACTACCTTCACCACCACTGTTATCACCACCACTGTTATCACCACCACTGTTACCACCACCTCCACCACCAGCACCTTCAACACCACCTCCCCCACCTCCTTCATCAGTCTACAATGGGCAGGTCGTGTGTGTTCGTGGGGTAAAATGTGGGCAGCTGCCACCTTTTCTTACCTCATCTTCAATTTTCCTGTCGTCCTGCAACAAGACAATGGGTCGACATCACTACGGGTATTTTACACAGCCATCGTGAACCCCCTGATAGAGAGAGAGAGACACCCAGACCCAGGGCTTGAACCCAGCCTCTCAGTGTCTCCATCACGGCCACTATGAACCCCCTGATAGAGAGAGAGAGAGACACCCAGACCCAGGGCTCGAACCCAGGCTCTCAGTGTCCCTGACACGGCCACTATGAACCCCCTGATAGAGAGAGAGACACCCAGACCCAGGGCTTGAACCCAGGCTCTCAGTGTCTCTGACACGGCCACTATGAACCCACTGATAAAGAGAGAGACCCAGACCCAAGGCTTGAACCCAGGCTCTCAGTGTCACCGACACAGCCACTATGAACCCCCTGATAGAGAGAGAGAGACACCCAGACCCAGGGCTTGAACCCAGCCTCAGTGTCTCCATCACGGCCACTATGAACCCCCTGATAGAGAGAGACACCCAGACCCAGGGCTTGAACCCAGCCTCTCAGTGTCTCCATCACGGCCACTATGAACCCCCTGATAGAGAGAGAGACACCCAGACCCAGGGCTTGAACCCAGGCTCTCAGTGTCTCCGACACGGCCACTATGAACCCCCTGATAGAGAGAGACACCCAGACCCAGGGCTCGAACCCAGGCTCTCAGTGTCTCCATCACGGCCACTATGAACCCCCTGATAGAGAGAGAGAGAGACACCCAGACCCAGGGCTCGAACCCAGGCTCTCAGTGTCCCTGACACGGCCACTATGAACCCCCTGATAGAGAGAGAGACACCCAGACCCAGGGCTTGAACCCAGGCTCTCAGTGTCTCCGACACGGCCACTAAAAACCCCCTGACAGAGAGAGAGACACCCAGACCCAGGGCTTGAACCCAGACTCTCAGTGTCTCCGACACGGCCATCGTGAACCCCCTGATAGAGAGAGAGACACCCAGACCCAGGGCTTGAACCCAGGCTCTCAGTGTCTCCGACACGGCCACTATGAACCCCCTGATAGAGAGAGAGACACCCAGACCCAGGGCTTGAACCCAAGTTTGTGGTTGTGATGTTGGTGGTGATGTTGGTGGTGGTGTTTGGTGGTGGTGTTGATGGTGGTGGTGTGGTGGTGTTAGTGGTGGTGATGGTGGTGGTGCTGGTGGTGTTGATGGTGGTGGTGTGGTGTTGGTGGTGTTGATGGTGGTGTTGGTGGTGTTTATAGTGGTGTTGGTGGTGTTAGTGGTATTGATGGTGGTGTTAGTGGTGTTAGTGGTGTTGATGGTGATGTTGGTGGTGGTGTTAGTGGTGGTATTGGTGGCAGTGTTAGTGGTGTTGATGGTGGTGTTAGTGGTGGTGTTGATGGTGGTGTTAGTGGTGTTGATGGTGGTGTTAGTGGTGTTAGTGGTGTTGATGGTGGTGGTGTGGTGTTAGTGGTGTTGATGGTGGTGTTGGTGGTGTTGGTGGTGTTGATGGTGTTGATGGTGATGATGGTGGTGGTGTTGGTGGTGGTGTTAGTGGTGGTGTTGGTGGTGGTGTTGATGGTGGTTTTGATGGTGGTGTTGATGGTGGTGTCAGTGGTGTTAGTGGTGGTGATGGTGTTAGTGGTGGTGGTGTTGATGGTGGTGTTAGTGGTGTTGATGGTGGTATTGATGGTGGTGATGTTGGTGATGGTGATGCTGGTGTTGGTGGTGATGTTGGTGGTGGTGTGGTGTTAGTGGTGTTGATGGTGTTGATGGTGGTGGTGTGGTGTTGATGGTGTTAGTGTTGGTGGTGTTGATGGTGGTGGTGTTGGTGGTGTTGGTGGTGATGGTGCTAGTGGTGGTGTTAGTGGTGTTGATGGTGGTGATGGTGATGCTGGTGATGCTGGTGTTGGTGGTGATGTTGGTGGTGGTGTTGGTGGTGTTGATGGTGGTGTTAGTGGTGTTGATGTTGTTGGTGGTGTTAGTGGTGTTAGTGGTGGTGTGGTGTTGATGGTGTTGATGGTGGTGGTGATGGTGTGGTGGTGTTAGTGGTGTTGATGGTGTTAGTGGTGTTGATGGTGTTGATGGTGGTGTTAGTGGTGTTGATGGTGTTGATGGTGGTGGTGATGGTGTGGTGGTGTTGGTGGTGTTGGTGGTGTTGATGGTGGTGTTGATGGTGGTGTTGATAGTGGTGTTGATGATGTTAGTGGTGTTGATGGTGTTGGTGGTGATGGTGTGGTGTTAGTGGTATTAGTGGTGGTGGTGGTGTTGGTGGTGGTGGTGGTGTTGGTGGTGTTGGTGGTGTTGGTGGTGTTGATGGTGTTGGTGGTGTTGATGGTGGTGGTGGTGTTAGTGTTGGTGATGTTGATGTTGTTGGTGGTGTTGTTGATGTTGTTGGTGGTGTTGATGGTGGTGTTGATGGTGGTGTTAGTGTTGGTAATGTTGATGGTGGTGTTGGTGGTGTTGTTGATGTTGTTGGTGGTGGTGTTGGTGGTGGTGTTGATGGTGTTGGTGTTGATGGTGGTGGTGATGGTGTGGTGGTGTTGATGGTGGTGTTGATGGTGGTGTTAGTGTTGGTGATGTTGATGGTGGTGTTGGTGGTGTTGTTGATGTTGTTGGTGGTGGTGTTGGTGGTGTTGTTGATGTTGTTGGTGGTGGTGTTGGTGGTGGTGGTGGTGTTGATGGTGTTGGTGTTGATGGTGGTGGTGATGGTGTGGTGGTGTTGGTGGTGGTGTTGGTGGTGTTGGTGTTGATGGTGGTGTTGGTGGTGGTGTTGGTGGTGGTGTTGGTGGTGTTGATGGTGGTGTTGATGGTGGTGTTGATGATGTTAGTGGTGTTGATGGTGTTGGTGGTGATGGTGTGGTGTTAGTGGTATTAGTGGTGGTGGTGGTGTTGGGTGGTGTTGATGGTGTTGGTGGTGTTGATGGTGGTGATGGTGGTGGTGTTGGTGGTACCGGGTGGACCTCCCCGATGAGGTAGCGTGCAGAGAGCTCGCGAGCGTCGCTTGAGTGACCAACGTCCTCAAAGCTCTCCGTAGCGTCCGAGCCGGCCTGCTCTAGCAGCACCTCCTCACCACCGGGGTGCTGGGGAAGACGCAGACATCATCATCATCATCACCAGCATCATCATCATCTATATCATCATCATCATCACCAGCATCATCATCATCACCAGCATCATCATCACCAGCATCAGCATCATCATCACCAGCATCATCACATGCATCATCATCATCATCATCACCAGCATCATCATCATCACCACCAGCATCATCATCACCAGCATCATCATCATCATCATCACCAGCATCATCATCATCACCAGCAGCATCATCATCATCATCACCAGCATCATCATCATTTCCAGCATCATCATCATTTCCAGCATCATCATCATCACCAGCATCATCATCATCATCATCACCCGCATCATCATCACCAGCATTATCATCATCACCAGCATCATCATCAACATCACCAGCATCATCATCATCACCAGCATCATCATCATCACCAGCATCATCATCATCACCAGCACCATCATCATCACCAGCGTCATCATCATCACCAGCATCATCATCATCAACATCACCAACAGCAACATCCTCAGCATCACGTAGCTTTACCCGGGCCCGCTCACCATCATGAAGGTCCTTAATGATCGTGAGCGGAGAGTCAGGGGACTCCAAAAGCAGGAAGAACAACCCAGAGCCCAGGTCCACTGATGGTATCATAGGCCTTGACCAGGTCAATGAAGCAGAGATGTAGGTCTTGTTGGAATTCCCTACACCTCTGTTGTAGCAGACGGACAGAGAATATGGCATCCGTGCAGGATCGCCCTTTCCTGAAACCGCATTGGGGCTCCGCAAGCCTCTCCTCAGCGTGCCTGGCAAGGCGATGCTGAATAATCCTTGCCAGGACCTTTCCCGGTACACTGAGGAGTGAGATGCCCCTGTAGTTGTTACAGTCTGTGCGGTCCCCCTTCTTAAACAGGGGGACCCCCACCAGGGCATCCTTCCAATCCTGCGGAACCCGTCCAGTGGTCCAGACCGTTGTGATGCTGTCATATAGGGCAGTCTGTGCACAAACGCCACCCTCCCTCAGCATTTCGCTTGGGAGATCATCTCTGCCCGCTGCCTTTCCTGGTCTCAGACTCCGGATCGCCTTCAGTACTTCCTCAACAGATGGCACCTCAGCCAGCCACTCACAGGGGGAGGCTAATTCTGTCAATATTTGGGGCAACGCAGCCCTAGCAGGGTCGTCCGCACCTTGCCCCGTGAAGGTTGTCTGCGCTGAGGGGAATTCCCCTCCCCCCTGGGGGTCGGATATCGGATCGCCGTTCTTTCCCTAAAGGATGGTGATAGGTGAAGGCGCCGCAAGTTATTTTTTTATAGAATTAAAACGTGATTTGTGATTGCGGGCTACCGAGGCAGATTCCATCTCCTCAGCAACCCGCGCCCACCACCCATGCCTTGCAGCGCCTCACGGCTCTCCGAATCGCCGAGCGAAGGCTGCGGTAGGCCTCCTCATTCTCCGATATTGGATGTTGCAGACGATGGGAGTGGGCCTGTCGTTTTTTCCCAACCAACGGGAACACCTCCTCCTTCAGCCAGGGTGTCTGGGGAGGTCTGGACCGCGTGCCCAATGCAGCCGTTGCGGCTGCATGAGCCACAGTCCTGAACCTCGCCCATTTACCCTCAGCATCAGGAGGAGTGGGGGACGATGCTAACCCCAGCTGCAAGCGATGTTGAAATTCCTGCTCGCAACTACCCTCAGCTAGCTGAGACCAGGCCACTTGTGGGTTTGAATGGGATCCTGGGTGTACACCCACCACCGGAGTGGAAGAATGGCAGGCGCATCTTACAGATGACAAGTCGATGGTCAGTGGGCAGATCAGCTCCACGGTAGGTCCTGGTGTCAAGGACATTGACCCGCATCTGCCGGTCAGTAATAATACAGTCCAGCAGATGTTCTTGCTTGGACCAGGCGTGCATCCATGTTGTTGTGTGGATGTGCCGATGCCAGAACAGCGTGTTGGTAATTACAAGCCCATGGGGCTGCACAAAAGTCTAGCAGCCTCCTACCGATGTTATTGAGCTGATCTGGCCAATGCCTTCCAATCACTCCAGACCAGGAACCAGCATCAAGAGCAATTCGGGCATTAAAATCAACCAACAAGATGACTCTATCCCGAGGGGCCACTTTAGCTAGCACCTTTCACAGGAGGTCACAGAAAGCATCTGATTCAACGGCCTTGCATGCATCCCTCAACTGATGTTCATATTTGGAGGGGGTATAAGTAACCACGACCACCACTCCTCGCCTCTGGTTGATAGGAAGGCGAGCCAAAAGTAGCAAGGGGCTTACAGCTTCCCACACCTCACCGCCACGCTCCCACGCCCCCTTCATTCTTTTGTTCAAAAGAAGAGCCACACCCTGTTGTTTGGCAGGAGCCAGAGCCGGCCCACCGGACCTCCTAAATACCACAGGGATCCAGGCGGTACCGGTCCAGCTCCCGACAGAGGAGTGGCAGCCTCTCCTCCGCAGTGAGCGTTCGAACATTCCACGTGGCCACCCACAGTGGCTTTTTGCTGTTTCTGGAGGAGCCCCGCGGGTACGGAGTTTCCTGGCTCTGCCAAATGGGGTTTGGCCAGGAGACGTCATCGACGCCTGTTCTCCCCGGGGCCTCCGGCACAAGCTTAGTTGGATTATGTTTTCCTGGTTTTGTGGTAATTAAATTGAAGGTGGAGGGGTTCCTAACACCTCGCACCCGTCCGGAGCCCCCCATTTGGCCACTGTGGTGGTTACTAACGCCCTGAGAGGAATGGCCAATCGAAATTTGCTCTCCCACCATGGCACTGCTCACCACAGCGTTAGCTATCGGCACCAACGAGGAGACCACTACCACCACAATCACCACTACCAACCACTATCACTACCACTACCACCACAACCACCCACTACCACTACCACCACCACGACCACCACCACAACCACCACCACCACGACCACCACCACTACCAACCACTACCACCACCGCGGCCACCACCGCAACCACCACCACTACCACCACAACCACCACCACTACCACCACAACCACCACTACCAACCACTACCACTATCAAAGATCCCCCATATAGCCTTAACAGACTGTAGGGGCAAGTGCTGTTAGCGAGCACCTATGAAGGCCGGAACGGTACACGAGGGGGTGGGTGGCCAGCACCACGCCCGACCGCCTTTGTCTCCCTAGTGGCGATGTTTACACACCGCACCAGGTACTCATTTGAGGCTGAGTCGACCTAGGGGAGGCCCGGGACCGGTTCAGATAATCGTCACTGGTGTTGGCCGTGAGCGGGAATCGAACCCGGGTCGCCAGGTTCATAGCGCAGCACGCTAACCGCTACACTATCGCTCCCCACTACCACTATCACCACCACGACCACCACCATGACCACCACCACCGCAACCACCACCACTACCAACCACTACCACCACCGCGGCCACCACTGCAACCACCACCACCGCAACCACCAGCACAACAACTACTAACCATCACCACCACCACCACGACCACCACCACGACCACCACCACGACCACCACCAACCACTACCTCCACCGCGACCACCAGCACAACAACTACCAACCATCACCACCGCCACGACCACAACAACTACCAACCATCACCACCGCCACGACCACCACCACGACCGCCACCGCTACCGATGCAGGGACATCACGAGGTGTCACTGTGTGAAGCCGGGTCGTGAGAGGCACGGCGCGCGACGTAACGACATCGCCAACGCCGCTGTAACGTGGATGTGGTACGGGCCCCCTAGCGGAGGCTCGCCAAGCGCTGATCGACAGCGACGGCTGGCACTGCACACGCTGCGCGTAGTGGCAGCCACCTGGAGGAGGAGGGTGCGGGGGTTCAAGGGGGCCATGGCACTCCGGTTGACCCCGTAGGTCACGTGACCGGAGGTATCCACCGGGGGGAGGGGGGGGGGGACCCCCAAAAGGGGGGGCTGGGGGTAAGGTAGAGATCCTTATTCTTTGGGTCTTTCGGCAAAGTCACGTAGATGTCTCGGACCGTGTTCGTGAACGCAAGGCAGATCTGAAACACGGTGGGACCGATACCTCAGCCGTGGCTGATCATTGTTTTAACGCTGTGGGCAAAACGCGAAATAGATTTTTGACCAAGGCGGAGGTACTCTGCAAGCCAACCGGCTATCAGCAAAGATTCGCTCATGAAGCCACCCAGATATATAAACACAAGACACAATTTTTCATCCGAGAAGACGGGCACAAACCGAGCAATCATTGGAAGGACGTCATTAACCAGTTTAGGTCATAACTGGCTGTGTATCAGGACGTTTCGATCGCAACGACAGGGCACTCGTCATCAGGTGGGGGGGGGGACAACCACAGCAAGGAAAAAACTGCACTCGTGACTGCGGGAATTCAGAGGTTTTTTTTTCTTGCTGTGGTTGTCCCCCACCTGATGACGATTGCTTGTGTTGTTGCGATCGAAACGTCGTGGTATATTATTTCATAATTCTACCCACCACGCGATGGCTTCACCGAAATAACCAAAGATTGCGATGGATTCCTGCAGCAACGGAAGCCTCGAATCAAGATTGAAGCGCCTCTACGGGGGAGGGTTTCCACCGCAACTATTAGATCTTTTCACACCTGATGACGATTGCTTGTGTTGCAATCGAAACATCGTCATATATTATTATTCTTTCTACCCACCACGTGACTTTACCGAAATAACCAAAGATTGTGATGGATTCCTGCAGCAACGGAAGCCTCGAATCAAGAATGAAGCGCCTCTACGGGGGAGGGTTTCCACCGCAACTATTAGATCTTTTTCACACCTGATGACGATTGTTTGTGTTGTTGCGATAGAAACGTCGAAATATATTATTTCATATTTCTACCCACTACGTGATGGCTTTACCGAAATAACCAAAGAATATTTGCATTTTGATTTAAAGCTTTCGTGACTGCAGGGATTCATATTCTTGGTTCTTTCGGTAAAGTCACCACCACCACGTAGAAGGGAAACAACAGCAAGACATTTTTTTTTCAAATTTTCTCGCTGTGGTTGTCACACCTGATGATGATTGCTTGTGTTGTAGTCGAAACGTCGTGATAATTTTTACTGTTTAATATTTTTATTATTTTATTGTTTCCCTTCTACGTGGTGACTTTACACACCTGATGATGATTGCTTGTGTTGCAGTCGAAACGTCGCGAGAATTGTATTGTTTTATATTTTTATTATTTTATTGTTTCCCTTCTACGTGGCGACTTTACACACCTGATGATGATTGCTTGTGTTGCAGTCGAAACGTCGTGAGAATTTTTACTGTTTAATATTTTTATTATTTTATTGTTTCCCTATCTACGTGGTGGTGACTTTACCGAAAGAACCAAGAATATAATACAAAATACTGTTTTATATTTTTATTATTTTATTGTTTCCCTATCTACGTGGCGGTGACTTTACCGAAAGAACCAAGAATATGAATATTTGCATTGTCTTGGAAACTCATTGGTCCACACCAGAGAAAGGAGGTATCATAATGGTATAGAATAGATAGCCGGGGGTCACCCACCACCAAGCTATTAGCTGGTGAAGGGGCAATTGGCAACTTTTGTGTTGTGTGTTAATGGGAACAAACGTTTTGATTTAAAACTTTCGTGACTGCAGGGATTCAAATTCTTGGTTCTTTCGGTAAAGCAAGAAAATTTGAAATTGTTCTTGCTGTGGTTTTCACGCCTGATGATGATTGCTGCTTGTGTTGCAGTCGAAACGTCGCGATAATTTTATTGTTTTATATTTTAATTATTTTATTGTTTCCCTTCTACGTGGTGGTGACTTTACCCAAAGAACCAAGAATATAATAAAAAATATTGTTTTATATTTTTATTATTTTATTGTTTCCCTTCTACGTGGTGACTTTACTGAAAGAACCAAGAATATATTGGGAATATTGTTTTATATTTTTTTTATTTTATTGTTTCCCTTCTATGTGGTGACTTTACCGAAAGAACCAAGAATATAATAAAAATATTGTTTTATATTTTTCTTATTTTATAAAATGTTCCCTTCTACGTGGAGACTTTACCGAAAGAACCAAGAATATAATAAAAATATTGTTTTATATTTTTATTATTTTATTGTTTCCCTATCTACGTGGTGACTTTACCAAAAGAACCAAGAATATAATAAAAATATTGTTTTATATTTTTTTATTATTTTATTGTTTCCCTTCTACGTGGTGACTTTACCGAAAGAACCAAGAATATCATGAAATATTGTTTTATATTTTTATTATTTTATTGTTTCCCTTCTACGTGGTGACTTTACCGAAAGAACCAAGAATATAATAAAAATATTGTTTAATATTTTTATTATTTTATTGTTTCCCTTCTACGTGGTGACTTTACCGAAAGAACCAAGAATATAATAAAAACATATTTTTATTATTTTATTGTTTCCCTTCTACGTGGTGACTACCGAAAGAACCAAGAATATATAAAAATATTGTTTTATATTTTTATTATTTTATTGTTTCCCTTCTACGTGGTGACTTTACCGAAAGAACCAAGAATATAATAAAAATATTGTTTTATATTTTTATTATTTTATTGTTTCCCTTCTACGTGGTGACTTGCCGAAAGAACCAAGAATATAATAAAAATATTGTTTTATATTTTTTATTATTTTATTGTTTCCCTTCTACGTGGTGACTTTACCGAAAGAACCAAGAATATCATGAAAATATTGTTTTATATTTTTATTATTTTATTGTTTCCCTTCTACGTGGTGACTTTACCGAAAGAACCAAGAATATAATAAAAATATTGTTTAATATTTTTATTATTTTATTGTTTCCCTTCTACGTGGTGACTTTACCGAAAGAACCAAGAATATAATAAAAACATATTTTTATTATTTTATTGTTTCCCTTCTACGTGGTGACTACCGAAAGAACCAAGAATATATAAAAATATTGTTTTATATTTTTATTATTTTATTGTTTCCCTTCTACGTGGTGACTTTACCGAAAGAACCAAGAATATAATAAAAATATTGTTTTATATTTTTATTATTTTATTGTTTCCCTTCTACGTGGTGACTTGCCGAAAGAACCAAGAATATAATAAAAATATTGTTTTATATTTTTTATTATTTTATTGTTTCCCTTCTACGTGGTGACTTTACCGAAAGAACCAAGAATATCATGAAAATATTGTTTTATATTTTTATTATTTTATTGTTTCCCTTCTACGTGGTGACTTTACCGAAAGAACCAAGAATATAATAAAAATATTGTTTAATATTTTTATTATTTTATTGTTTCCCTTCTACGTGGTGACTTTACCGAAAGAACCAAGAATATAATAAAAACATATTTTTATTATTTTATTGTTTCCCTTCTACGTGGTGGTGACTTTACCGAATGAACCAAGAATATAATAAAAATATTGTTTTATATTTTTATTATTTTATTGTTTCCCTTCTACGTGGTGACTTTACCGAAAGAACCAAGAATATAATAAAAATATTGTTTTATATTTTTATTATTTTATTGTTTCCCTTCTACGTGGTGACTTGCCGAAAGAACCAAGAATGTAATAAAAATATTGTTTTATATTTTTCTTATTTTATAAAATGTTCCCTTCTACGTGGAGACTTTACCGAAAGAACCAAGAATATAATAAAAATATTGTTTTATATTTTTATTATTTTATTGTTTCCCTATCTACGTGGTGACTTTACCAAAAGAACCAAGAATATAATAAAAATATTGTTTTATATTTTTTTATTATTTTATTGTTTCCCTTCTACGTGGTGACTTTACCGAAAGAACCAAGAATATCATGAAAATATTGTTTTATATTTTTATTATTTTATTGTTTCCCTTCTACGTGGTGACTTTACCGAAAGAACCAAGAATATAATAAAAATATTGTTTAATATTTTTATTATTTTATTGTTTCCCTTCTACGTGGTGACTTTACCGAAAGAACCAAGAATATAATAAAAACATATTTTTATTATTTTATTGTTTCCCTTCTACGTGGTGACTACCGAAAGAACCAAGAATATATAAAAATATTGTTTTATATTTTTATTATTTTATTGTTTCCCTTCTACGTGGTGACTTTACCGAAAGAACCAAGAATATAATAAAAATATTGTTTTATATTTTTATTATTTTATTGTTTCCCTTCTACGTGGTGACTTGCCGAAAGAACCAAGAATATAATAAAAATATTGTTTTATATTTTTTATTATTTTATTGTTTCCCTTCTACGTGGTGACTTTACCGAAAGAACCAAGAATATCATGAAAATATTGTTTTATATTTTATTATTTTATTGTTTCCCTTCTACGTGGTGACTTTACCGAAAGAACCAAGAATATAATAAAAATATTGTTTAATATTTTTATTATTTTATTGTTTCCCTTCTACGTGGTGACTTTACCGAAAGAACCAAGAATATAATAAAAACATATTTTTATTATTTTATTGTTTCCCTTCTACGTGGTGGTGACTTTACCGAATGAACCAAGAATATAATAAAAATATTGTTTTATATTTTTATTATTTTATTGTTTCCCTTCTACGTGGTGACTTTACCGAAAGAACCAAGAATATAATAAAAATATTGTTTTATATTTTTATTATTTTATTGTTTCCCTTCTACGTGGTGACTTGCCGAAAGAACCAAGAATGTAATAAAAATATTGTTTTATATTTTTATTATTTTATTGTTTCCCTTCTACGTGGTGGTGACTTTACCGAAAGAACCAAGAATATAATAAAAATATTGTTTTATATTTTTATTATTTTATTGTTTCCCTTCTACGTGGTGGTGACTTTACCGAAAGAACCAAGAATATAATAAAAAAATATTGTTTTATATTTTTATTATTTTATTGTTTCCCTTCTACGTGGTGGTGACTTTACCGAAAGAACCAAGAATATAATAAAAAAATATTTTTATATTTTTATTATTTTATTGTTTCCCTTCTACGTGGTGGTGACTTTACCGAATGAACCAAGACTATAATAAAAAGTATTGTTTTATATTTTTATTATTTTATTGTTTCCCTTCTACGTGGTGACTTTACCGAAAGAACCAAGAATATAATAAAAATATATTTTTATATTTTTATTATTTTATTGTTTCCCTTCTACGTGGTGGTGACTTTACCGAAAGAACCAAGAATATAATAAAAATATTGTTTTATATTTTTATTATTTTATTGTTTCCCTTCTACGTGGTGACTTTACCGAAAGAACCAAGAATATAATAAAAAAAATATTTTTATTATTTTATTGTTTCCCTTCTACGTGGTGACTACCGAAAGAACCAAGAATATAATAAAAATATTGTTTTATATTTTTATTATTTTATTGTTTCCCTTCTACGTGGTGACTTTACCGAAAGAACCAAGAATATAATGGTACTAAACGTGTTCACTCCTCCATGAGTACGTCTTGAGTTTACGTTTGAGGCCACTATACCACTACCACCACCACTATACCACTAACCACCACCACTAACCACCACTATCACCACAACAACTACCACTACCACCACTACTACCACCACCACTAACCACCACCACTAACCACCACTATCACCACAACACCTACCAACCACTACCACCACTTCTACCACCACCACTAACCACCACTATCACCACAACAACTACCAACCACTACCACCACTACTACCACCACCACTATCACCACAACAACTACCAACCACTACCACCACTACTACCACCACCACCACTAACCACCACCACTAACCACCACTATCACCACAACAACTACCAACCACTACCACCACTACTACCACCACCACCACTAACCACCACCACTAACCACCACTATAACCACAACAACTACCAACCACTACCACCACCACCACTAACCACCACCACTAACCACCACCACTAACCACCACCACCACTAACCACCACCACCACCCACTACCACAAACCACCACCACTAACCACCACCACCACCACCACTAACCACCACAACTAACCACCACAACTAACCACTACCACCACTAACCACCACCACAACTAACTACCACAACTAACCATCACCACTAACCACCACCACTAACCACCAATAACCACCACCACAACTAACCACCACCACCACTAACCACCACCACTAACCACCACAACTAACCACCACCACTAACCACCACCACCACTATTAACCACCACCAACCACCACCACTAACCACCACCACTAACCACCACCACTAACCACCACTACTAACCACCACTACTAACCACCACAACTAACCACCACCACTAACCACCACCACTACCACCACCACTACCACCACTACCACCACCACCACTACCACCACCACCACTACCACAAACCACCACTAACCACTGCACAAGCCGCTCACCTCCTCGAGGAACTTGGTGAGGTCGTAGACTTTGTGGTGGATGACGACCCAGGTGGTCCTGCACGAGTTGTGCTTCTTCACTTCGTCCAGCGAGAAGTACTTCACCACACCCGACGAGGTGTCCGCTTCTCCCAAGGACGCCATCGCCTCTCTCTCTCTGCCTCTCGGATCGAACTTTGCACGCGACGGGGGAGAGGGAGGCAGGGGGGACAGCGTGGTGACGTCACCACGCAAGGGCTTTGCGTCGTGATGTCACCACGCTAGGGTTTTGCGTGGTGACATCACCACGCCGTTCCCCCTCGGATCGGACTTTGCACGCGACGGGGGAGAGGGAGGCAGGGGGGACGGCGTGGTGACGTCACCACGCAAAGCCCTTGCGTGGTGACGTCACCACGCCGTCCTCCCTCTCTTCCTCACTTCGTCCAGCGAGAAGTACTTCACCACACCCGACGAGGTGTCCACTTCTCCCAAGGACGCCATCGCCTCTCTCTCTCTGCCTCTCGGATCGAACTTTGCACGCGACGGGGGAGAGGGAGGCAGGGGGGACGGCGTGGTGACGTCACCACGCAAGGGCTTTGCGTGGTGATGTCACCACGCTAGGGTTTTGCGTGGTGACGTCACCACGCCGTTCCCCCTCGGATCGGACTTTGCACGCGACGGGGGAGAGGGAGGCAGGGGGGACGGCGTGGTGACGTCACCACGCAAGGGCTTTGCGTGGTGATGTCACCACGCTAGATTTTTGCGTGGTGACATCACCACGCCGTCCTCCCTCTCTTCCTCACTTCGTCCAGCGAGAAGTACTTCACCACACCCGACGAGGTGTCCACTTCTCCCAAGGACGCCATCGCCTCTCTCTCTCTCTCTGCCTCCCGGATCGAACTTTGCACGCGACGGGGGAGAGGGAGGCAGGGGGGGGGACGGCGTGGTGACGTCACCACGCAAGGGCTTTGCGTGGTGACGTCACCACGCCGTTCCCCCTTGGATCGGACTTTGCACGCGACGGGGGAGAGGCAGGGGGGACGACGTGATGACGTCACCACGCCGTTCCCCCTCGGATCGGACTTTGCACGCGACGGGGGAGAGGCAGGGGGGGGACGGCATGGTGACGTCACCACGCAAAGCCCTTGCGTGGTGGCGTCACCCCGCCGTCCTCCCTCTTCTTCACTTCGTCCAGCGAGAAGTACTTCACCACACCCGACGAGGTGTCCACTTCTCCCAAGGACGCCATCGCCTCTCTCTCTCTCTGCCTCTCGGATCGAACTTTGCACGCGACGGGGGAGAGGGAGGGGGGGGGGGGACGGCGTGGTGACGTCACTATGCAGGGGCTTTGCGTAGTGATGTCACCACGCGAGAGCTTTGCGTGGTGACGTCACCACGCCGTCTCCCCTCCCTCTCGGATCGGACTTTGCACGCGACGGGGGAGAAGAAGGGAGACGGCGTGGTGACGTCACTACGCTAGGGCTTTGCGTAGTGACGTCACCACGCGAGGGCTTTGCGTGGAGACGTCCCCACGCCGTCCCCCTCCCTCCCTCTCGGATCGGACTTTGCACGCGACGGGGGAGAAGGAGGGGGACGGCATGGTGACGTCACCACGCAAGGGTTTTGCGTGGTGACGTCACCACGCAAGTAACGCGCGTATGCGTGGTGACGTCGCAATACGGAGGGCGTGGGCGGGCGGCAGTTCGCAGCGGCGCGGTGACGTCACGCACGGCTCTCGGGTGCAGTCGACGTCACGCGTCGTGGGCTTGCGCGATGACGACACGCAAGGACGCGTTGACGTCACGACGTCGCGCGATGTCGTGCGGTCAGCGGGCAGACGAACAGGTGATGAGCGCGCAACCGAGAATCGATTCCAGGCGATTTTAATTAGATCCAAGAATCGACTTACGAACAATCTGACTTTTCATAGTTAAGTTTGCAGAAATAGTTTCATAGTTTCATAGTTTTTTTTTTTGGTATCGAGCCCTGTGAGCCATTCAGCTCTTGAATCGGGTGCAACCGCAACAAACAAAAAACATGAACAAGAAAAACATCTTAAAGTGACTTTGTGTGACTGTGCAAACAGAAAATACAGGAAAAAAAATATCAAAATATTCCTGAAATATCACCGTATACACCAACGCTGTGTGCAAAAATCCCAGTGGGATGCAAGTCAACTAACAACAACAAAAACCACAAGACAACTAAGATTAAGGCCATCAGTCTAACTCCGTACTACAATCAACAAAAATATGGCCCAAAAAAAACGTTTTCGAAATCACCAAAAACAGTGATCATAGGGACTGTGACCGAATTTTTTTTACAATAAACTACATAAATAAATTATAACACCAAAATCTAGAGCCATATTTTAGGCCACTGAATAGCAGTGGCAGCTAGGGGTTGTACAACTCCTCTAGAGCAGTTTTGAGTGAAGATCTCATTGGTAGCGATTCAAGTTGCACTTTATTAGCAGTAGCATTCCAGACCCTGGGGGCATCAATAGCAAAGGCCCTTCCTCCAGTTTTTGTACGGCATTAAGGGAATGTGAAGCTGGTAAATGAGCCAACACCTGAGGTCAAAATTGTTCTTTGAAACAGAGAGGAGATCCAGCAGCAGGTAGTCTGTGGATTTTTTTATAAGTACATCGTGAATAAATAAGATCTGGTGCACAAGCCGTCGGAACATTTAGAGACGTTAAGTTTTGACCCAATGTAGAGATCACAGTGGTGAGTCCTATATGGGCAGTTCAATGCAAATCTTAAGGCCGAGTGATAGATGGAATCAAGCTTCTTCAGTACTTGGGGCTAATTTATACACGACGTCACAGTAGTCAAGTAGAGGCAGTATGGTAGCTTTTATCAATTCCAAACGGAACATTGGGGGGAAGCAGTGCTTGTGTCGATACAGAAAACCAATTTTTATTTTTGTCTTTTTACCAATATAATCAGTGTGATCTTCAAACTTCAGTTTTGAATCCAGGATGACCCCAATATACTTATAGATCTTTACTTACGAACAACTTTCCGACTTACGAACTTTCAGAGATACGAACAAAACCATGGTCCCGTGTAGTCCAGTTGCAGCTGTTCGGAAAGAGAGTTCGCAAGTTCGACAGCCTGCGAAATAGCGGTGGTGGTGGCATCTACATATACAGAACGTGAAGAACCAGTGGCATCTACATCTCTAGAACGTGAAGAATCAGTGGCATCTACATCTGCAGAACGTGAAGAACCAGTGGCATCTACAGTACATCTACAGAACGTGAAGAACCAGTGGCATCTGCATCTCTAGAACGTGAAGAACCAGTGGCATCTACATCTCTAGAACGTGAAGAACCAGTGGCATCTACATCTGCAGAACCTGAAGAACCAGTGGCATCTACATCTCTAGAACGTGAAGAACCAGTGGCATCTACATCTCGAGAACGTGAAGAACCAGTGGCATCTGCATCTCTAGAACGTAAAGAACCAGTGGCATCTACATCTCTAGAACGTGAAGAACCAGTGGCATCTACATCTGCAGAACGTGAAGAACCAGTGGCATCTACATCTCTAGAACGTGAAGAACCAGTGGCATCTACATCTACAGAATGTGAAGAACCAGTGGCATCTACATCTCTAGAACGTGAAGAACCAGTGGCATCTACATCTATAGAACGTGAAGAACCAGTGGTATCTACATCAGCAGAATGTGAAGAACCAGTGGCATCTACATCTCTAGAACGTGAAGAACCAGTGGCATCTACATCTGCAGAACGTGAAGAACCAGTGGCATCTACATCTCTAGAACGTGAAGAACCAGTGGCATCAACATCTTCAGAACGTGAAGAACCAGTGGCATCTACATCTCTAGAACGTGAAGAACCAGTGGCATCTACATCTCTAGAACGTGAAGAACCAGTGGCATCTACATATCTAGAACGTGAAGAACCAGTGGCATCTACATCTGCAGAACGTGAAGAACCAGTGGCATCTACATATCTAGAACGTGAAGAACCAGTGGCATCAACATCTTCAGAACGTGAAGAACTAGTGGCATCTACATCTCTAGAACGTGAAGAACCAGTGGCATCTACATCTCTAGAACGTGAAGAACCAGTGGCATCTACATCTGCAGAACCTGAAGAACCAGTGGCATCTACATCTCTAGAACGTGAAGAACCAGTGGCATCTACATCTACATCCGCAGGCTATGTGCACGAGGTCAAAGGACAGACCCAGCAGATGCCATGAGTTGACTGCTGTGCCAGGCTAGGTGCAGGAGGTCATGGGACAGACCCAGCAGGTGCCATGAGTTGACTGCTGTGCCAGGCTAGGTGCAGGAGGAGGTCACGGGACAGACCCAGCAGGTGACGTGGAGTTGACTGCTGTGCCAGGCTAGGTGCAGGAGGTCACGGGACAGACCCAGCAGCTGCCGTGGAGTTGACTGAGACGATTGGCCGATGCCTCACCACCTGTGCCACCCGCACGCTCCCCCTACCACTTACACGAGCCCCCACCACCCCCCACTTCCCCCACCACCCCCCACCCTCTACTCCCCCCACCAACCCCCACTCCCCCCACCCTCTATTCCCCCCACCACCCCCCACTTCCTCCCTCACCCTCCACTTCCCCCATCCCCACCCTCCACTTCGCCCCCCCCACCACCCCCCACTTCCCCAACTCCACTTCCCCCCTACCCCCCACCTTCCCATCCCTACCCCCCACTTACCCCCCCCCCCCACTTCCTACCCACCCCCTGACCCCCATCCCCCACTTTACCCCCCACTCCCCCCCAACCCCCACCCCCCCCCCCACTCTGCACTTCGACCCCCCCTACCACCCCACCCCCCACTTCCCCCACCCTCTCCCCCCCCAACCCCCACTTCCCCCCCACCTACCATTTTGATCCCTCCCACAAACCCCACCCCCCACCACCCCCACCCTCTACCCCCCCACTTTCCCCCCACCCTCCACTTCGACCCCTCCCCCCTCTACCACCCCACACCCCACTTCCCCCACCCCCCCAACCCCCACCCCCCCCACCCTCCACTTCCCCCCCACCCACCACTTTGACCCCTCCCACAACCCCTACCTCCCCACTTCCCCCCCCCCACCACCCCCACCCTCTACCCCCCCCCACCTCCCCCCCCCCATTTCCCTCCCGACCCCCAACCCCCACTTCCCCCCCCCCCCCACTCTGCACCTCGACCCCCCCCCCTACCACCCCCACCCCCCACTCTCCCCCCTACCCTCCACTTTGACTCCTCCCACAACCCCCCCCACCACCCCCACCCTGTGACTCCCCCCTCCTACCCGCTACTTCGACCCCGCCCCCCTCTACGACCCCCCCACCCCACCCCCGACGTTGCCAGGCAACGGCCGTCAGTTTTCGCGGTGTCAACTCCCGTCAGTCCGGGCCGAAGTCCCGTCGCTCTCTCCACTGCTGGATGATGAAGGCCCAAGGCCGTGTCCCGTGTCTCTCTCAGCTCACCTCTCATCTCACCTCTCATCATCTCGAGAACGAATTAAACTAAAAAGGAGACTTTTTGTTTGTTTGTTTTGTTTAATTTAATTTACCTCAGCGGTGACACCGATCGCCCCACACGCAAAAAAAAAGTCGTTTAATTTTTTTCCCCCCCCCGAGTAATAATTTTACAATTCAACAGAAGTTTAAATTGTTTTTTTTTTTTAAACAAACAAATATAAAAAAATATAATGCCGACATGTGCGAGACTCCGGGAGGATTAGCAACGAGGGGAGAAGAACTCCGGCTCTCCGAAGCGTTCGATCTCCTACGGAGGCCTGCCACCGAGGATGAAGCCTACGCCCTCGCCTACTTCGCTTGCCGCACGCTGGCGCGTGGACGCCGGCCGACGACGACGACGCCGCCACCACCCGCGGGGCCTCCCCCGGTCGCCTCGGAGTCGGGCGGCGGCGGCGGCGATGTCAGCTTCGTTCTGCAGGCCCTGGGCGGGCTCCGCGTGGAGTGCGGAGGTGAGGGTCAGGGTGAGGGTGAGGGTCGGGGGTGGTTTTGACGGGAGGCTCGCGGGGTTTGCGAGGTCCGACCTCTCTCGTTTGCCTGTGGTGGTCGTGTTGACGTTCATTTGATGGTGGGGGGTGGGCATCATCATCATCATGATCATCAGCGGCCCAGTCCAGCCGCGGTGTCGCCTACTACTCCGTTGGCTTTCTGTCAGCCCCCAAGTCCCCCAGCAAGTACCCTGATCAGTTGTGCCCGCCCCTACCTTTGTTGCGGAACAATTCAGACACCGCGCTACTATGAGCTACACTTTACACTACTTTGTACGCTACACTGTGCACTACACTACTTTACGCTACAGTATGCACTACACTACTTTACGCTACAGTATGCACTACACTACTTTACGCTACAGTATGCACTACACTACTTTACGCTACAGTATGCACTACACTACTTTACGCTACAGTATGCACTACACTACTTTACGCTACAGTATGCACTACACTACTTTACGCTACAGTATGCACTACACTACTTTACGCTACACTATACATTACACTACTATACGCTACACTACTATGCACTACACTATATACGACTACACACTACACTATGCACTACTGTACACTACTATACACTACACTATACACTAAACTGCACGCTACACTGCTATACACTACACTATATACTACACTGTACACGACACTATACACTACTATACACTACACTATACACTCCACTTACACAATGCACTACTATATACACTACTATACACTACATGATACACTACATGATACACTACACTGTAACATACCTGTCAATCCCTTATCAGTGCCTACTTTATGTGTGCTTGTACGTATGTTGAATTGATATCTTTCGTTCGGGAGCGGTGGTGTAGCGGTTAGCGCCGTACTACAAACCTGGCGACTCGACTTTATTTTCCTGCTCTGACATACCGTGTCAACCCATACGGTTTACCCTGTTACTTGCCCACTCACCCATTCACTCACCCACTCACCCATTCACTCGCCCACTCACCCATTCACTCGCCCACTCACCCATTCACTCGCCCACTCACCCATTCACTCGCCCACTCACCCATTCACTCGCTCACTCACTCGCTCACTCACCCATTCACTCGCTCACTCACCCATTCACTCGCCCACTCACCCATTCACTCGCCCCCTCACCCATTCACTCGCCCACTCACCCATTCACTCGCCCACTCACCCATTCACTCGCCCCCTCACCCGCCCACTCACCCACTCACTCGCCCACTCACCCATTCACTCGCCCACTCACCCATTCACTCGCCCACTCACCCACTCACCCATTCACTCGCTCACTCACCCTCTCACCCATTCACTCGCTCACTCACCCATTCACTCGCCCCCTCACCCACTCACTCGCCCACTCACCCATTCACTCGCCTACTCACCCATTCACTCGCCCACTCACCCATTCACTCGCCCACTCACCCATTCACTCGCTCCCTCACCCATTCACTCGCCCACTCACCCATTCACTCGCCCACTCACCCATTCACTCGCCCACTCACCCATTCACTCGCCCACTCACCCATTCACTCGCCCACTCACCCATTCACTCGCCCACTCACCCATTCACTCGCCCACTCACCCATTCACTCGCCCACTCACCCATTCACTCGCCCACTCACCCATTCACTCGCTCACTCACTCGCTCACTCACCCATTCACTCGCTCACTCACCCATTCACTCGCCCACTCACCCATTCACTCGCCCCCTCACCCATTCACTCGCCCACTCACCCATTCACTCGCCCACTCACCCATTCACTCGCCCACTCACCCATTCACTCGCCCACTCACCCACTCACTCGCCCACTCACCCATTCACTCGCCCACTCACCCATTCACTCGCCCACTCACCCACTCACCCATTCACTCGCTCACTCACCCTCTCACCCATTCACTCGCTCACTCACCCATTCACTCGCCCCCTCACCCACTCACTCGCCCACTCACCCATTCACTCGCCTACTCACCCATTCACTCGCCCACTCACCCATTCACTCGCCCACTCACCCATTCACTCGCTCCCTCACCCATTCACTCGCCCACTCACCCATTCACTCGCCCACTCACCCATTCACTCGCCCACTCACCCATTCACTCGCCCACTCACCCATTCACTCGCCCACTCACCCACTCACTCGCCCACTCACCCATTCACTCGCCCCCTCACCCATTCACTCGCCCACTCACCCATTCACTCGCCCACTCACCCATTCACTCGCCCCCTCACCCATTCACTCGCCCACTCACCCATTCACTCGCTCCCTCACCCATTCACTCGCCCCCTCACCCATTCACTCGCTCCCTCACCCATTCACTAGCTGCCTCACCCATTCACTCGTTCACTCAGCCATTCACTTGCAGACTCAACCACCCAGCCACGAACTCACCCATCCGCTAACTCGCCCATAGCAGCGTTCATTAGCTACGTACGGCGCGAAAGAAGTTAGCGGAAATGTTTTTTTAATGATAATTTAATATAATGTCTGATGGTTATCATCATCATCATCATCGTCGGCAGCGGTGGTCTATCCACTGCCGGATGAAGGCCTCCTTCCGACGTCGTGTTGGTTCATGAGGATTGACTATACTTCACCACGCTGGTCAATGCAGGTTGATGAAGGGAGAATTGGGGGGAGGCCCAGGACCTGTTCTGACATCACTCGGCGGTGACGTTAGCCGTGGTCAGGAATTAAAACTCAGGTCGCCGGGATCATGGCAGTGTTTATATAGTTGTTTTAAAAGACACAGGTGTACTGGCTCTTGGCATATGGTAATGTGTAATGTGTGCTGTTGGTTGAAGTCCGCTGACGTAGATGATACGGATGTTTGCCTATGGTGACAATGCATTGACTGTGTTGTAAATTACATCACTCAGCTCTCTATCCCTTCTAGAACATCACTAGAATTCACATCACTCAGCTCTCTATCCCTTCTAGAACATGACTAGAATTCACATCACTCAGCTCTCTATCCCTTCTAGAACGTCACTAGAATTCACATCACTCAGCTCTCTATCTCTTCTAGAACATCACTAGAATTCACATCGCTCAGCTCTCTATCCATTCTAGAACATCACTAGAATTCACATCACCCAGCTCTCTATCCCTTCCAGAACGTCACTAGAATTCACATCACTCAGCTCTCTATCCCTTCTAGAACATCACTAGAATTCACATCACTCAGCTCTCTATCCCTTCTAGAACGTCACTAGGATTAACATCACTCAGCTCTCTATCTCTTCTAGAACATCACTAGAATTCACATCGCTCAGCTCTCTATCCATTCTAGAACATCACTAGAATTCACATCGCTCAGCTCTCTATCCCTTCTAGAACATCACTAGAATTCACATCACCCAGCTCTCTATCCCTTCCAGAACGTCACTAGAATTCACATCACTCAGCTCTCTATCCCTTCTACAACATCACTAGAATTCACATCACTCAGCTCTCTATCCCTTCTACAACATCACTAGAATTCACATAGCTCAGCTCTCTGTCCCTTCTAGAACGTCACTAGAATTCACATCGCTCAGCTCTCTATCCCTTCTAGAACATCACTAGAATTCACAACACTCATCTCTCTATCCCTTCTACAACACCACTAGAATTCACATCACTCAGCTCTCTGTCCCTTCTAGAACATCACTAGAATTCACTTCACTCAGCTGTCTGTCCCTTCTAGAACATCACTAGAATTCACTTCACTCAGCTGTCTGTTCCTTCTAGAACGTCACTAGAATTCACATCACTCAGCTCTCTATCCCTTCTAGAACGTCACTAGAATTCACATCACTCAGCTCTCTATCCCTTCTACAACATCACTAGAATTCACATCACTCAGCTCTCTATCCCTTCTACAACATCACTAGAATTCACTTCACTCAGCTGTCTGTTCCTTCTAGAACGTCACTAGAATTCACATCACTCAGCTCTCTATCCCTTCTACAACATCACTAGAATTCACATCACTCAGCTCTCTATCCCTTCTACAACATCACTAGGATTCACATAACTCAGCTCTCCATCCCTTCCAGAACACCACTTGAATTCACGTAACCCAGCTCTGTAGCACTTCTAGAACGTCATTAATTCGCTCGGGCTATGAGAGACAGGGAGAGGAACATGCTGGACTTGGGAACACAGGTTAGATGCAATCATCATTCAGACTGTTGAGATAAGTGAGGTGGAGCTCGGCCTTGCACGTGCCACGGCCAGTCCGGACGAAGGACCATGGTCGAGATTGATTACGCAGTTGAAGCCAAGGCACAGAACGCGTCTGCACGTGTGTTGAACTTCTTTCGTACCGTACGCAGCCAACCGTGCTAATCTGAGGTCCGGGGGAAGGCCAACAAACTATGGGTCTTTGTGTGAATCTATGGGTCTCTGCTGTGTGAATCTATGGGTCACTGTTTGAGTCTATGTGTCTCTGTGTGAGTCTATGGGTCACTCTGTGAGTCTATGGGTCTCTTTGTGAGTTTATGGATCTCTTTGTGAGTCTATGGGTCTCTGTGTGAGTCTATGGGTCTCTCTATGAGTCTATGGTTCTCTCTGTGAATCTATGGGTCTCTTTGTGAGTCTATGGGTCTCTGTGTGAGTCTATGGGTCTCTGTGTGAGTCTATGGGTCTCTGCTGTGAGTCTATGGGTCTCTGCTGTGAGTCTATGGGTCTCTTTGTGAGTCTATGGGTCTCTTTGTGAGTCTGTGGGTCTCAGTGTAAGTCTATGGGTCTCTCTATGAGTCTATGGTTCTCTCTGTGAATCTATGGGTCTCTTTGTGAGTCTATGGGTCTCTGCTGTGTGAGTTTATGGGTCTCTGTGTGAGTCTATGGGTCTCTGTGTGAGTCTATGGGTCTCTGTGTGAGTTTATGGGTCTTTGTTTGAGTCTATGGGTCTCTGTGTGAATCTATGGGTCTCTGGTGTGAATCTATGGGTCGCTGTGTAAGTTTATGGGTCTCTATGTGATGAGTCTATCGGTCTCTGTGTGAGTCTATGGGTCTCTGTGTGAGTTCATGGGTCTCTGTTTGAGTCTGTTGGTCTCTGTGTGAATCTATGGGTCTCTGCTGTGAATCTATGGGTCGCTGTGTGAATCTATGGGTCGCTGTGTGAGTTTATGGGTCTCTGTGTGAGTCTATGTGTATCTGTGTGAGTCTGTGGGTCTCTGTGTGAGTCTGGGTCTCTGTGTGAGTCTATGTGTCTTTTTGTGAGTCTATGGGTCTCTGTGTGAGTCTATGGGTCTCTGTGTGACTCTACGGGTCTCTGTGTGAGTCTGTGTCTTTTTGTGAGTCTATGGGTCTCTGTGTGAGTCTATGGGTCTCTGTGTGACTCTATGGGTCTCTGTGTGAGTCTGTGTCTTTTTGTGAGTCTATGGGTCTCTGTGTGAGTCTGTGTCTCTGTGTGAGTCTATGGGTCTCTGCGTGAGTCTATGTGTCTCTGTGTGAGTCTATGGGTCTCTGTGTGAGTCTATGGGTCTCTGTGTGACTCTATGGGTCTCTGTGTAACACAGAGTATCCAGGAATACCTCGCACTTTCGTCTGGTTAGGGACCAGAGCATGGACGAACGTCTAAAAATTTGCGAAATGTCGAAGCAGAGCCCTCATTTAGCTTGCAGATCTATTGTGGCCGGGCGTGAAACGTCCATGCAAATAACTACGGTAACTGTAGAGCACACGCGTGCGAAACCTAAATAAACAGAAATGAAAGAAAAATAAACACAAGAATAAATGAAGAAAACAAAATAAACAAAGGGATAACTTATATATCAGCATGGGACAAGCCTTACTCATTAAGTTTGACTACGTGAAGCTCTTCTTTCAAATGGAGAACCTTGTGGGTTGTTTTAGCTTTACTGTCACCACACTTAGGGCCCATTATGAATATATTGAAAGACAAAAATTAAGTGTTTCACAGTAAGCACAAAAATAGGCACAGTATGAATACTGTCCGCGTGGTTTTTATATAATCACGAAAATCACTCTGAACACTGTAGTTATTATAGTGTTATCACAAAAAAACAACTATGAATTGTTCACGGTACAATCACAGAAATGTGAGTCTATGGGTCTCTGTGTGAGTTTATGGGTCTCTTTGTGAGTCTATGGGTCTCTGTGTGAGTCTATGGGTCTCTTTGTGAGTCTATGGGTCTCTGTTTGAGTCTATGGGTCTCTCTGTGAGTCTATGGGTCTCTTTGTGAGTCTATGGGTCTATTTGTGAGTCTATGGATCTCTGAGTCTGTGGGTCTCTCTGTGAGTCTATGGGTCTTTTTGTGAGTCTGTGGATCTCTTTGTGAGTCTATGGGTCTCTTTGTGCGTCTATGGGTGTCTGTGTGAGTCTATGGGTTTCTGTGTGAGTTTATGGGTCTCTGTTTGAGTCTATGGGTCTCTGTGTGAATCTATGGGTCTCTGTGTGAATCTATGGGTCTCTTTGTGAGTCTATGGGTCTCTGTGTGAGTCTATGGGTCTCTGCTGTGAGTCTATGGGTCTCTTTGTGAGTCTATGGGTCTCTGTGTGAGTCTATGGGTCTCTTTGTGAGTTTATGGGTCTCTGTGTGAGTCTATGGGTCTCTGTGTGAATCTATGGGTCTCTGTGTGAGTCTATGGGTCTCTGTGTGAGCCTATGGGTCTCTGTGAATCTATGGGTCTCTGTGGGAATCTATGGGTCTTTTTGTGAGTCTATGGGTCTCTGTGTGAGTCTGTGTCTCTGTGTGAGTCTATGGGTCTCTTTGTGAGTCTATGGATCTCTTTGTGAGTCTATGGGTCTCTGTGTGACTCTATGGGTCTCTGTGTGAGTCTATGTGTCTCTGTGTGAGTCTATGGGTCTCTGTGTGAGTCTATGGGTCTCTGTGTAACACAGAGTATCCAGGAATACCTCGCACTTTCGTCTGGTTAGGGACCAGAGCATGGACGAACGTCTAAAAATTTGGGAAATGTCGAAGCAGAGCCCTCATTTAGCTTGCAGATCTATTGTGGCCGGGCGTGAAACGTCCATGCAAATAACTACGGTAACTGTAGAGCACACGCGTGCGAAACCTAAATAAACAGAAATGAAAGAAAAATAAACACAAGAATAAATGAAGAAAACAAAATAAACAAAGTGATAACTTATATATCAGCATGGGACAAGCCTTACTCATTAAGTTTGACTACGTGAAGCTCTTCTTTCAAATGGAGAACCTTGTGGGTGGTTTTAGCTTTGCTATCACCACACTTAGGACCCATTATGAATATATTGAAGGACAAAAATTAAGTGTTTCACAGTAAGCACAAAAATAGGCACAGTATGAATACTGTCCGCGTGTTTTTATATAATCACGAAAATAACTCTGAACACTGTAGTTATTATAGTGTTATCACAAAAAAACAACTATGAATTGTTTACGGTACAATCACAGAAATGTGAGTCTATGGGTCTCTGTGTGAGTTTATGGGTCTCTTTGTGAGTCTATGGGTCTCTGTGTGAGTCTATGGGTCTCTGTGTGAGTCTATGGGTCTCTTTGTGAGTCTATGGATCTCTTTGTGAGTCTATGGGTCTCTGTGTGAGTTTATGGGTCTCTGTTTGAGTCTATGGGTCTCTTTGTGAGTCTATGGGTCTCTGTGTGAGTTTATGGGTCTCTGTTGGAGTCTATGGGTCTCTGTGTGAGTCTATGGGTCTCTTTGTGAGTCTATGGGTCTCTGTTTGAGTCTATGGGTCTCTGTGGGAATCTATGGGTCTTTTTGTGAGTCTATGGGTCTCTGTGTGAGTCTGTGTCTCTGTGTGAGGCTATGGGTCTCTGTGTGAGTCTATGGGTCTCTGTGTGACTCTATGGGTCTCTGTGTAACACAGAGTATCCAGGAATACCTCGCACTTTCGTCTGGTTAGGGACCAGAGCATGGACGAACGTCTAAAAATTTGCGAAATGTCGAAGCAGAGCCCTCATTTAGCTTGCAGATCTATTGTGGCCGGGCGTGAAACGTCCATGCAAATAACTACGGTAACTGTAGAGCACACGCGTGCGAAACCTAAATAAACAGAAATGAAAGAAAAATAAACACAAGAATAAATGAAGAAAACAAAATAAACAAAGTGATAACTTATATATCAGTATGGGACAAGCCTTACTCATTAAGTTTGACTACGTGAAGCTCTTCTTTCAAATGGAGAACCTTGTGGGTTATTTTAGCTTTGCTGTCACCACACTTAGGACCCATTATGAATATATTGAAGCACAAAAATTAAGTGTTTCACAGTAAGCACAAAAATAGGCACAGTATGAATACTGTCCGCGTGTTTTTATATAATCACGAAAATAACTCTGAACACTGTAGTTATTATAGTGTTATCACAAAAAAACAACTATGAATTGTTCACGGTACAATCACAGAAATGTGAGTCTATGGGTCTCTGTGTGAGTTTATGGGTCTCTTTGTGAGTCTATGGGTCTCTGTGTGAGTCTATGGGTCTCTTTGTGAGTCTATGGGTCTCTGTTTGAGTCTGTGGGTCTCTTTGTGAGTCTATGGGTCTCTTTGTGAGTCTATTGGTCTCTGGTTGAGTCTGTGGGTCTCTCTGTGAGTCTATGGGTCTCTTTGTGAGTCTATGGGTCTCTGTGTGAGTTTATGGGTCTCTGTTTGAGTCTATGGGTCTCTTTGTGAGTCTATGGGTCTCTGTGTGAATCTATGGGTCTCTGTGTGAGTCTATGGGTCTCTGTGTGAATCTATGGGTCTTTTTGTGAGTCTATGGGTCTCTGTGTGAGTCTATGGGTCTCTGTGTGAGTCTATGGGTCTCTGTGTGAGTCTATGGGTCTCTGTGTGAATCTATGGGTCTCTGTGTGAGTCTGTGGGTCTCTGTGTGAGTCTATGGGTATCTGTGATGAGTCTATGGGTCTCTGTGTGAGTCTATGGGTCTCTTTGTGAGTCTATGGGTCTCTTTGTGAGTCTGTGGGTCTCTGTGTGTGTCTATGGGTCTTTGTGTGAATCTATGGGTCTCTGTGTGAGTATATGGGTCTTTGTGTGAGTTTATGGGTCTCTTTGTGAGTCTATGGGTCTCTGTGTGATGAGTCTATGGGTCTCGCTGCGAGTCTATGGGTCTCTCTGCGAGTCTATGGGTTGTTGTGTCAGTCTATGTGTGTATGGTCAATTTCTTTCGCACCATACATAGCCAACCACACTAATCGGAGGTGTGGAGGACTGGCAACACACTAAAACCAAAAATTACTAACCTGAACTATTTTTATTTTACCACGTAAGGCAGCAGTAAGGTAGCTCGTTTTCAGAAGCGACCTGCCCACAAATGATAGCTATCTCAACGAAGCGGCTTATCATCATGTCGAAATTTACAACAGCAGCAAGCATTGTTGGGGTCGGGATTGAACCCACGACCTCCTGTATACCAGGCGATGTAGTTAACATCTCCTAGCCACACGCAAACTCCAAATGTACAGCAGGCGTTGTCAGGATCGGGATCGAACCCACGACCTTCTGTATACCAGGCGATGTAGTTAACATCTCCTAGCCACACGCAAACTCCAAATGTACAGCAGGCGTTGTCAGGGTCGGGATCGAACCCACGACCTTCGGTATACCAGGCGAGGTAGTTAACATCTCCTATCCACACGCAAACTCCAAATGTACAGCAGGCGTTGTCAGGGTCGGGATCGAACCCACGTCCTCCTGTATTCCAGGCGAGGTAGTTAACATCTCCTAGCCACACGCAAACTCCAAATAACAGCAGGCGTTGTCAGGGTCGGGATGGAACCCACGACCTTCTGTTTACCAGGCGAGGTAGTTAACATCTCCTAGCCACACGCAAACTCCAAATGTACAGCGGGCGTTGTCAGGGTCGGGATTGAACCCACGACATCCTGTATACCAGGCGAGGTAGTTAACATCTCCTAGCCACACGCAAACTCCAAATATACAGCAGGCGTTGTCAGGGTCGGGATTGAACCCACGACCTCCTGTATACCAGGCGAGGTAGTTAACATCTCCTAGCCACACGCAAACTCCAAATGTACAGCAGGCGTTGTCAGGGTCGGGATCGAACCCACGACCTTCTGTATACCAGGCGAGGTAGTTAACATCTCCTAGCCACACACAAACTCCAAATATACAGCAGGCGATGTCAGGGTCGGGATCGAACCCACGACATCCTGTATACCAGGCGATGTAGTTAACATCTCCTAGCCATACGCAAACTCCAAATGTACAGCAGGCGTTGTCAGGGTCGGGATCGAACCCACGACCTTCTGTATACCAGGCGAGGTAGTTAACATCTCCTAGCCACAAGCAAACTCCAAATATACAGCAGGCGTCAGGGTCGGGATTGAACCCACGACCTCCTGTATGCCAGGCGAGGTAGTTAACATCTCCTATCCACACGCAAACTCCAAATGTACAGCAGGCGTTGTCAGGGTCGGGATCGAACCCATGTACTCCTGTATGCCAGGCGAGGTAGTCAACATCTCCTAGCCAACGTGATGATGATGATGAGAGAGAGAGAGACGCAGACTCCAAATACACAGCAGCAGTAGACATCGTCAGGGTCAGGATCGAACCCACGACCTCCTGCACACCAGGCGAGGTAGTTAACATCTCCTAGCCAACGTGATGATGATGATGAGAGAGAGAGAGAGAGACGCAGACTCCAAATACACAGCAGCAGTAGACATCGTCAGGGTCAGGATCGAACCCACGACCTCCTGCACACCAGGCGAGGTAGTTAACATCTCCTAGCCAACGTGATGATGATGAGAGAGAGAGAGACGCAGACTCCAAATACACAGCAGAAGTAGACATCTTCAGGGTCGGGATTGAACCCACGACCTCCAGTGTACCAGGGGAGGTAGTTAACATCTCCTAGCCACTGTGATGATGATGATGAGAGAGAGACACAGACTCCAAATACACAGCAGCAGTAGACATCTTCAGGGTCGGGATTGAACCCACGACCTCCTGTGTACCAGGCGAGGTAGTTAACATCTCCCAGTCGACCAAGGTGCCCTGAACTTAACACAAAAAGCAGTTTCAAAGAAACGAGTTTGTGATGTAGAGCGCCTGGGAGCATGTCCACCACCGCTTGCGGGGTGGACGGGATGGAGTGGTGGTGAATCGACTCCACGTGTGTCGTGAGAGATAGAAACGGGCGCTGGGCGGATTGTCACATCGAAGCACTTCGATGAGCTGGCTGGAGGAGGAGGAGGAGGCCTTCATCCAGCAGTGGATTGGCCACGGCCGTGGACGATGGTTAAATTGAAACGCCTTTTGGCGTCTTCTGGTCCAACACCAATGGAGACTAGGCTCTAAGAAAAGCTGTCTCGGGTGTGGACCAATCAAATTCAAGGACAGTGCATATTATTATCAGAGTTGTCTTTTTTGTTTGCATTTTGACTGCTTGTGTTGTGGTTATTGCAAACATGATGCCTTGAATAAAGGTGTCAGTTTTTGTGCCAGTTAAAAGGGTAAAACCTATTCTTATAAATTGAAACTGCTTTAATTGCTGAGAAGGCTCTCGTGACCAACATTATCCCGAACAGGGGTAGTCAATCGGTTGGTTCCTGGGTGTCGCGTACGAATGCGTGAATATCAACGTGTCCTTTGCTCCGCCAACGCTCGGCTGGCGTGCGGTGCCGAACGAGGTCACGGATCGCTTTTTTGGTTCACGCGATGACCACGCGCACAACCACGCACACAACCACACGCACACAACCACACGCACAGCCACGCGCACAAGCACACGCACAACCACACGCACAACCACGCACACAACCACGCACACAACCACGCACACAACCACACACACAACCACACACATAACCACGCACACAACCACGCGCACAACCACGCACACAACCACACGCACAGCCACGCGCACAACCACGCGCACAACCACGCACACAACCACGCACACAACCACACACATAACCACGCACACAACCACGCGCACAACCACGCACACAACCACACGCACAGCCACGCGCACAACCACGCACACAACCACGCACACAACCACGCGCACAACCACACACACAACCACACACACAACCACGCGCACAACCACGCACACAACCACGCACACAACCACGCGCACAACCACGCGCACAACCACACGCACAACCACACACACAACCACGCACACAACCACACACACAACCACGCACACAAGCACACGCACAGCCACGCACGATACAACTTGCTGTTTTAGGGTTCGATCGTGTAACCCGCCACCACCACCACCACCCGGCACGGCCAATCGGTAACGTGCTCCGTCGCGCAAACGGAACGTGCCGCGGTTCGTTTTTACCGGCACAGCACCACGCCCGGTGGCGGGTTGCCGAGCAAATCCCGCGACATTTGCAACCCTTGAAAGAGTCCGGCGGCTGACCGCCGGCGCCGTCGGCCGGACAGACGGATTTTTCTACGGGGAGAAATCGCTCCTCCCGTTTCGTTCCTTGAATTTGCCGCTCGAGCGACGACCTCGCGGTAGCCGCCACCGCCCTTTCCCCGCTTTTCAAATCCCGTTGAACTTTAACCCCCCGCCCCCGCCCACAGCGGTGTCACAACAGTTGACCCCGTGAAGGATCACGAGCTGTCTTCTTCGGTTCTTTCGGTAAAGTCACCACCACCACGTAGAATGAGAATAAAATAATAAAATTGATAAAATAAAATGACACGATAATAATTCTCACGACGTTTCGGCCACAACACAAGCGGCCTTCATCAGGTGAAGGTGGCCGAAACGTCGCGAGAATATTGATCGCGGAATTTTATTTGATCAATTTATTATTTTATTCTCATTCTACGTGGTGGTGGTGGTGGTGGTGGAGGTGAAGGTGGTGGAGGTGGTGGTGGAGGTGGTGGAGGTGAAGGTGGTGGTGGTGGTGGTGGAGGTGGTGGTGGAGGTGGTGGAGGTGAAGGTGGTGGTGGAGGTGGTGGTGGTGGTGGTGGAGGTGGTGGTGGAGGTGGTGGAGGTGAAGGTGGTGGTGGTGGTGGCGACTTTACCGAAAGAACCAAACAAGATGAATCCTTGCAGTCACGAAAAGCTTGAAATCGAAATGATAACGAGCAGCTTTGTCGGCGACAGGGCGGCCCGGCGTCCCCATTGCCGCCGCGCCGACGCCAACACCGGCGTCCAATGAGGAACCCGGCGCCGTGTTGGGGAGACGGACGCAGCGGCGCCCGGGCGCGGTGCTGGTCACCCCCCCGCCCCCCCCCCGACCTCACGTCGTCACGTGCCAGGGTTGCCGGCCTTCACCGGCGGCCCGCCCGCTAACGGCACTCGACCCAACGGTTGTGTCCAAGGCGACGCGGGGGGGGGGGGGGCCTTCGTCTCTCGCCTCGACGCGGGATGCCGCCCCCCAAAACCCCCCCCCGAAGTGTTATGGTCAGGGACAAAAGTAGCAGCAGCAACAACAACAACAGTGGCTCTTGTTCTTCTTTGAAAGGGTTGCTGACTACCCCCCCCCTCCGCCCCCCCTAGGCTACGTCTATCATTGTCACAGTGGGGAGTGGGGGGTGTGGTTCACAATGGCCGTGTCAGATCAGACATGGCCGTGGTAGGTTCATTACGATGGCTGTGTTGGAGACAGTGATCCAGTGACACTGAGAACGTGGGGTCCATGCCCTGGGTCTGGGTGTCTTTCTGTGTCTCTCTCTGTCAGGGGGTTCATAACGGCCGTGTCAGACACACTGAGAGCCTGGGTTTATATCCTGTGTCTGGGTGTATTTCTGTGTGTCTCTCTCTCAGGGGGTTCATAACGGCCGTGTCAGAGACACTGAGAGGCTGGGTTCAAGCCCTGGGTCTGGGTGTCTCTCTCTCTCTCTCTCAGGGGGTTTATAACGGCCGTGTCAGACACACTGAGAGCCTGGGTTCATATCCTGTGTCTGGGTGTATTTCTGCGTGTCTCTCTCTCTCAGGGGGTTCATAGTGGCCGTGTCAGACACACTGAGAGTCTGGGTTTATATCCTGTGTCTGGGTGTATTTCTGTGTGTCTCTCTCTCTCAGGGGGTTCATAACGGCCGTGTCAGAGACACTCATAACCTGGGTTCAAATCCTGGGTCTGGGTGTATTTCTGTCTCTCTCTCAGGGGGTTCATAACGGCCGTGTCAGAGACACTCATAAACTGGGTTCATATCCTGTGTCTGGGTGTATTTCTGTGTGTCTCTCTCTCAGGGGGTTCATAACGGCCGTGTCAGAGACACAGAGAGGCTGGGTTCAAGCCCTGGGTCTGGGTGTCTCTCTCTCTCTATCAGGGGGTTCACGATGGCCGGGTCGGAGACACAGAGAGCCTGGGTTTAAATCCTGAGTCTGGGTGTATTTCTGTGTGTCTCTCTCTCAGGGGGTTCATAACGGCCGTGTCAGAGACACTCATAACCTGGGTTCAAATCCTGAGTTGGGGTGTATTTCTGTGTGTCTCTCTCTCTCAGGGGGGTCATGATGGTCCGTGCCAGAGACACAGAGAGCCTGGGTTCAAATCCTGGGTCTGGGTGTCTTTCTGTGTGTGTCTCTCTCAGGGGGTTCATAACGGCCGTGTCAGAGACACAGAGAGCCTGGGTTTAAATCCTGGGTCTGGGTGTCTTTCTGTGTGTGTCTCTCTCAGGGGGTTCATAACAGCCGTGTCAGAGACACAGAGAGCCTGGGTTCAAATCCTGGGTCCGGGTGTATTTCTGTGTGTCTCTCTCTCAGGGGGTTCATAACGGCCGTGTCAGACACACAGAGAGCCTGGGTTCAAATCCTGGGTCTGGGTGTATTTCTGTCTCTCTCTCAGGGGGTTCACGATGGCCGTGTCAGACACACAGAGAGCCTGGATTCAAATCTTGGGTCTGGGTGTATTTCTGTGTCTCTCTCTCAGGGGGTTAATAACGGCCGTGTCAGAGACACTCATAACCTGGGTTCAAATCCTGAGTTGGGGTGTATTTCTGTGTGTCTCTCCCTCTCTCTCTCAGGGGGGTCATGATGGTCCGTGCCAGAGACACTGATAACCTGGGTTCAAGTCCTGAGTCTGGGTGTCTTTCTGCGTGTCTCTCTTAGGGGGTTCATAACGGCCGTGTCAGAGACACAGTGCCTGGGTTCAAGTCCTGAGTCTGTCTCTCCCTCTCGCTTTGTCTCTCGGGGGACGGGGGCGGGGGTTCACAATGGCCGTGTCAGGTCCACAATTATTTGTCATCAAGAGTGACACTGACACCCTGGGCTCTAGCCCTGCGCCATGCCCCTTCAGCCCGGCAGCCGGCAAACCTGCGGCGCCTGAGCCAAGCGACGTGCCTCGCCACGGGAACCGCCGTCCGCTTGTTCACCGCGTCGCTCGTCGGCCCCAACACACACACGCCCTCCCCGCTTTAGCCAGACCTCCTCAGAGAAGGGCAGCGGTGCGATTGAAGGCTCCAGTTCTTCACCGGCCCTTTCAAATGTACCACACGTAGGTTTTTATTTTTTCCCGTCTTCCTTTTTCTCTCTCTCACTCTCTCACTGTCCAAGCCGTCACTCCCAGCTCCTTTAATTGATCCCGCACCCTGGCCGGCGCTCCCCATCGTTGCGCTGACGTCGCCCCTACCACCCACCGCACACGTGCCAGGGTGTGAACCCGTCACCCCGGTTTGCGTAGGGAGGGCGAACGTCATCAGCCGCAGCGTCTTTCACCACACAGCGATCATCACGGGGACGCCACGGTGGCTGGGAAGATGTTTACGACCTCGCCTGGTACGCAGGAGGTCGTGGGTTCGATCCCCACCCTGACGATGCCTGCTGCTGTATAGTTGGGGTCTGCATCTCTCTCTCTCATCATCATCATCACGGTGGCTATGAGATGTTGACTACCTCGTCTGGTACGCAGGAGGTCGTGGGTTCGATCCCCACCCTGACGATGCCTGCTGCTGTATATTTGGGGTCTGCATCTCTCTCATCATCATCATCATCACGGTGGCTATGAGATGTTGACTACCTCGCCTGGTACGCAGGAGGTCGTGGGTTCGATCCCCACCCTGACGATGCCTGCTGCTGTATATTTGGGGTCTGCATCTCTCTCTCTCTCATCATCATCATCATGGTGGCTAGGAGATGTTGACTCCCTTGCCTGGTACGATTATGCCTGCTGTATATGTGGAGTCTGTGTCTCTCTCTCTCACGGTTCACAGTATTTGGCTGCTAGAAATTTCCACGTGGAAAAGCCACTTCTTTGAGCTGTCATTTGTGATCACCAGGTCCCTGCTGACAGAGAGCTGCATAGCTCAGTGAGGCCTTGCCTGGTACAATAAAAATAGTTTATAGTTTTTACCATACTGCATCATGAACACACGCACAGCATTATCACCACACACAGCATCGTCACCACACAGTGTCACCACGCACACTGTCATCACCCCACAGCATCGTCACCAGACAGCATCGTCACCACGTAGTATTGGCACACACGGCATCATTGCCAAATAGCGTCATAGCAACTAGAATCATCACCACGCACAGCATCATCACCGCAGCATCATCACCGCAGCATCATCATCAATATACACGCAGCATCATCACCATATATGCAGCATCATCACCATACACGCAGCGTCATCATCACCACACAGCGTCATCATCACCTTACACACAGCATCATCACCGCAGCATCATCAACATACACACAGCATCATCACCATATACGCAGCATCATCACCATACACGCAGCGTCATCATCACCACACAGCGTCATCATCACCTTACACACAGCATCATCACCACAGCATCATCACCACAGCATCATCACCATACACACAGCATCATCACCATACACACAGCATCATCACCATACACACAGCTTCATCACCACAGCATCATCACCATACACACAGCATCATGACCACCACACACAGAATCACCACCACACAGAATCACCACCACACACACAGAATCACCACACACACACAGAATCACCACCACACACACAGAATCACCACCACACACAGAATCACCACCACCACACACAGAATCACCACCACCACACACAGAATCACCACCACACACACAGAATCACCACCACACACAGAATCACCACCACACACACAGAATCACCACCACACACAGAATCACCACCACACACAGAATCACCACTACACACAGAATCACCACACACAGAATCACCACCACACACAGAATCACCACCACACACAGAATCACCACACACAGAATCACCACCACACACAGAATCACCACCACACACAGAATCACCACCACACACAGCACTTGCCCTACAGCTGTCCCTGCGTGTGACACAGCACTTGCCCTACAGCTGTCCCTGCGTGTCACACAGCACTTGCCCTGCAAGCTGTCCCTGTGTGTCACACAGCACTTGCCCTACAGCTGTCCCTGCGTGTCACACAGCACTTGCCCTACAGCTGTCCCTGTGTGTCACACAGCACTTGCCCTACAGCTGTCCCTGTGTGACACAGCACTTGCCCTACAGCTGTTCCTGTGTGTCACACAGCACTTGCCCTACAGTTGTCCCTGTGTGTGACACAGCACTTGCCCTGCAGCTGTCCTTGTGTGTCACACAGCACTTGCCCTACAGCTGTCCCTGAGTGACACAGCACTTGCCCTACAGCTGTCCCTGCGTGTAACACAGCACTTGCCCTACAGCTGTCCCTGTGTGTCACACAGCACTTGCCCTACAGCTGTCCCTGTGTCACACAGCACTTGCCCTATAGCTGTCCCTGTGTGTGACACAGCACTTGCCCTACAGCTGTCCCTGTGTGTCACACAACACTTGCCCTGCAGCTGTCCCTGTGTGTCACACAGCACTTGCCCTACAGCTGTCCCTGCGTGTCACACAGCACTTGCCCTACAGCTGTCCCTGTGTCACACAGCACTTGCCCTACAGCTGTCCCTGTGTGTCACACAGCACTTGCCCTACAGCTGTCCCTGTGTGTCACACAACACTTGCCCTGCAGCTGTCCCTGTGTGTCACACAGCACTTGCCCTACAGCTGTCCCTGTGTGTCACACAGCACTTGCCCTACAGCTGTCCCTGTGTGTCGCACAGCACTTGCCCTACAGCTGTCCCTGTGTGTCACACAGTACTTGGCCTACAGCTGTCCCTGTGTGTCACACAACACTTGCCCTGCAGCTGTCCCTGCGTCACACAGCACTTGCCCTACAGCTGTCCCTGTGTGTGACACAGCACTTGCCCTACAGCTGTCCCTGTGTGTGACACAGCACTTGCCCTACAGCTGTCCCTGCGTGTCACACAGCACTTGCCCTATAGCTGTCCCTGTGTGTCACACAACACTTGCCCTACAGCTGTCCCTGCGTGTCACACAACACATGCCCTGCAGCTGTCCCTGTGTGTCACACAGCACTTGCCCTACAGCTGTCCCTGCGTGTCACACAGCACTTGCCCTACAGCTGTCCCTGTGTCACACAGCACTTGCCCTACAGCTGTCCCTGTGTGTCACACAGCACTTGCCCTACAGCTGTCCCTGTGTGTCACACAACACTTGCCCTGCAGCTGTCCCTGTGTGTCACACAGCACTTGCCCTACAGCTGTCCCTGTGTGTCACACAGCACTTGCCCTACAGCTGTCCCTGTGTGACACACAGCACTTGCCCTACAGCTGTCCCTGTGTGTCACACAGCACTTGCCCTACAGCTGTCCCTACGTGACACAGCACTTGCCCTGCAGCTGTCCCTGCGTCACACAGCACTTGCCCTACAGCTGTCCCTGCGTCACACAGCACTTCCCCTACAGCTGTCCCTGTGTGTCACACAGCACTTGCCCTACAGCTGTCCCTGCGTGTGACACAGCACTTGCCCTACAGCTCTCCCTGTGTGACACAGCACTTGCCCTACAGCTGTCCCTGTGTGTCACACAGCACTTGCCCTACAGCTGCCACTGTGTGTCACACAGCACTTGCCCTACAGCTGTCCCTGTGTGTCACACAGCACTTGCCCTACCGCTGTCCCTGTGTGTGACACAGCACTTGCCCTACAGCTGTCCCTGTGTGTCACACAGCACTTGCCCTACAGCTGTCCCCTTGTGTCACACAGCACTTGCCCTACAGCTGTCCCTGTGTGTCACACAGCACTTGCCCTACAGCTGTCCCTGTGTGTGACACAGCACTTGACCTACAGCTGTCCCTGTGTGTGACACAGCGCTTACCCTACAGCTGTCCCTGTGTGTCACACAGCACTTGCCCTACAGCTGTCCCTGTGTGTGACACAGCACTTGCCCTACAGCTGTCCCTGCCTCACACAGCACTTGCCCTACAGCTGTCCCTGTGTGACACACAGCACTTGCCCTACAGCTATCCCTGTGTGTCACACAGCACTTGCCCTACAGCTGTCCCTGCGTGTCACACAGCACTTGCCCTACAGCTGTCTCTCTGTGACACAGCACTTACCCTACAGCTGTCCCTGTGTGTGACACAGCACTTGCTCTACAGCTCTCCCTGTGTGTCACACAGCACTTGCCCTACAGCTGTCTCTCTGTGACACAGCACTTGCCCTACAGCTCTCCCTGTGTGTCACACAGCACTTGCCCTACAGCTGCCCCTGTGTGTCACACAGCACTTAACCTACTGCTGTCCCTGTGTGTCACACAGCACTTGCCCTACAGCTGTCCCTGCGTGTGACACAGCACTTGCCCTACAGCTGTCCCTGTGTGTCACACAGCACTTGCCCTACAGCTGTCCCTGCGTGTAACACAGCACTTGCCCTACAGCTGTCCCTGTGTGTCACACAGCACTTGCCCTACAGCTGTCCCTGTGTCACACAGCACTTGCCCTATAGCTGTCCCTGTGTGTGACACAGCACTTGCCCTACAGCTGTCCCTGTGTGTTACACAACACTTGCCCTGCAGCTGTCCCTGTGTGTCACACAGCACTTGCCCTACAGCTGTCCCTGCGTGTCACACAGCACTTGCCCTACAGCTGTCCCTGTGTCACACAGCACTTGCCCTACAGCTGTCCCTGTGTGTCACACAGCACTTGCCCTACAGCTGTCCCTGTGTGTCACACAACACTTGCCCTGCAGCTGTCCCTGTGTGTCACACAGCACTTGCCCTACAGCTGTCCCTGTGTGTCACACAGCACTTGCCCTACAGCTGTCCCTGTGTGTCGCACAGCACTTGCCCTACAGCTGTCCCTGTGTGTCACACAGTACTTGGCCTACAGCTGTCCCTGTGTGTCACACAACACTTGCCCTGCAGCTGTCCCTGCGTCACACAGCACTTGCCCTACAGCTGTCCCTGTGTGTGACACAGCACTTGCCCTACAGCTGTCCCTGTGTGTCACACAGCACTTGCCCTACAGCTGTCCCTGCGTGTCACACAGCACTTGCCCTGCAGCTGTCCCTGCGTGTCACACAACACTTGCCCTACAGCTGTCCCTGCGTGTCACACAACACATGCCCTGCAGCTGTCCCTGTGTGTCACACAGCACTTGCCCTACAAGCGAGGAGTGGTCCCGACGCTGACGCCAAAGGAGACCTTTGCTCGGGGTTTATATTTTTTTGATGATGTACCTTCTCTCCTTTGTTTGTTTTGAACCTCGAGGCTGCCCAAACAGGGCGAGGGGTTTACACCCGTGGCAAACACCACCACCCCTACCCCCCCGTGATGGTCAGAGGTCAGGGTTGGTGGGTCGCGGTCGTGATAGGGAGGGGGCACGGGCGCTGATGAAACACGGCATTGGTGTTTAGAGACGTGGTGTTTTAGAGACGTGCGTTGGGGATGATTTCTTTTCATTTTGCTGCTCTAAATGTGCACGTGTTGATGATGAGCCGCTGTACACGACACACTACACTGTGCATTGCAATACACACTACACTGTACATACTACGCTATACACTACAATGCGCTACTATACACTACTATACACTGCTATACACTACACTGCCATACACTTCACTATAGACTACATACTACATTATACACTACATACCACACTATACACTACAATACACACTACATTATACACTACTACACTATACACTACTATAGACTACACTGCCATACACTACACTATACACTACATACTACACTATACACTACAATACACTACACTGCCATACACTACACTATACACTACACGGCCATACACTTCACTATACACTAATATACACTATACACTACATACTACACTATACACTACTATACACTACACTATACACTACATACTACACTATACACTTCTATACACTACACTGCCATACACTTCACTATACACTGCATACTACACTATACACTACATACTACACTATACACTACAATACACTACACTGCCATACACTACACTATACACTACATACTACACTATACACTACAATACACACTACATTATACACTACTATACACTACACTATACACTTCTATACACTACACTGCCATACACTTCACTATACACTACATACTACACTATACACTATAATACACACTACATTATACACTACTATACACTACACTGCCATACACTACACTATACACTACATACTACACTATACACTACATACTACACTATACACTACATACTACACTATACACTACAATACACACTACATTATAAACTACTATACACTACACTGCCATACACTTCACTATACACTGCATACTACACTATACACTACAATACACACTACTATACACTACACTGCCATACATTTCACTATACACTACATACTACACTATACACTACAATCTTAAAGGGAGTGCTCCTGATCTCAGCTTGTTACCTGTATAAAAGACACCTGTCCACAGAAGCAATCAATCAATCAGATTCCAAACTCTCCACAATGGCCATGACCAAAGAGCTCTCCAAGGATGTCAGGGACAAGATTGTAGACCTACACAAGGCTGGAATGGGATACAAGACCATTGCCAAGCAGCTTGGTGAGAAGGTGACAACAGTTGGTGCGATTATTCGCAAATGGAAGAAACACAAAAGAACTGTCAATCTCCCTCGGCCTGGGGCTCCATGCAAGATCTCACCTCGTGGAGTTGCAATGATCATGAGAACGGTGAGGAATCAGCCCAGAACTACACGGGAGGATCTTGTCAATGATCTCAAGGCAGCTGGGACCATAGTCACCAAGAAAACAATTGGTAACACACTACGCCGTGAAGGACTGAAATCCTGCAGCGCCCGCAAGGTCCCCCTGCTCAAGAAAGCACATATACATGCCCGTCTGAAGTTTGCCAATGAACATCTGAATGATTCAGAGGACAACTGGGTGAAAGTGTTGTGGTCAGATGAGACCAAAATGGAGCTCTTTGGCATCAACTCAACTCGCCGTGTTTGGAGGAGGAGGAATGCTGCCTATGACCCCAAGAACACCATCCCCACCGTCAAACATGGAGGTGGAAACATTATGCTTTGGGGGTGTTTTTCTGCTCAGGGGACAGGACAACTTCACCGCATCAGAGGGACGATGGACGGGGCCATGTACCGTCAAATCTTGGGTGAGAACCTCCTTCCCTCAGCCAGGGCATTGAAAATGGGTCGTGGATGGGTATTCCAGCATGACAATGACCCAAAGCACACGGCCAAGGCAACAAAGGAGTGGCTCAAGAAGAAGCACATTAAGGTCCTGGAGTGGCCTAGCCAGTCTCCAGACCTTAATCCCATAGAAAATCTGTGGAGGGAGCTGAAGGTTCGAGTTGCCAAACGTCAGCCTCGAAACGTTAATGACTTGGAGAAGATTTGCAAAGAGGAGTGGGGCAAATCCCTCCTGAGATGTGTGCAAACCTGGTGGCCAACTACAAGCAACGTCTGACCTCTGTGATTGCCAACAAGGGTTTTGCCACTAAGTACTAAGTCATCTTTGCAGAGGGCTCAAATACTTATTTCCCTCGTTAAAATGCAAATCAAGTTATAACATTTTTGACATGCGTTTTTCTGGATTTTTTGTTGTCATTCTGTCTCTCACTGTTCAAATAAACCTACCATTAAAATTATAGACTGATCATTTCTTTGTCAGTGGGCAAACGTACAAAATCAGCAGGGGATCAAATGCTTTTTTTCCTCACTGTATCTCCCATCACCACTCTATCTCCCATCACCACTCTATCTCTCATCACCACTCTATCTCCCATCACTATCTCTCATCACCACTCTATCTCTCATCACCAATCTATCTCTCATCACCACTCTATCTCCCATCACCAATCTATCTCTCACCACTCTATCTCTCATCACCACTCTATCTCCCATCACTATCTCTCATCACCAATCTATCTCTCATCACCACTCTATCTCCCATCACCAATCTATCTCTCACCACGCTATCTCTCACCACTCTATCTCCCATCACTATCTCTCATCACCACTCTATCTCTCATCACCAATCTATCTCCCATCACCACTCTATCTCCCATCACCAATCTATCTCTCACCACTCTATCTCTCATCACCACTCCATCTCCCATCACTATCTCTCATCACCAATCTATCTCTCATCACCACTCTATCTCCCATCACCAATCTATCTCTCACCACTCTATCTTCCATCACAACTCTATCTCCCATCACCACTCTATCTCTCATCACTATCTCTATCTCTCATCACTATCTCTCATCACTATCTCTCACCACTCTATCTCCCATCACCACTCTATCTCTCATCACCACTCTATCTCTCATCACTATCTCTATCTCTCATCACTATCTCTCATCACTATCTCTCATCACCACTCTATCTCTCATCACCACTATCTCTCATCACTATCTCTCATCACCACTCTATCTCCCATCACCACACTATCTCCCATCACTATCTCCCATCACCACTCTATCTCTCACCACACTATCTCTCTTCACCACTCTATCTCCCATCACTATCTCTCATCACCACTCTATCTCCCGTCACTATCTCTCATCACCACTCTATCTCACATCACCACTCTATCTCTCATCACTATCTCTCACCACCACTCTATCTCCCATCACCACTCTATCTCCCATCACCACTCTATCTCTCATCACTATCTCTCACCACTCTATCACTCATCACCACTCTATCACTCATCACCACTCTATCTCTCATCACTATCTCTCACCACTCTATCTCTCATCACCAATCTATCTCTCATCACTATCTCCCATCACCACTCTATCTCTCACCACTCTATCTCTCATCACCACTCTATCTCTCACCAATCTATCTCTCATCACCACTCTATCTCTCACCAATCTATCTCTCATCACTATCTCCCGTCACTATCTCTCATCACCACTCTCTCTCTCTCATCACTATCTCTCATCACCACTCTATCTCTCATCACTATCTCTCATCACCACTCTATCTCACATCACTATCTCTCATCACTATCTCTCATCACCACTCTATCTCTCATCACCAATCTATCTCTCATCACTATCTCCCATCACCACTCTATCTCTCACCACTCTATCTCTCATCACCACTCTATCTCTCACCAATCTATCTCTCATCACTATCTCCCGTCACTATCTCTCATCACCACTCTCTCTCTCTCATCACTATCTCTCATCACCACTCTATCTCTCTTCACTATCTCTCATCACCACTCTATCTCACATCACTATCTCTCATCACTATCTCTCATCACCACTCTATCTCACATCACTATCTCTCATCACCACTCTATCTCTCATCACCACTCTATCTCTCATCACCACTCTATCTCTCATCACTATCTCTCATCACCACTCTATCTCTCATCACCACTCTATCTCCCATCACCACTCTATCTCTCATCACTATCTCTCATCACTATCTCTCATCACCACTCTATCTCTCATCACCACTCTATCTCTCATCACTATCACTCATCACCACACTATCTCTCATCACCACTCTATCTCTCATCACCACTCTATCTCTCATCACTATCTCTCAACACTATCTCTCACCACTCTATCACTCATCACCACACTATCTCTCATCACTATCTCTCATCACCACTCTATCTCTCATCACTATCTCTCAACACTATCTCTCACCACTCTATCACTCATCACCACACTATCTCTCATCACTATCTCTCATCACCACTCTATCTCTCATCACTATCTCCCATCACCACTCTCTCTCATCACCACTCTATCTCTCATCACTATCTCTCATCACCACTCTATCTCTCATCACCACACTATCTCCCATCACCACTCTATCTCTCATCACTATCTCTCATCACCACACTATCTCCCATCACCACTCTATCTCCCATCACTATCCCTCATCACTCTCTCTCATCACCACTCTATCTCCCATCACTATCTCTCATCACCACACTATCTCTCATCACCACTCTATCTCACATCACTATCTCTCATCACTATCTCTCATCACCACTCTATCTCACATCACTATCTCTCATCACCACTCTATCTCTCATCACCACTCTATCTCTCATCACCACTCTATCTCTCATCACTATCTCTCATCACCACTCTATCTCTCATCACCACTCTATCTCCCATCACCACTCTATCTCTCATCACTATCTCTCATCACTATCTCTCATCACCACTCTATCTCTCATCACCACTCTATCTCTCATCACTATCACTCATCACCACACTATCTCTCATCACCACTCTATCTCTCATCACCACTCTATCTCTCATCACTATCTCTCACCACTCTATCACTCATCACCACACTATCTCTCATCACTATCTCTCATCACCACTCTATCTCTCATCACTATCTCTCAACACTATCTCTCACCACTCTATCACTCATCACCACACTATCTCTCATCACTATCTCTCATCACCACTCTATCTCTCATCACTATCTCCCATCACCACTCTCTCTCATCACCACTCTATCTCTCATCACTATCTCTCATCACCACTCTATCTCTCATCACCACACTATCTCCCATCACCACTCTATCTCTCATCACTATCTCTCATCACCACACTATCTCCCATCACCACTCTATCTCCCATCACTATCCCTCATCACTCTCTCTCATCACCACTCTATCTCCCATCACTATCTCTCATCACCACACTATCTCTCATCACCACTCTATCTCCCATCACTATCTCTCATCACTATCTCTCATCACCACTCTATCTCTCATCACTATCTCTCATCACCACTCCATCTCCCATCACTATCTCTCATCACCAATCTATCTCTCATCACCACTCTATCTCCCATCACCAATCTATCTCTCACCACTCTATCTTCCATCACCACTCTATCTCCCATCACCACTCTATCTCTCATCACTATCTCTATCTCTCATCACTATCTCTCATCACTATCTCTCACCACTCTATCTCCCATCACCACTCTATCTCTCATCACCACTCTATCTCTCATCACTATCTCTATCTCTCATCACTATCTCTCATCACTATCTCTCATCACCACTCTATCTCTCATCACCACTATCTCTCATCACTATCTCTCATCACCACTCTATCTCCCATCACCACACTATCTCCCATCACTATCTCCCATCACCACTCTATCTCTCACCACACTATCTCTCTTCACCACTCTATCTCCCATCACTATCTCTCATCACCACTCTATCTCCCGTCACTATCTCTCATCACCACTCTATCTCACATCACCACTCTATCTCTCATCACTATCTCTCACCACCACTCTATCTCCCATCACCACTCTATCTCCCATCACCACTCTATCTCTCATCACTATCTCTCACCACTCTATCACTCATCACCACTCTATCACTCATCACCACTCTATCTCTCATCACTATCTCTCACCACTCTATCTCTCATCACCAATCTATCTCTCATCACTATCTCCCATCACCACTCTATCTCTCACCACTCTATCTCTCATCACCACTCTATCTCTCACCAATCTATCTCTCATCACCACTCTATCTCTCACCAATCTATCTCTCATCACTATCTCCCGTCACTATCTCTCATCACCACTCTCTCTCTCTCATCACTATCTCTCATCACCACTCTATCTCTCATCACTATCTCTCATCACCACTCTATCTCACATCACTATCTCTCATCACTATCTCTCATCACCACTCTATCTCTCATCACCAATCTATCTCTCATCACTATCTCCCATCACCACTCTATCTCTCACCACTCTATCTCTCATCACCACTCTATCTCTCACCAATCTATCTCTCATCACTATCTCCCGTCACTATCTCTCATCACCACTCTCTCTCTCTCATCACTATCTCTCATCACCACTCTATCTCTCTTCACTATCTCTCATCACCACTCTATCTCACATCACTATCTCTCATCACTATCTCTCATCACCACTCTATCTCACATCACTATCTCTCATCACCACTCTATCTCTCATCACCACTCTATCTCTCATCACCACTCTATCTCTCATCACTATCTCTCATCACCACTCTATCTCTCATCACCACTCTATCTCCCATCACCACTCTATCTCTCATCACTATCTCTCATCACTATCTCTCATCACCACTCTATCTCTCATCACCACTCTATCTCTCATCACTATCACTCATCACCACACTATCTCTCATCACCACTCTATCTCTCATCACCACTCTATCTCTCATCACTATCTCTCAACACTATCTCTCACCACTCTATCACTCATCACCACACTATCTCTCATCACTATCTCTCATCACCACTCTATCTCTCATCACTATCTCTCAACACTATCTCTCACCACTCTATCACTCATCACCACACTATCTCTCATCACTATCTCTCATCACCACTCTATCTCTCATCACTATCTCCCATCACCACTCTCTCTCATCACCACTCTATCTCTCATCACTATCTCTCATCACCACTCTATCTCTCATCACCACACTATCTCCCATCACCACTCTATCTCTCATCACTATCTCTCATCACCACACTATCTCCCATCACCACTCTATCTCCCATCACTATCCCTCATCACTCTCTCTCATCACCACTCTATCTCCCATCACTATCTCTCATCACCACACTATCTCTCATCACCACTCTATCTCACATCACTATCTCTCATCACTATCTCTCATCACCACTCTATCTCACATCACTATCTCTCATCACCACTCTATCTCTCATCACCACTCTATCTCTCATCACCACTCTATCTCTCATCACTATCTCTCATCACCACTCTATCTCTCATCACCACTCTATCTCCCATCACCACTCTATCTCTCATCACTATCTCTCATCACTATCTCTCATCACCACTCTATCTCTCATCACCACTCTATCTCTCATCACTATCACTCATCACCACACTATCTCTCATCACCACTCTATCTCTCATCACCACTCTATCTCTCATCACTATCTCTCAACACTATCTCTCACCACTCTATCACTCATCACCACACTATCTCTCATCACTATCTCTCATCACCACTCTATCTCTCATCACTATCTCTCAACACTATCTCTCACCACTCTATCACTCATCACCACACTATCTCTCATCACTATCTCTCATCACCACTCTATCTCTCATCACTATCTCCCATCACCACTCTCTCTCATCACCACTCTATCTCTCATCACTATCTCTCATCACCACTCTATCTCTCATCACCACACTATCTCCCATCACCACTCTATCTCTCATCACTATCTCTCATCACCACACTATCTCCCATCACCACTCTATCTCCCATCACTATCCCTCATCACTCTCTCTCATCACCACTCTATCTCCCATCACTATCTCTCATCACCACACTATCTCTCATCACCACTCTATCTCCCATCACTATCTCTCATCACTATCTCTCATCACCACTCTATCTCTCATCACTATCTCTCCGACGACGCTCACGGAGAGGTTTCTGTCCCCTTTGTCCTCCTCCTCCTCCTCCACAGATGGCTCGGCGTGGATCGACTGTGGAACGGAGGTACCGGTGGAACATCGCCCCCTCACGCTCCCCGGCAGACAGGGACACAGTCAATCGCTGAGACGTTACGTGTCGAACGTGGGGGTTTACGTGTACCTCACGCTGATCCACACACGCACACACACCGACTCACACGCTGACTCACACACTGACTGACACACACACGCACACACACACATTGACTCACACACTGACTCATACACTGACTCACACACTGACTCACTCACTCACACACACACACTGACTCATACACTGACTCACACACACACACACACTGACTCACACACTGACTCACACACACACACACTGACTCACACACTCACCCACACACACACACTGACGCACACACACACCGACTCACACACTGACCCACACACTGACTCACACACTGACTCACACACACACTGACTCACACACTGACACCCACACAAAGATAAAGATCCCCCATATAGCCTTAACAGACTGTGGAACGGAGGTACCGGTGGAACATCGCCCCCTCACGCTCCCCGGCAGACAGGGACACAGTCAATCGCTGAGACGTTACGTGTCGAACGTGGGGGTTTACGTGCACCCCACGCTGATCCACACACGCACACACACCGACTCACACGCTGACTCACACACTGACTGACACACTGACTCACACACTGACTCACACACTGACTCACACACTGACTCACACACTGACTCATACACTGACTCACACACACACTGACTCACACACACGCACACACACACACATTGACTCACACACTGACTCATACACTGACTCACACACTGACTCACTCACTCACACGCACACACACACACACTGACTCATACACTGACTCACACACACACACACTGACTCACACACTGACTCACACACACACACACTGACTCACACACTCACCCACACACACACACACTGACGCACACACACACCGACTCACACACTGACCCACACACTGACTCACACTGACTCACTCATCACTCATCACCACTCTATCTCACATCACCACTCTATCTCACATCACTACTATACACTACACTTCTACACACTACACTTCTACACACTAAACTACTACACACTACACTACGATACACTACACTGCTATTCACTACACTACTATACACTACTAGACACTACACTACTATACACTACACTACTATACACTACACTACTATACACTACACTACTAGACACTACACTACTAGACACTACACTACTAGACACTACACTTTCCACTGCACTGCTATACACTACACTACTATACACTACACAACTACACTACACAACTACACTATACACTACACTATACACCACTACTACACACTACACTATACACTACACTATGCACTACACTACTACACACTACACTACTACACGATACTACTACACACTATACACCACTACTATACACTACACTACTACACATTACACTACTATACATTACACTATACACGACACTACTATACACTACACTATACACTACACCACATACTACACTACTATATACCACTACTATACACTACACTATACACTACACCACATACTACACTACTGTACACTACACTACTACACACTACACTGTGCACGGCACTACTATATACTACACTACGATGCACTGCACTGTACACTACACTACTATGCACTCCACTACTACACACTACACTATACTACCACACACTATACACTGCATACTACACTACACTATACACCACTACTACACACTACACTATACACGACACTTACTATAAACTACACGCTACACTACACTACTATGCACTACACTACTACACACTACATACTACACTACACTATACACGACACTTACCATACACTACACTACTATACACCACTACTATACACTACACTACTACACGCTACACTATACTACGACACACTATACACTGCATACTACACTACACTATACACGACACTTACTATACACTACACTCCTATACACTACACTACTACACATTACACTATACACTCCACTACTACACTACTACACACTACACTACGACACACTATACACTGCATACTACACTATACACTACACGCTACACTACACTCGTAGCTAATCGGCGCGTTGTTCACTCGACAAACCCTCCTGGCTGTGTCGAGCGATGGAGGCTCACGACACAACATTTACACTTACGCGATGTGACCCGTTGAAAAAGCACCCTCGCTCGCGAATTCATGTTCTTTGGGTCTTTCGGCAAAAGTCACGTGGCTGGAAATAATACAATTAAAAAAGTAATGAAAATAATTTTTTTTTAAAACGAACCAACAAAACTCACAGCGGCCGGGCGACCTTCCGTGCTGCGATTTTTTGGTCCTTGTTTTTAAAAACAAAAAAATTGTAAATTTCCAACTCAAAACCGCGTGGATTCATTTGTTTGGTTTCCTTCGGGAAAGCCGCGTAGGTAGACAAAATTAAAATAAAATAAAAATTTTAAAAAAATTTTTTAAAAAAAAATTTCTGCGGAACGAGACCGCTTGCGTCGCGATTGAGACGTCGTGGTGTTTTTTTTAAGTCGTCGTTATGTTATTTTTATTTTATTTTTTATCTTCTTCAATTGTCTCGGCAGCGGGCGTTGCAGCGCGTGGGTGTGGCCATCTACCGCTGCCTGGACTGGGGCGTCCACGACGACGAGGAGAGGGAGCTCAGCCCGGCCCTGGAGCGTCTCATCGAGGGCATGACCTGCGGCGCCAGCGGCCCCGGCCGCCACCCGGCCGCGGCGGCGGCCGCGGCCGGGGCTCGCGGGCCGCTCCATTCGGGCGGCGGGGGTGGCGGTGGTGTGAAGGTGAGCGAGTGACGGAGCGAGTGAGAGAGCGAGTGACAGAGCGAGTGACAGAGCGAGTGACAGAGCGAGTGACGGAGCGAGTGACAGAGCGAGTGACGGAGCGAGTGAGAGAGCGAGTGAGAGAGCGAGTGACAGAGCGAGTGACGGAGCGAGTGAGAGAGCGAGTGACAGAGCGAGTGACAGAGCGAGTGACGGAGCGAGTGACGGAGCGAGTGACGGAGCGAGTGACGGAGCGAGTGACGGAGCGAGTGACGGAGCGAGTGACAGAGCGAGTGACGGAGCGAGTGACAGAGCGAGTGAGAGAGCGAGTGAGAGAGCGAGTGACAGAGCGAGTGACAGAGCGAGTGACAGAGCGAGTGACGGAGCGAGTGACGGAGCGAGTGACGGAGCGAGTGACAGAGCGAGTGACGGAGCGAGTGACAGAGCGAGTGAGAGAGCGAGTGAGAGAGCGAGTGAGTGTGCGAGCGACAGAGCGAGTGACAGAGCGAGTGACAGAGCGAGTGACAGAGCGAGTGACGGAGCGAGTGACGGAGCGAGTGACGGAGCGAGTGACGGAGCGAGTGACGGAGCGAGTGACGGAGCGAGTGACAGGCGAGTGACAGAGCGAGTGACAGAGCGAGTGATAGGCGAGTGACAGAGCGAGTGACAGAGCGAGTGACGGAGCGAGTGAGAGAGCGAGTGAGAGAGCGAGTGAGTGTGCGAGCGACAGAGCGAGTGACAGAGCGAGTGAGAGAGCGAGTGAGAGAGCGAGTGAGAGCGCGAGAGAGCGAGTGAGAGAGCGAGTGAGAGAGCGAGTGAGAGAGCGAGTGAGAGAGCGAGAGAGCGAGTGAGAGAGCGAGTGATGGAGCGAGTGACAGAGCGAGTGACAGGCGAGTGACAGGCGAGTGACAGAGCGAGTGACAGAGCGAGTGACAGGCGAGTGACAGGCGTGTGACAGGCGAGTGACAGGCGAGTGACAGAGCGAGTGACAGAGCGAGTGACAGAGCGAGTGAGAGAGCGAGTGAGAGAGCGAGTGAGAGAGCGAGAGAGCGAGTGAGAGAGCGAGTGAGAGAGCGAGTGAGAGAGCGAGTGAGAGAGCGAGAGAGCGAGTGACAGAGCGAGTGACAGAGCGAGCGACAGAGCGAGTGACAGGCGTGTGACAGGCGAGTGACAGGCGAGTGACAGAGCGAGTGACAGGCCTGTGACAGGCGAGTGACAGGCGAGCGACAGGCGAGTGTCAGGCGAGTGACAGAGCGAGCGACAGGGCGAGTGACAGGCGAGTGACAGAGCGAGTGACAGGCGAGTGACAGGCGAGTGACAGGCGAGTGACAGGCGAGTGACAGAGCGAGTGACAGGCGAGTGACAGAGCGAGTGACAGGCGAGTGACAGGCGAGTGTCAGGCGAGTGACAGAGCGAGCGACAGGGCGAGTGACAGGCGAGTGACAGAGCGAGTGACAGGCGAGTGACAGGCGAGTGACAGGCGAGTGACAGGCGAGTGACAGAGCGAGTGACAGAGCGAGTGACAGGCGAGTGACAGAGCGAGTGACAGAGCGAGTGACAGGCGAGTGACAGGCGAGTGACAGGCGAGTGTCAGGCGAGTGACAGGCGAGTGACAGGCGAGTGACAGGCGAGTGACAGAGCGAGTGACAGGCGAGTGACAGAGCGAGTGACAGGCGAGTGACAGAGCGAGTGACAGGCGAGTGACAGAGCGAGTGACAGGCGAGTGACAGGCTCGTGACAGCGAGTGACAGGCGAGTGACAGGCGAGTGACAGAGCGAGTGACAGGCGAGTGACAGGCGAGTGACAGGTGAGTGTCAGGCGAGTGACAGGCGAGTGACAGGCAAGTGACAGAGCGAGTGTCGAGCGAGTGACAGAGCGAGTGACAGGCGAGTGACAGGCGAGTGACAGAGCGAGTGACAGAGCGAGTGACAGGCGAGTGACAGAGCGTGTGACAGGCGAGTGTCAGGCGAGTGACAGAGTGAGTGACAGGCGAGTGACAGGCGAGTGACAGAGCGAGTGACAGGCGAGTGACAGAGCGAGTGACAGAGCGAGTGACAGAGCGAGTGACAGAGCGAGTGACAGGCGAGTGACAGGCGAGTGACAGGCGAGTGTCAGGCGAGTGACAGAGCGAGTGACAGAGCGAGTGACAGGCGAGTGACAGAGCGAGTGACAGAGCGAGTGACAGGCGAGTGACAGAGCGAGTGACAGAGCGAGTGACAGATCGAGTGACAGAGCGAGTGACAGAGCGAGTGACAGAGCGAGCGACAGAGCGAGCGACAGAGCGAGTGACAGGCGAGTGACAGAGCGAGTGACAGAGCGAGTGACAGGCGAGTGACAGAGCGAGTGACAGAGCGAGTGACAGGCGAGTGACAGAGCGAGTGACAGAGCGAGTGACAGAGCGAGTGACAGAGCGAGTGACAGGCGAGTGACAGGCGAGCGACAGGCGAGTGACAGAGCGAGTGACAGAGCGAGTGACAGGCGAGTGACGAGCGAGTGACAGAGCGAGTGACAGGCGAGTGACAGGCGCGTGACAGGCGAGTGATAGGCGAGTGACAGAGCGAGTGACAGGTGAGTGACAGGCCCGTGACAGGGTGCCAGGCGCGTGCCAGGCCCGTGACAGGCGAGTGACAGGTGGGTGACAGAGCGAGTGACAGGCGAGTGACAGAGCGAGTGATAGGCGCGTGACAGAGCGAGTGACAGAGCGAGTGACAGGCGAGTGACAGAGCGAGTGTCAGAGCGAGTGACAGAGCGAGTGACAGAGCGAGTGACGGAGCGAGTGACAGGCCCGTGACAGGTGAGTGACAGGCGAGTGACAGGCGAGTGTCAGGCGAGTGACAGGCGAGTGACAGAGCGAGTGTCAGGCGAGTGACAGAGCGAGTGACAGGCGAGTGACAGGCGAGTGACAGAGCGAGTGACAGAGCGAGTGACAGAGCGAGTGACAGGCGCGTGACAGAGCGAGTGTCAGGCGAGTGACAGGCGAGTGTCAGGCGCGTGACAGGCGAGTGACAGGCCCGTGACAGGCCCGTGGCAGGCAAATGACAGGCGAGTGACAGGCGAGCAACAGGCGAGTGACAGGCGCGTGCGTGTCTGTCCGCGTAGCGGCGGTGTGTCAGCGGTTAGCGCCAGCGCGCTGCGAGCCCGGCCGCCCGACTTCGATTCCCGCTCACGGCCATCAACACCACCAGGCGACGATCATCTGAACCGGTGCTGGGCCCTCCCCTAGGTCGACTCGGCCTCGAACGGGTTACCTGGCGCTGCGGTGTGCAGTTGTAAACGTCGCCACTGGGGAGACAAAGGCGGCCGGGCGTGGTGCTGGCCACCCACTAGGGCTGATCGATGAATCGATTTCAAATCGATTTTTTTTGCGATTTGAAAAGCCCCTCTTACTTTTCGATTTAAAGCTTAAAAAAGTCACCACCACCACCACGTAGAATGAGAATAAAATAATAAATTGATAAAATAAAATAACACAGTAAAATTCTCACGACGTTTCGGCCACAACACAAGCGGCCTTCATCAGGTGAAGGGACGAGACTGTCTGTCTGGAGGACAGCGCTGGAGCCAAGCTTGGCTGTGTTCGCTCCAGCGCTGTCCTACCAGACAGTCTCGTCCCCTTCACCTGATGAAGGCCGCTTGTGTTGTGGCCGAAACGTCGTGAGAATTATTATCGTGTTATTTTATTTTATCAATGTATTATTTTATTCCCATTCTACGTGGTGGTGACTTTACCGAAAGAACCAAAGAAGATGAATCATTGCAGTCACAAAAGCTTTAAATCGAAATTTAACCGCCTCTACGGGGAGGGATTCCACACATCCTTAAGATCATTCAACAGACTTCGGGATAAGAAGGCTCAACTAATCGAGTCTCTCACCTTTCTGAAGAGATGCCGCGACTCTAAGCTTAAAGGCCGTGATCTGAACGTGGCTCTTTCACTCCAGCGCTGTCCTACCAGACAGTCTCGTCCCTTTCACCTGATGAAGGCCACTTGTGTTGGTGGCCGAAACGTCGTGAGAATTTTATTGTGTTATTTTATTTTATCAATTTATTATTTTATTCTCATTCTACGTGGTGGTGACTTTACCGAAAGAACCAAAGAAGATGAATCCCTATTACTTCCTTATTGGAATTGTTTTATTTTTGTATTATTATTCTAACTTTATTTATTTAACTTAACAATTGTTTCATGTTTGATTGTTCGATTTCAATGAAAACATTTTAATAAGTACACGTTGGAAGCAATTCATAACTTTTAGGTTCTCATCCAGGCATTAGAATATACATAGCGGTTAATATGTTGACGGTATCACGTGGTGATGCCGCATCCCGTGTTTTAAATCTAAAATGTAATCGCAAATCAAACCGCAATCGAAATATCTGTCAGAAAAATCGCAATTAGATATTTTCCCCAAATCGTTCGGCCCTACCACCCACCCCCTCGTGGGCCGGCCTTCACAGGTGCTGCTACTCGCTAACAGCACTTGCCCCAACAGTCTGTTATAGGCTATCGGGGGGAGCTTTGTATTTATAGTATAATAATCATCACCATCAGTCAGGGTCTGTCCACTGCTGGATGAAGACCTCCAACAAAGCATCACCATCATCATCACCACCACCACCATCATCACTACCACCACCATCATCACCATCATCACCACTATAATCACCATCACCACCACCATCACTATCAACATCATCACCACTATAATCGCCATCATCATCACCATCATCACCACTATAATCACCATCATCACCATCATCACCATCATCATCACCACCATCATCACCATCATCACCATCACCACCACCATCATCACCATCACCACCACCATCATCACCATCATCACCACTATAATCACCATCATCATCACCACCATCATCATCACTACCACCATCATCACCATCATCACCACTATAATCACCATCACTATCAACATCATCACCACTATAATCACCATCATCATCACCACCATCATCATCATCATCACCACCACCATCATCACTACCACCATCATCACCACCATCACTACCACCATCATCACCATCATCATCACCATCATCACCATCACTACCACCATCATCACCAACATCACCATCATCATCACTATAACCACCACCATCACCACCATCATCACTGCTACCAACATCACCATCATCACCACTATAATCACCACCAAACATCACCATCACTAACACCATCATCACCATCACCACCACCACCACTATAATCACCATCATCACCACCACCAATATCACCACCATCATCACTACCACCATCATCACCATCACCACCACTATAATCACCACCATCATCACCATCACTGCCACCAACATCACCTCACCTGAAGTTCCGTCTCCGTGTGGTTCTACAATCCTGCTCGGTGTCAAGAGCTACTGCACGGCACGGGCATGCATTGCCTCCGGGTCTGAGCACGTGCACAACATTCGGCGTTTGTTGGACAACGGGAAGTAGCCTTACTTTTGATCGCAAGGTTTGACCGCGACACGCATGGGTGAAGTTAAATAAGACCCTTGAAAAACACGGACATTGCTTGGCACCAGCCGGCAAGACCAGTAACGCTGTTTACAGATCGTGTGTGGTATATCTTGTGTATGCAACACGTGGTGTTTACAATGTGTATAACGTATACCGTTGTGTGTGGTGTGTGGTGTGTGATAACGATAATTGCTCGTGTTTAAACCCTGCAGACCATGCTGCACACTGGAACGGTCCATTCATTGCCTGCAAATGGGGGTGCAGAGGAGAAACCTCCTGCTGAGGGAAATGGAACAGCCCATCACCACGAGCAGAGAGAGGGCAGCACTTATACCATCAGCCAAGTCGTGGCGGTAAGGAAGCCCCTGCCTCCGACACGGCCACTATGAACCCCCTGAGAGGGAGAGAGAGAGACACCCAGACCTAGGGCTTGAACCCAGCCTCTCAGTGTCTCCGACACGGCCATTATGAACCCCCTGATAGAGAGAGAGACACCCAGACCCAGGGCTCGAACCCAAGCTCTCAATGTCTCCGATATGGCCATCGTGAACCTCCTGATAGAGAGAGGGAGAGAGAGACACCCAGACCCAGGGCTTGAACCCAGGCTCTCAGTGTCTCTGACACGGCCATTATGAACCCCCTGATAGAGAGAGAGACACCCAGACCCAGGGCTCGAACCCAGGCTCTCAGTGTCTCCGACACGGCCACTATGAACCCCCTGATAGAGAGAGAGACACCCAGACCCAGGGCTGGAACCCAGCCTCTCAGTGTCTCCGTCACAGCCATTATAAACCCCCTGATAGAGAGAGACACCCAGGGCTCGAACCCAGGCTCTCAGTGTCTCCGACACGGCCATTATAAACCCCCTGATAGAGAGACACCCAGACCCAGGGCCCGAACCCAGGCTCTCCGCGGCTCCGTGGTCTGCGTGGTGCAGGTGTGCGTGGCTCGCGTGCGGAGTCCGGATCACCCCGAGCGTCACTACTCGGCAGTGCTGCACTCCCTCTACCTGCACGCCACCGACAAGCGGAGCTTTGTGGCCAGCGTGCAGGTAACTGCGCGCCGGGCCCCGTCGGTCGCGGCTATTACAAGGACAAAACCCCCATAGGGGCGTACGGAGACCCATAGAGGGGACACATAGAGTCACATGGAGACCCATAGTCACATGGAGACACATGGAGATACATGGAGACCCATAGTCACATGGAGACACATAGAGTCACATGGAGACCCATAGTCACATGGAGACACATAGAGATACATGGAGACCCATAGTCAGATGGAGACACATAGAGATACATGGAGACCCATAGAGGAGACACATAGAGTCACATGGAGACCCATAGTCACATGGAGACACATAGAGATACATGGAGACCCATAGTCACATGGAGACACATAGAGATACATGGAGACCCATAGAGGAGACACATAGAGTCACGTGGAGACCCATAGTCACATGGAGACACATAGAGATACATGGAGACCCATAGAGTCACGTGGAGACACATAGAGTCACATGGAGACCCATAGTCACATGGAGACACATAGAGATACATGGAGACCCATAGTCACATGGAGACACATAGAGTCACATGGAGACCCATAGTCACATGGAGACACATAGAGATACATGGAGACCCATAGTCACATGGAGACACATAGAGTCACATGGAGACCCATAGTCACATGGAGACACATAGAGATACATGGAGACCCATAGTCACATGGAGACACATAGAGTCACATGGAGACCCATAGAGTCACGTGGAGACACATAGAGATACATGGAGACCCATAGTCACATGGAGACACATAGAGATACATGGAGACCCATAGTCACATGGAGACACATAGAGTCACATGGAGACCCATAGTCACATGGAGACACATAGAGATACATGGAGACCCATAGTCACATGGAGACACATAGAGTCACATGGAGACCCATAGTCACATGGAGACACATAGAGATACATGGAGACCCATAGTCACATGGAGACACATAGAGTCACATGGAGACCCATAGAGTCACGTGGAGACACATAGAGTCACGTGGAGACCCATAGTCACATGGAGACACATAGAGATACATGGAGACCCATAGTCACATGGAGACACATAGAGTCACGTGGAGACCCATAGTCACATGGAGACACATAGAGATACATGGAGACCCATAGTCACATGGAGACACATAGAGTCACGTGGAGACCCATAGTCACATGGAGACACATAGAGATACATGGAGACCCATAGTCACATGGAGACACATGGAGATACATGGAGACCCATAGTCACATGGAGACACATAGAGTCACATGGAGACCCATAGTCACATGGAGACACATAGAGATACATGGAGACCCATAGAGGAGACACATAGAGATACATGGAGACCCATAGTCACATGGAGACACATAGAGATACATGGAGACCCATAGTCACATGGAGACACATAGAGATACATGGAGACCCATAGTCACATGGAGACACATAGAGATACATGGAGACCCATAGTCACATGGAGACACATAGAGATACATGGTGACCCATAGAGTCACATGGAGATGCATGGAGATACACGGAGATGCATAGAGATACATAGAGATACATGGAGACCCATAGAGTCGCGTGGAGATGCATGGAGATACGCAGAGATGCATAGAGATACATGGAGACCCATAGAGTCACGTGGAGATACATGGACACCCATAGAGATACATGGACACCCATAGGAATACATAGAGATACATAGAGATGCATAGAGACCCATGGAGTCACATGGAGATACATGGAAATACATAGAGATACATAGAGATGCATAGAGACCCATAGCGTCACATGGAGATACATGGAAATACATAGAGATACATAGAGACCCCGGGTTCGTAGTGCAGTGCGCTAACCACCCCACTAAGTGACGGTGACGTCACCACATCACGCCACACTCAGGGGGTTCGCTTGATGCATCCACTGGGGTCTATGTGAGCAGTCTATGGGTCTCTGTGTGGTGAGTCTATGGGTCTCTGTGTGGTGAGTCTATGGGTCTCTGTGTGGTGAGTCTATGGGTCTCTGTGTGATGAGTCTATGGGTCTATGTGAGCAGTCTATGGGTCTCTGTGTGGTGAGTCTATGGGTCTCTGTGTGGTGAGTCTATGGGTCTCTGTGTGGTGAGTCTATGGGTCTCTGTTTGGTGAGTCTATGGGTCTCTGTGTAGTGAGTCTATGGGTCTCTGTGTAGTGAGTCTATGGGTCTCTGTGTAGTGAGTCTATGGGTCTCTGTTGTGTTAGTCTCTGGGTCTCTGTGTAGTGAGTCTGTGGGTCTCTGTGTGGTGAGTCTATGGGTCTCTGTGTGGTGAGTCTGTGGGTCTCTGTGTGATGAGTATATGGGTCTCTGTGTGGTGAGTCTATGGGTCTCTGTGTAGTGAGTCTATGGGTCTCTGTGTGGTGAGTCTGTGGGTCTCTGTGTGGTGAGTCTATGGGTCTCTGTGTGGTGAGTCTATGGGTCTGTGTGATGAGTCTATGGGTCTCTGTGTAGTGAGTCTATGGGTCTCTGTGTGATGAGTCTATGGGTCTCTGTGTGGTGAGTCTATGGGTCTCTGTGTGCTGAGTCTGTGGGTCTCTGTGTGATGAGTCTATGGGTCTCTGTGTGGTGAGTCTGTGGGTCTCTGCTGTGTGAGTCTATGGGTCTTTGTTGTGTTAGTCTCTGGGTCTCTGTGTAGTGAGTCTATGGGTCTCTGTGTGGTGAGTCTATGGGTCTCTGTGTGGTGAGTCTATGGGTCTCTGTGTGGTGAGTCTATGGGTCTCTGTGTGGTGAGTCTATGGGTCTCTGCGTGATGAGTCTATGGGTCTCTGCTGTGTGAGTCTATGGGTCTCTGTGTGGTGAGTCTATGGGTCTCTGTGTAGTGAGTCTATGGGTCTCTGTGTGGTGAGTCTATGGGTCTCTGTGTGGTGAGTCTATGGGTCTCTGCTGTGTGAGTCTGTGGGTCTCTGCTGTGTGAGTCTATGGGTCTCTGTTGTGTTAGTCTCTGGGTCTCTGTGTAGTGAGTCTGTGGGTCTCTGTGTGGTGAGTCTATGGGTCTCTGTTGTGTTAGTCTATGGGTCTCTGTGTGGTGAGTCTATGGGTCTCTGTGTAGTGAGTCTATGGGTCTCTGTGTAGTGAGTCTATGGGTCTCTGTTGTGTTAGTCTCTGGGTCTCTGTGTAGTGAGTCTATGGGTCTCTGTGTGGTGAGTCTATGGGTCTCTGTGTGGTGAGTCTATGGGTCTCTGTGTGGTGAGTCTATGGGTCTCTGTGTGGTGAGTCTATGGGTCTCTGTGTGGTGAGTCTATGGGTCTCTGCTGTGTGAGTCTATGGGTCTCTGTTGTGTTAGTCTCTGGGTCTCTGTGTAGTGAGTCTATGGGTCTCTGTGTGGTGAGTCTATGGGTCTCTGTGTGGTGAGTCTATGGGTCTCTGTGTGGTGAGTCTGTGGGTCTCTGTGTGGTGAGTCTATGGGTCTCTGTGTGGTGAGTCTATGGGTCTCTGTGTAGTGAGTCTGTGGGTCTCTGTGTGGTGAGTCTATGGGTCTCTGTGTGGTGAGTCTATGGGTCTCTGTGTGGTGAGTCTATGGGTCTCTGTGTGGTGAGTCTATGGGTCTCTGTGTGGTGAGTCTATGGGTCTCTGTGTGGTGAGTCTATGGGTCTCTGTGTGGTGAGTCTATGGGTCTCTGTGTGGTGAGTCTATGGGTCTCTGTGTGGTGAGTCTATGGGTCTCTGTGTGGTGAGTCTATGGGTCTCTGTGTGGTGAGTCTGTGGGTCTCTGTGTGGTGAGTCTATGGGTCTCTGTGTGGTGAGTCTATGGGTCTCTGTGTAGTGAGTCTGTGGGTCTCTGTGTGGTGAGTCTATGGGTCTCTGTGTGGTGAGTCTATGGGTCTCTGTGTGGTGAGTCTATGGGTCTCTGTGTGGTGAGTCTATGGGTCTCTGTGTGGTGAGTCTATGGGTCTCTGTGTGGTGAGTCTATGGGTCTCTGTGTGGTGAGTCTATGGGTCTCTGTGTAGTGAGTCTATGGGTCTCTGTGTGGTGAGTCTATGGGTCTCTGTGTGGTGAGTCTATGGGTCTCTGTTTAGTGAGTCTGTGGGTCTCTGTGTACTGAGTCTATGGGTCTCTGTGTGGTGAGTCTATGGGTCTCTGTGTGGTGAGTCTATGGGTCTCTGTGTGGTGAGTCTATGGTTCTCTGTGTGGTGAGTCTATGGGTCTCTGTGTGGTGAGTCTATGGGTCTCTGTGTGGTGAGTCTATGGGTCTCTGTGTGGTGAGTCTATGGGTCTCTGTGTGGTGAGTCTATGGGTCTCTGCTGTGTGAGTCTATGGGTCTCTGCTCTGTGAGTCTATGGGTCTCTGCTGTGTGAGTCTATGTGTCTCTGTGTGGTGAGTCTATGGGTCTCTGTGTAGTGAGTCTATGGGTCTCTGTGTGGTGAGTCTATGGGTCTCTGTGTGGTGAGTCTGTGGGTCTCTGTGTGGTGAGTCTATGGGTCTCTGTGTGGTGAGTCTATGGGTCTCTGTATAGTGAGTCTGTGGGTCTCTGTATAGTGAGTGCATGCGTCTCTGTGTGATGAGTCTATGGGTCTCTGTGGAGAGTCTATGGGTCTCTGTGTGGTGAGTCTATGGGTCTCTGTGTGGTGAGTCTATGGGTCTCTGTGTGGTGAGTCTATGGGTCTCTGTGTGGTGAGTCTATGGGTCTCTGTGTAGTGAGTCTATGGGTCTCTGTGTGGTGAGTCTATGGGTCTCTGTGTGGTGAGTCTATGGGTCTCTGTTTAGTGAGTCTGTGGGTCTCTGTGTACTGAGTCTATGGGTCTCTGTGTGGTGAGTCTATGGGTCTCTGTGTGGTGAGTCTATGGGTCTCTGTGTGGTGAGTCTATGGTTCCATGTGTGGTGAGTCTATGGGTCTCTGTGTGGTGAGTCTATGGGTCTCTGTGTGGTGAGTCTATGGGTCTCTGTGTGGTGAGTCTATGGGTCTCTGTGTGGTGAGTCTATGGTTCTCTGTGGAGTGAGTCTATGGGTCTCTGCTGTGTGAGTCTATGGGTCTCTGCTGTGTGAGTCTATGTGTCTCTGTGTGGTGAGTCTATGGGTCTCTGTGTGGTGAGTCTATGGGTCTCTGTGTGGTGAGTCTATGGGTCTCTGTGTAGTGAGTCTGTGGGTCTCTGTGTAGTGAGTCTATGGCTCTCTGTGTGGTGAGTCTATGGCTCTCTGTGTGGTGAGTCTATGGGTCTCTGTGTGGTGAGTCTATGGGTCTCTGTGTGGTGAGTCTATGGGTCTCTGTGTGGTGAGTCTATGGGTCTCTGTGTGGTGAGTCTATGGGTCTCTGTGTGGTGAGTCTATGGGTCTCTGTGTGGTGAGTCTGTGGGTCTCTGTGTGGTGAGTCTATGGGTCTCTGTGTGGTGAGTCTATGGGTCTCTGTGTGGTGAGTCTGTGGGTCTCTGTGAGTGAGTCTATGGGTCTCTGTGTGGTGAGTCTATGGGTCTCTGTGCGGTGAGTCTATGGGTCTCTGTGTGGTGAGTCTATGGGTCTCTGTGTGGTGAGTCTGTGGGTCTCTGTGTGGTGAGTCTATGGGTCTCTGTGTGGTGAGTCTATGGGTCTCTGTGTGGTGAGTCTGTGGGTCTCTGTGAGTGAGTCTATGGGTCTCTGTGTGGTGAGTCTATGGGTCTCTGTGTGGTGAGTCTGTGGGTCTCTGTGTGGTGAGTCTATGGGTCTCTGTGCGATGAGTCTATGGGTCTCTGTGTGGTGAGTCTGTGGGTCTCTGTGTGGTGAGTCTATGGGTCTCTGTGCGATGAGTCTATGGGTCTCTGTGTGGTGAGTCTGTGGGTCTCTGTGTGGTGAGTCTATGGGTCTCTGTGCGATGAGTCTATGGGTCTCTGTGTGTGTATGCATGGTGAACTTCTTCCGCACCAGCGTATGTAGCCAACCGTGCTCATCGGTCACGAACTTAGTCACGAGTCGTGACCCAGACCAGTGCCAGTCTCAGCAGAGGCTGCTGCCCGCTCGTAGCTCTTGCCCCCTAGAGCCTGTGCAGGCTACATGGTGGGGTCGGGAACCTTTGTCTTTGTCTGTCGATGTGCTCCACGGTGGCTAGGGCACGTTAACTCCCTCGCCTGGTACGCAGGGGGTCGTGGGTTCCATCCCGACCCCTGACGATGCCTTCTTCTGCTGTATAATTGAAGTCTGCGTCTTTCTCTCGCTCATCATCATTACGGTGGCTAGGAGACGTTAACTCCCTCGCCTGGTACGCAGGAGGTCGTGGGTTCCACCACCATCATCATCACGGTGGTTAGGAGATGTTGACTCTCTCGCCTGGTACACAGGAGGTCGTGGGTTCCACCACCATCATCATCACGGTGGCTATGAGATGTTGACTACCTCGCCTGGTATACAGGAGGTCGTGGGTTCCACCACCATCATCACGGTGGCTAGGAGATGTTGACTACCTCGCCTGGTATACAGGAGGTCGTGGGTTCCACCACCATCATCACGGTGGCAAGGAGATGTTGACTACCTCGCCTGGTACACAGGAGGTCGTGGGTTCCACCACCATCGTCATCACGGTGGCTATGAGATGTTGACTACCTCGCCTGGTATACAGGAGGTCGTGGGTTCCACCACCATCATCACGGTGGCTATGAGATGTTGACTACCTCGTCTGGTATACAGGAGGTCGTGGGTTCCACCACCATCATCACGGTGCCTAGGAGATGTTGACTACCTCACCTGGTATACAGGAGGTCGTGGGTTCCACCACCATCATCATCACGGTGGCTAGGAGATGTTAACTACCTCGCCTGGTACACAGGAGGTCGTGGGTTTTCCACGCGATGATGATGATGATGATATCAGCCACTTTGTTGAGCCGCTATCATTTGTAATGGCCCAGCTCAGCGGGACCTCACCTGGTTAAAATAAAAAAAAAAATGTTTTTTAGTCGATGGGTCTACGTATCTCTGTGGATCTCTATGCGTCGGCACGGCAACCGGGTTGATGGCGTCGTCGGCACGGCAACCGGGTTGATGGCGATGTTGCTGATGCTCGTGGGATGCGCTTTGTCATCTCCTTCCACTCCGCGCCCCGTAGAATCTGAAGAGAATCGAGGCGAACGACACCTTCGCCAACGCCCACCGGGGACCAGGTGGCGCTTGCCAGCAAAATACGCGGGTGAAATCACACGCGCACGCACACGCACACACGTGCACGCACACACATGCACACACACGCACACACACGCACACACACGCGCGCACACACACACGCATGCACATCACGCACGCACATACACACACACACGCACGTACGCACATGCACACACATGCACACACGCACGCACGCACGCACACACACACACGCACACACACGCACACACACACGCGCACGCACACACACGCGCACACGCACGCACAAGCACATGCACACACACAACAACAACAACCGCCATTCGCCACTAAGTGGCGGTGACGTCACCACGACGCTTGTGCCAGGCTATGTGCACCCTGAGGCCACGTGAAGTGTCGAACGCCCGCTGGCAGGAGGTCACGAGGCAGACCCAGGTGCCACGGGTCGACTGACTGAGATGACTGGCCGATGCACCACCTGTGCCCCCTACTGTGCCATCCTGCTGTGCTTTAGCCACCCGGCGCTCCGCTCGTTGTTGTGAGCGTCGCTCCTCCGCCCTCCGTTGTTGTTGGAGGGCGACTGCCTCCAACTGCCCAGTAGCGGCGTCCTTCACGAGCCTCCTCCACAGAGGCCGATCTTGACACCGCTGGTACCAGTCATCGGCAAGTCCACTCAGCTCCACGTCCTCCTGTACCACATCACTCCATCTCTTCTCTAGCCCGTGCCGCGCCCGCTTAGCCCCCTCAATCCGGCCAAACAAAAGCTGTTTCGGCATGCGGTGGCTGGGCATGCGGGCTACATGACCCAGCCATCGCAGCCTTGCCTGCCGGAGGAGCTCACCGATGGGACCCTGCCCAGATCTTTCAAGGATTTGTGAGCTCCTCACACAATCCAGTCTGGTTAAACCCAGGATGGATCGTAGGCAGGCCAGCCTAAATGTTTCTAACCGGCGAAGATGTTCCATTAGGGGGGTCCACGTTTCGCAAGCGTAGAGAAGGGAGGGAATGACCGTGACCGAGAAGACCTGAAGCTTAGTGCGGAGCGACAGACCAGGTAGCTTCCACACAGTGTTACGCAACCGATGAAAAGATATTGCCGCTCGATTGATTCGGAGTGAGACCTCTGCTGTTAAACTGGAGCCAGTCATAAGCACACTGCCCAGTTATGGGAAACTCTCCACTCTCTCCACAACTGCCCCATCACCGATTGGGAGTTGTGGGGGTGGAGTGTCCGATGGTACAAAATACCCAGGCAGGTGCTTAGTTTTGGTGGGGCTGATGGTAAGGCCCCCCCTGTTAGTGGCACGCTCCAGTCTCAGCAGCAGCGTCTCCAACTCCTCCTCTGACTGAGCAGCTATTACCAAATCATCAGCATACATAACGTGGTTGAGCAATAGGGAGCCATCCCTTGACCGCACCCGGGCATCGATCAGCCTCCCATTATATCTGTACCAAATGGAGATTCCCCCGGTACAGCTATTGAAGGCTTCACGAACTACGTGGTCAAAATAGATGTTAAATAATGTGGGAGCCAGAGGACATTCCTGTCGCACCCCAAGGTGTACAGGGAATGGCACACACACACGCACACACATGCACACGCACGTACGCACATGCACACACACGCACACACGGACGCAAAGATCCCCCGTGTAGCCTTAACAGGCTGTTAGGGGCAAGTGCTGTTGGCGAGCATCACCTTGTGAAGGCCGGAACGGGACGCACGAGGGGGGTGGGTGGCCGGCGCCACGCCCGGCCGCCTTTGTCTCTCCCCGAGTGGCCGCGTTCACTACTGAGGCTGAGTCGACCTAGGCGATGCCCAAAGGCAAAGGTGCCCCATGTGTAGCCTTCAGCGGACGTGTTGGGGCAAGCGCTGTTTAGCAGCGAGTAGCGGCGCTGATGAAGGCCGGCACTGCGGGCACACGACGGGGTGGTGGGTGGCCAGCACCACGCACGCCCGTCCGCCTTTGTCTCCCCCCAGTTGGTGGTGTGGGGAGAGTGGGGGGGTGAGTGAGTGAGTGAGTGGGGGGTGAGACCCTTGACAGCTTCTCCCGCTCACTGCCGCCTTTGTCGCCCCCCCAGGACCGAGCGTGGGCGAGCGTCATGGAGGAGCTCGGTGGTGGTGGTGGTGGAGTCCGGCTGAGGAAGGCGGAGTGCGGGGGGAAGGCTCCCACCGGCGCGACGCCCTTCAGGCTGACGCCCTTCGAGATGCTGCTGCGGGACATCGCCCTCCGCAGGTTCACCCTCAAGCCCACCCCGGTAGCGTGGCTCACGTCCGGCGAATTAGCGCGCATGGGCGGGTGGGCGGGTGGGTGGTTGAGTGAGTGGATGGGTGGTTGAGTGAGTGAGTGACTGGATGAGTGGTTGAGTGAGTGAGTGACTGGGTGAGTGTATGAGTGGGTGAGTGGTTGAGTGAGTGAGTGACTGCATGAGTGGTTGAGTGAGTGAGAGACTGAGTGGGTGAGTGGGTGAGTGGTTGAGTGGGTGAGTGACTGGATGAGTGGTTGAGTGGGTGAGTGACTGGATGAGTGGTTGAGTGAGTGAGTGAGTGACTGGTTGAGTGGGTGAGTGACTGGGTGAGTGACTGGGTGAGTGAGTGAGGCTGACGCCCTTCGAGATGCTGCTGCGGGACATCGCCCTCCGCAGGTTCACCCTCAAGCCCACCCCGGTAGCGTGGCTCACGTCTGGCGAATAGCGCGCATGGGCGGGTGGGTGGTTGAGTGAGTGGATGGGTGGTTGAGTGAGTGAGTGACTGGATGAGTGGTTGAGTGAGTGACTGGGTGAGTGTATGAGTGGGTGAGTGGTTGAGTGGGTGAGTGACTGGATGAGTGGTTGAGTGAGTGAGTGAGTGACTGGATGAGTGGTTGAGTGAGTGAGTGACTGGATGAGTGGTTGAGTGGGTGAGTGGTTGAGTGGGTGAGTGGTTGAGTGGGTGAGTGACTGGATGAGTGGTTGAGTGAGTGAGTGAGTGACTGGATGAGTGGTTGAGTGAGTGAGTGACTGGGTGAGTGGTTGATTGAGTGAGTGACTGGGTGAGTGGATGAGTGAGTGACTGGTTGAGTGAGTGAGTGACTGGATGAGTGGTTGAGTGAGTGAGTAACTGGATGAGTGGTTGAGTGAGTGAGTGACTGGGTGAGTGGATGACTGGATGAGTGGATGACTGGATGAGTGAGTGACTGGGTGAGTGGTTGAGTGAGTGAGTGACTGGGTGAGTGGATGAGTGGATGAGTGAGGACTGGGTGAGTGGTTGAGTGAGTGACTGGGTGAGTGGTTGAATGAGTGACTGGGTGAGTGGATGAGTGGATGAGTGAGGACTGGGTGAGTGGTTGAGTGAGTGACTGGGTGAGTGGTTGAATGAGTGACTGGGTGAGTTGATGAGTGGATGAGTGAGGACTGGGTGAGTGGTTGAGTGAGTGACTGGTTGAGTGAGTGAGTGACTGGGTGAGTGGTTGAATGAGTGAGTGACTGGGTGAGTGTATGAGTGTATGAGTGGTTGAGTGGGTGAGTGACTGGATGAATGGTTGAGTGAGTGAGTGACTGGGTGAGTGGTTGAGTGAGTGAGTGACTGGGTGAGTGGTTGAGAGTGAGTATCCAGGTGGTTTTGGTGAGTGGACTCACGGCCCGCTCTCCCCGTCTGTGAAGCACAGCGGCGGGGCCCTTCCCCCTCGTCGCGGTCACCGTGCAGCGCTAGGAGCTTGCTCGTTAGCGACGACGACGATTAGCGACGACCACGATTAGCGACGACGTTTAGCGACGACGATGAAATGACCGCCCGGGGCCTCGTCACCTCCTCGTTCTCGTAGGCGCCTCAACGGTGCCGTGGCTCGTGGGGAAGCGCTCACGACCAGTCCCTGGACTACATCAGGTCACGTCCCGCGCTCAAACCGGTGAGCCTCGTCTGACCGATTGTGGTGGTGGTGGTGGTGATGGTGATGATGATGGTGGTGATGATGATGTAGTTGGTGGTGGTGGTAATGATGATGATAATGGTGGTGGTTGCGGTGGTAGTGATGATGATAGTGTTGGTAGTGGTGGTGGTGATGATGATGAGTGTGTTGGTAGTGGTGGTGGTGGTAATGATGATAATGACCGTGGTGGTTGTGGTGGTAGTGATGATGATGATGATGATAGTGTTGGTAGTGGTGGTGGTGATGATGGTGGTGGTAGTGATGATATTGATGGTGGTGTTGATGGTGTTGATGGTGGTGTTGCTGACGGTGATGGTAATGGTAGTGATGATAATGACGGTAGTGATGGTGGTGATGGTGGTGATTGTGGTATCACTGACGGTGATGGTGGTGATGGTGGTGTTGCTGACGGTGATGGTGGTGGTGTTGCTGACGGTGATGGTGGTGGTGTTGCTGACGGTGATGGTGGTGGTGTTGCTGACGGTGATGGTGGTGATGATGATGATGATAATGGAGGTGGTGTTGATGATGATGATCATGGTGGTGGTAGTGATGATGATAATGGTGTTGGTGGTGGTGATGATGATGGTGTTGGTGGTGGTGGGTGATCTAAATTGGAATTGGCTAAACCCGCCGGCCGTGGCCACAAATTTTTGCAGATTAAGTTAACCTGTTTCAATTAATAAATGTCCCCACAAGACCCAACCTAAAAAATCCGGGACAGTCATCTCTGCTTGACGTCCTATTGACAAATGCCCCTCACAATTTCACACTGACTGGTGTTCTGGGTAATAACCTTAGTGATCACTCCTTCATTTTTGGGGTGAGATCATCAGCCAGACCCAAAGCCCCCCCTAAACTGGTTTACAAGCACTCTATGAGACACTTCAGCACTCAGGCATTTACTAATGATGTGCTTCACTCGGATCTTGACAAGGTCTGCGATATCCCTAACCTGACTACGGCTTGGGAGACCTTCAGGTACACGTTTCTCCAAATTCTTAACTAACATGCTCCGTTGGTTAGATTTAAAACTAAAGGCAACCACCCACCATGGTTTGATCCTTTCATTACAAAGCTCATGAAAACTAGGGACAAGGCTTGGGCATGTGCTCAGAAAAGTAATTTGGTCAATGACTGGCTAGAATACAGGATTTTAAGGAATAAATGCGTCAAGAAAATACGGCATGCAAAAAATGCCTATTTTTCCTCCACTCTCCTGGAATCACATTCGAAATGCCAGGATGTACTGGAAAACAATCAAATGTATCAAAAAGGCATCCAAAACAGACAATCTGCCCGTTGAGCTTCACCGAAATGGGGGAATATTTTTCAGATCCCCAAAAAATAGTTGACAATTTTAACCTTCATTTTTCTGAAGCTGGTAATCTTTTTGATAATGTATTGGGAGTCAACCTTACTCATGCAAATTACTACACCAGTGTCCAAACATTAAACGAATTTAGTTTCCAGCCAATCCACGAAAGTAATGTTCTGAAACAACTGCCCTACCTCAAAGGGTCCTCCTCTACCGGAGCAGATGCAACAAACTGTTGGTCACCTGATGTACAAACCTATAGCCCATATTTTCAACCTGTCCATCAAAGAAGCATCAGTTCCTCTAGAATGGAAACATTCCTATGTCCGTCCACTTCACAAAGGGGGCCCTAAAGATGATCCAAATAACTACCGACCTATCTCAATTTTGTCCCCGTTGATGAAAATTTTTGAAAAATTATTGAACTACCAAATTAGTAGTTTCCTGTCCATCAACAATCTACTACATCTAAAACAATCTGGGTTCCGAAAAAAAATACAGCACCACATCTGCTGCATTAGACTCTCTGAATCACATTTACAGTAGCCTTGATAATAAGCAGTACTGTGCCTGTCTTTTTCTAGACCTGTCCAAAGCTTTTGATACAGTAGACCACAACACCCTGCTGGGTAAACTAAGTTGCCTCGGTTTTTCCGAAAACGCAGTAAAATGGTTTCAAAATTACCTCTTTTCTCGCACCCAAATTGTATTCACAGATGGTTGGAGGTCAAACAGTGTTAAGATAACAAAAGGGGTTCCACAGGGTTCCATCCTCGGCCCCCTCTTGTTCTCTCTTTATGTCAATGACTTTGGCACTGACCTGGATCATTCCAGGGTAAATCTTTTTTTGCAGATGACACGATACTGATTACTGCTGGCCGCTCTCCGGATGACGTGATTGCTAAGCTGCAGGGTGATTTTAACAAACTACAACATCAGCTAGTTGCTCTTAAACTAGTCCTGAATACCTCCAAAATCAAGGTGCTATGCTTCTCACCGGGACTAAAGCAGGAAGTTATTTTTCCCCAATTACATTCCTTAAATAATTATCAAATAGAGCAAGTTAAGATCTATAAGTATCTTGGGGTCATCCTGGATTCAAAACTGAATTTTGAAGATCACACTGATTATATTGGTAAAAAGACAAAAATAAAAATTGGTTTTCTGTATCGACACAAGCACTGCTTCCCCCCAATGTTCCGTTTGGAATTGATAAAAGCTACCATACTGCCTCTACTTGACTACTGTGACATCGTGTATAAATCAGCCCCAAGTACTGCACTGAAGAAGCTTGATTCCATCTATCACTCGGCCTTAAGATTTGCATTGAACTGCCCATATAGGACTCACCACTGTGATCTCTACATTGGGTCAAACTTAACATCTCTTAATGTTCGACGGATTGTGCACCAGATCTTATTTATTCACGATGTACTTACAAAAAAATCCGCAGACTACCTGCTGGATCTCCTCTCTGTTTCAAAGAACAAATTTGACCTCAGGTCTTGGCTCATTTACCAGCTTCACATTCCTTATTGCCGTACAAATACTGGAGGAAGGGCCTTTGCTATTGATGCCCCCAGGGTCTGGAATGCTATTGCCAATAAACGGCAACTTGAATCACTACCTATGAGATCTTCTCTCAAAACTGCTCTAGAGGAGTTGTACACCCCTAGCTGCCACTGCTATTCATTGGCGTAAAATAAAATAAAATGTTTCGCTCCGGATGACGCTGCAAAGTATTATCTGTATTTCGATTTAGCGTGCTGATCTTAAAGGTGCATTGAAACATTTGGTACTCCGACTGATGCTTCTGTTGTTGTGGAGTAACTCATGCAGCCAGCTATGGCTCTAGGGTTTGGTGGTACATGTTATTTATGTAGTTTATTGTAAAAAAAAATTCGGTCACAGTCCCTATGATCACTGTTACGTTGCAATTATGGCTTTATTTTTTGGTGATTTTCGAAAAGTTTTTTGGTTTGGACATGTTTGTTTTGTTGTAGTACCGAGTTAGACTGACGGGCCTAAATCTAAGTTTTCTTGTAGTTGTTGTTGTTTGATTTGCATCCCACTGGGAGTTTTTGCACACAGCGTTGGTGTACGGTGCTTTTTTCTGGAATTTTTTGCTGTTTTTATTCATGGATTTTCTGTTTGCACAGTCAACACGTAGTCACTTTAAGATGTTTATCTTGTCCGTGTTTTAGTTTTTTTGTTTGTTGTGGTTGCACCCGATTCAAGAGCCGAATGGCTCACAGGGCTCGATACCAAAATAAATTAACTGCAAACTGAAACTGAAATGATGATGATAGCGAATGTGGTGATGATGGTGTTGGTGGTGTTGATGGTGTTGATGGTGTTGATGGTGGTGTTACTGCCGGTGATAGTGGTGGTAATGGTAGTGATGATAATGATGGTGGCGATGGTGGTGATTTGTGGTGTCACTGGCGGTGATGGTGGTGTTGCTGATGGTGGTGATGGTGGTGGTGATGTTGCTGATGGTGGTGATGGTGGTGTTGCTGATGGTGGTGATGGTGGTGATGTTGGTGTTGGTGATGGTGGTGATGGTGGTGTTGCTGATGGTGGTGATGGTGGTGTTGCTGATGGTAGTGATGGTGGTGATGGTGATGTTGGTGATGTTGATGGTGGTGTTACTGCCGGTGATGGTGGTGGTAATGGTAGTGATGATAATGATGGTGGTGATGGTGGTGACTTGTGGTGTCACTGGCGGTGATGGTGGTGTTGCTGATGGTGGTGATGGCGGTGATGTTGCTGATGGTGGTGATGGTGGTGATGGCGGTGATGGTGGTGTTGCTGATGGTGATGGTGGTGGTGATGGTGGTGTTGCTGATGGTGGTGATGGTGGTGATGGTGGTGATGGTGATGTTGCTGATGGTGGTGATGGTGGTGATGGTGGTGATGGTGGTGTTGCTGATGGTGGTGATGGTGGTGATGTTGGTGATGTTGGTGATGGTGATGTTGGTGATGTTGGTGATGTTGGTGATGGTGCAGGCCTGGCAGAGGCGCCTCTCGGCCTCCCAGCCTCGCGAGCGCAGCGCCAGGGAGAAACTCCTGGCGGACATCTGCAAGGGTACGACCTTGAGGCCTCTGTCAGCGTCCGTCCCATCGCCCCCATCGTCCGTCCCATCACCCCCATCGCCTGTCCCATCACCCCCATCGCCTGTCCCATCACCGCCATCGTGTGTCTCATCACTCCCATCCTCTGTCTCATCACTCCCATCGTCTGTCTCATCACCGCCATCGCCTGTCTCATCACTCCCATCGCCTGTCCCATCACTCCCATCGTGTGTCTCATCACCTCCATCGTCCGTCCCATCACTCCCATCGCCTGTCCCATCACTCCCATCGCCTGTCCCATCACCGCCATCGCCTGTCCCATCGCTCCCATCGTCCGTCCCATCACTCCCATCCTCTGTCTCATCACCGCCATCGTGTGTCTCATCACTCCCATCGCCTGTCCCATCACTCCCATCGCCTGTCTCATCACCCCCATCGTGTGTCCCATCACTCCCATCGTATGTCTCATCACCCCCATCGTGTGTCCCATCACTCCCATCGTGTGTCTCATCACCCCCATCGTCTGTCTCATCACCCCCATCGTCTGTCCCATCACCCCCATCCTCTGTCTCATCACCCCCATCGTCTGTCCCATCACCGCCATCGCCTGTCTCATCACTCCCATCGTCTGTCCCATCACCCCCATCGTCTGTCCCATCACCGCCATCGCCTGTCCCATCACCCCCATCGCCTGTCCCATCACCCCCATCGCCTGTCCCATCACCGCCATCGTCTGTCTCATCACTCCCATCGTGTGTCTCATCACTCCCATCGTCTGTCTCATCACTCCCATCGTCTGTCTCATCACTCCCATCGTGTGTCTCATCACTCCCATCGTCTGTCTCATCACCCCCATCGTGTGTCCCATCACTCCCATCGTCTGTCTCATCACCTCCATCGTGTGTCCCATCACCCCCATCGTGTGTTTCATCACTCCCATCGCCTGTCTCATCACTCCCATCGCCTGTCCCATCACCCCCATCGTGTGTCTCATCACTCCCATCGCCTGTCTCATCACTCCCATCGTCTGTCCCATCATCCCCATCGTCTGTCTCATCGCCACCATCGCCTGTCCGGGAGACAAGACGTCCATCGATGGGACGGTCGCGCTGCAGCACCGAACCCAAGCGGGAGGTGAGTGGGAAGGAGGAGGCGTGGTAGTGGGGGGGGCCTAATGCAGTGGGTGGGTGAGCGGGTGGGTGGGTGGGTGAGCGGGTGGGTGAGCGAGTGGGTGAGCGAGTGGGTGGGCGGGTGAGTGGGTGGGTGAGTGGGTGGGTGAGTGGGTGGGTGGGTGAGTGAGTGGGTGGGTGGGTGAGCGGGTGGGTGGGTGAGCGGGTGGGTGAGCGGGTGGGTGGGTGGAAGCGTGAATGAGCAGGTGGGTGAGTGGCTGAGCGGGCGGGCGGAGTGGGTGAGCGGGTGGGTGAGCGGGTGGGTGAGCGGGTGGGTGAGTGGGTGAGCGGGTGGGTGAGCGGGTGGGTGAGCGGGTGGGTGAGCGGGTGGGTGAGTGGGTGAGCGGGTGGGTGAGTGGGTGAGCGGGCGGATGAGTGGGTGAGCGGGCGGGTGAGTGGGTGAGCGAGTGAGTAGGAGGGTGAGTGGGTCAATGGATGAGTGGGTGAGCGGGAGGGTGGGTGACTAAATGGGCAAGTGATGATGATAGTGATGACGCGATGCCGTTTTCACCACCACCACGATCACCACCATCCACACAACCACCACCACAACCACCACGACCACCACCACAACCACCACCACAACCACCCACACAACCACCACACAACCACCACAACCACCACGACCACCACCATCCACACAACCACCACCATAACCACCACGAACATCACCACCACCCACACAACCACCACCAAAACCACCACGACCACCACCACCACACAACCACCACCATAACCACCACGAACATCACCACCACCCACACAACCACCACCACAACCACCACGACCACCACCACACAACCACCACCATAACCACCACGAACATCACCACCCACACAACCACCACCACAACCACCACGACCACCACCACCCACACAACCACCACGACCACCACCACAACCACCACGACCACCACCACCCACACAACCACCACCCACAACCACTACCACAACCACCACCCACACAACCACCACCCACACAACCACCACCCACACAACCACCACCCACACGACCACCACCACAACCACCACCACGACCACCACGACCACCACTACGACCACCACCACAACCACCACCACGACCACCACCACGACCACCACCACGACCACTACTACGACCACCACCCCACACAGTTTGCCCACTCGCTGGAGACGCTGACGCTCACCCTGGAGGACGTCTCCTCCATACGCAAGGTCCTCTCCTGCGCCGAGCTCGACCTCCACTGCAGGGACCGCGGCCGCTTTGCCCTCCTGGACAATGGCAAGGTGCCACGCCCCCCACACACACAGCTAGGTGCCACGCCCCCCCCCCCACACACAAGGCAAGGTGCCACGCCCCCCCCACACACACAGGGCACGGTGGTACCACGCCCCCACACAGGGCACGGTGGTGCCACACCCCCCACACACACAGGGCACTGTGGTGCCACGCCCCCCACGCACACAGGGTACGGTGGTGCCACGCCCCCACACACACAGGGCACGGTGGTGCCACGCCCCCCCCACACAGCGCACGGTGGTGATACGCCCCCCCACACACAGGGCACGCTGGTACCACGCCCCCCACGCACACAGGGCACGGTGGTGCCACGCCCCCACACACAGGGCACCGTGGTGCCACGCCCCCACACAGGGCACGGTGGTGCCACGCCCCCCCCCCACACACAGGGCACGGTGGTGCCACGCCCCCCCACACAGCGCACGGTGGTGCCACGCCCCCACACACAGGGCACCGTGGTGCCACGCCCCCACACAGGGCACGGTGGTGCCACGCCCCCCCCCCCACACACAGGGCACGGTGGTGCCACGCCCCCCCACACAGCGCACGGTGGTGCCACGCCCCCCCACACACAGGGCACGGTGGTACCACGCCCCCCACGCACACAGGGCACGGTGGTGCCACGCCCCCACACACAGGGCACCGTGGTGCCACGCCCCCCACACACACAGCATGGTGCCACGCCCCCCCACACACAGCATGGTGCCACGCCCCCCCCACACACACAGCATGGTGCCACGCCCCCCCACACACACAGCATGGTGCCACGCCCCCCCACACACACACACACGGCAATGTGCCACGCCCCCCCACACACAGCATGGTGCCACGCCCCCCACACACACACACAAGGCAATGTGCCACGCCCCCCCACACACAGCATGGTGCCACGCCCCCCACACACACAGGGCAAGGTGCCACGCCCCCCCCACACACAGGGCAAGGTGCCACGCCCCCCCCACACACAAGGCAATGTGCCACGCCCCCCCCCACACACAGCATGGTGCCACGCCCCCCACACACACACAGCATGGTGCTACGCCCCCCACACACACACAAGGCAATGTGCCACGCCCCCCCACACACAGCATGGTGCCACGCCCCCCCCACACACAGCATGGTGCCACGCCCCCCACACACACACAGCATGGTGCTACGCCCCCCCACACACACACAGCATGGTGCTACGCCCCCCCCCCCCCACACACAGCATGGTGCCACGCCCCCAACAGTGTAGTAGCAGTAGTAGTAGCAATAACAGCAGTAGTAGCAATTACAGCAGCAGTAGTAGCAGTAGTAGTAGCAGCCGTAGTAGCAATAACAGCAGCAGTAGCAGCAGCAGTAGTAACAGTAGTAGTAGCAGTTGTAGCAGTAACAGCCAGCAGTAGTAGCAGTAACAGCAGCAGTAGTAGTAGCAGCAGTTGTAGCAGTAACAGCAGCAGTAGTAGTAGCGGCAGCAGGAGTAGCAGTAACAGTAGCAGCAGTAGTAGTAGCGGCAGCAGTAGTAGCAGTAACAGTAGCAGCAGTAGTAGCGGCAGCAGTAGTAGTAGTAGCAGCAGTGGTAGCAGCAGTAGTAGCAGCAGTAGTAGTAGCGGCAGCAGTAACAGCAGCAGTAGCAGCAGTGTTAGCAGTAGCAGCAGTGGTAGCAGTAACAGCAGCAGCAGTAACAGCAGCAGCAGTAGCAGCAGCAGTAGCAGCAGTAGTAGCAGTAACAGCAGCAGCAGTAGCAGTAACAGCAGCAGCAGTAGCAGGAGCAGTAGCAGCAGCAGCAGTAGCAGGAGCAGTAGCAGCAGCAGCAGTAACAGCAGCAGTAGTAGCAGTAGCGGCAATAGTCGTAGCAGCTGCTGTTGATGATGATGTTGATGAGAGTGATGATGATCGTGGTGCTGCTGGTGACGATGGCAGTGACGATGATGACGACGACGACAACCACGATGATGATGACGATGACGATGATGATGACGACGATGATGACAACGATGACGACGATGATGACAACGATGACGACGATGATGACGACGACCACGACGATGATGACGACGATGATGACGACGACGACCACGACGATGATGACGACTGTGACGATGACGACAACCACGACGATGATGACGACGACGATAATGACGACGATGATGACGACGATGACGACGACGACGACGACCACGACGACGATGACGACGACCACGACGATGATGACGACGATGATGACGACGATGATGACGACGATGATGACGACGATGACGATGATGACGACGATGATGACGACGATGACGACGACCACGACGATGTCGACGATGACGACGACGACGACGACGAAGACTCTCAATGTCCGTGGCGCGATGGCGGGTTTGTCGCCGTGAGTTTCCGTGAACACTTTCCCACCTCCTCGCCTTTCTCTCTCTCCACCGCCACCACCACCACCCCAGCTTTGTTTCAGCTGCCAACAGACGAAGTTCTCCCTCTTCTCGCGCCCACGCACGTGCCGCCTGTGCTGCAGGTAGCGCCCCCTGCAGGCCGCCTCCACGGCCGCTGTCAAACTTCGCTCGCTCGGTCGCCTCCTGCCTCCTTCTCTCTCTCCTACCCCCTCCTCCTGCCCCTTCCTACCCCCCCCCCCCTTCTCCCTCCTACCCCCCCCCCCCTTTTCTCTCCTCCTCCTCCTGCCCCCTTCTCTCTCCTACCCCCCTCCTCCTGTCTCCCTCCTACCCCCTCATCCTCCTCCTTCCTACCTCCTCCTCCTTCTCCTGCCCCTTCCTACCCCCCCCCCCCCTTCTCCCTCCTACCCCCCCCTTCTCTCTCCTCCTTCTCCTGCCCCCTTCTCCCTCCTACCCCCTCCTCCTCCTCCTTCCTACCCCCTCCTCCTTCTCCTGCCCCTTCCTACCCCCCCCCCCTCTTCTCCCTCCTACCCCCTCCTCCTTCTCCTACCTCCTCCTACCCCCCCCCCTTCTCTCTCCTCCTTCTCCTGCCCCCTTCTCTCTCCTACCCCCTTCTCCTGCCCCTTCCTACCCCCCCCTTCTCCTTCCTACCCCCTTCTCTTTCTCCTCCTTCTACCTCCTCCTACCCCCCCCCCCCCTTCTCTCTCCTCCTTCTCCTGCCCCCTTCTCTCTCCTACCCCCCTCCTCCTTCTCCTTCCTACCCCCCCCCTTCTGCCTCCTACCCCCCCCCCCTCTCTCTTCCTCCCCCCTCCTCCCTCCTCCCCCCTCCCTTTTCCTCCCCACGTGGTGAGTGAGTGTGTGGTGTGTGAGTGTGTGGTGAGTGAGTGAGTGTGTGGTGAGTGAGTGAGTGTGTGGTGAGTGAGTGAGTAGTGAGTGAGTGTGTGTAAGTGTGGTGAGTGAGTGAGTGTGTGAGTGGTGAGTGAGTGAGTGTGTGGTGTGAGTGTGTGGTGAGTGAGTGTGTGGTGTGTGAGTGTGTGTGGTGAGTGAGTGAGTGTGTGGTGAGTGAGTGGTGAGTGAGTGTGTAGTGAGTGTGTGGTGAGTGAGTGTGTGTGTGGGTGAGTGAGTGTGTGTATGTGTGGTGAGTGAGTGAGTGTGTGAGTGGTGAGTGAGTGAGTGTGTGGTGAGTGCGTGGTGAGTGAGTGGGTGAGTGGGTGTGTGGGTGAGTGAGTGTGTGGTGAGTGCGTGGTGAGTGAGTGGGTGAGTGGGTGTGTGGGTGAGTGAGTGAGTGTGTGGTGAGTGCGTGGTGAGTGAATGTGTGGTGAGTGAGTGTGTGGTGAGTGAGTGGTGAGTGAGAGTGTGGTGAGTGAGTGTGATGAGTGAGTGAGTGCTGAGTGAGTGTGTGGTGAGTGAGTGTGTGGTGAGTGAGTGTGTGGTGAGTGAGTGAGTGAGTGTGTGGGTGAGTGAGTGGTGAGTGAGTGGGTGTGTGGTGAGTGAGTGGTGAGTGAGTGAGTGTGTGGTGAGTGTGAGGTGAGTGTGTGGTGAGTGCGTGGTGAGTGAGTATGTGGTGAGTGAGTGCGTGGTGAGTGAGTGAGTGTGTGGTGAGTGAGTGTGTGGTGAGTGAGTGATTGAGTGTGTGGTGAGTGAGTGAGTGCATGGTGAGTGAGTGAGTGGTGAGTGAGTGAGTGAGTGTGTGGTGAGTGAGTGTGTGGTGAGTGAGTGTGTGGTGAGTGAGTGTGTGAGTGGTGAGTGAGTGATGAGTGAGTGAGTGGTGAGTGAGTGTGTGGTGAGTGAGTGTGTGGTGTGTGAGTGAATGTGTGGTGAGTGAGTGTGTAGTGAGTGAGGGAGTGTGTGGTGAGTGAGGGAGTGTGTGGTGAGTGAGTGCGTGGTGAGTGAGTGCGTGGTGAGTGATGAGTGAGTGTGTGTGTGGTGAGTGAGTGAGTGGTGAGTGAGTGCGTGGTGAGTGAGTGAGTGTGTGGTGAGTGAGTGAGTGTGTGGTGAGTGAGTGAGTGAGTGGTGAGTGAGTGCGTGGTGAGTGAGTGTGTGGTGAGTGAGTGATGAGTGAGTGAGTGTGTGGTGAGTGAGTGAGTGAGTGGTGAGTGAGTGCGTGGTGAGTGAGTGAGTGGGTGAGTGGGTGAGTGTGTGAGTGCGTGGTGAGTGAGTGAGTGGGTGAGTGTGTACTGCTAACGAGTGTGTGTGTGTGAGTTAGTGTGTGAGTGTGTACTTCTAACGTGTGTGTGTGCGTGTGTGTGTGCGTGTGTGTGTTTTGCAGGTGTGTGTGCTCGCAGTGCTGTACAAAGGTGAGTGTGCAATTGTGGTACAGACACCCAAGTGCCTCGCAGCGCTGCGTTTACAGTCATTGTTGACTTATTATAATGATAGTGAGGTCACTCTCATTATACTCACACACACACACCCACAGGCAGTGCGTGCCGTGAATGAACCGCAGGAACGTCGCTACAATACACTACACTATACACTACACTGCTATACACTACACTATACACTACACTGCTATACACTACACTATACACTACACTGCTATACACTACACTATACACTACACTGCTATACACTGCACGATTCACTACACTGCTATACACTACACGATACACTACACTGCTATACACACAATACACTACACTGCTATACACTGCACGATTCACTACACTGCTATACACTACACGATACACTACACTATACACTACACGATACACTACACTGCTATACACTACACTATACACTACACTGCTATACACTACACTATACACTACACTATACACTACACTGCACTATACACTACATACACTACACTGTTATACACTACACTGCTATACACTACAGGATACACTACACTGCACTATACACTACACTACTATACACTACTATACACTGCACTGCTATACACTTAACTGCTATACACTACACTATACACTACACTGTTATGCACTACACTATACACTACACTGCACTATACACTATAAACTACACTGCACTATACACTGCACTATACACTACACTGCTATGCACTACACTATACACTACACTGCATTATACACTACATACACTACACTGCTATACACTACACTATACACTACACTGCTATACACTACACGATACACTACACTGCTATACACTACACTATACACACAGACCCATAGACTCACACAGCAGAGACCCACAGACTCACCACACAGAGACCCATAGACTCACCACACAGAGACCCATAGACTCATCACGCAGAGACCCATAGACTCACGACACAGATACCCACAGACTCACCACACTGAGACCCACAGACTCATCACACAGAGACCCATAGACTCACCACACAGAGACCCACAGACTCATCACACAGAGACCCATAGACTCATCACACAGAGACCCATAGACTCACCACACAGAGACCCATAGACTCACCACACAGAGACCCATAGACTCACCACACAGAGACCCATAGACTCACCACACAGAGACCCGCAGACTCACCACACAGAGACCCATAGACTCACCACACAGAGACCCACAGAGCTCACCACACAGAGACCCACAGACTCACCACACAGATACCCATAGACTCACCACACAGAGACCCATAGACTCACCACACAGATACCCACAGACTCACCACACTGAGACCCACATACTCATCACACAGAGACCCATAGACTCACCACACAGAGACCCACAGACTCATCACACAGAGACCCATAGACTCATCACACAGAGACACATAGACTCACCACACAGAGACCCATAGACTCACCACACAGAGACCCATAGACTCACCACACAGAGACCCATAGACTCACCACACAGAGACCCGCAGACTCACCACACAGAGACCCACAGACTCACCACACAGAGACCCACAGACTCACCACACAGAGACCCACAGACTCACCACACAGAGACCCACAGACTCATCACACAGAGACCCACAGACTCACCACACAGAGACCCATAGACTCACCACACAGAGACCCATAGATTCACCACACAGAGACCCATAGACTCACCACACAGAGACCCACAGAGCTCACCACACAGAGACCCACAGACTCACCACACAGAGACCCACAGACTCACCACACAGAGACCCACAGACTCACCACACAGAGACCCACAGACTCAGCACACAGAGACCCATAGACTCACCACACAGACACCCACAGACTCATCACACAGAGACCCGCAGACTCACCACACAGACCCATAGACTCACCACACAGAGACCCATAGACTCACCACACAGAGACCCCTAGACTCACCACACAGAGACCCACAGACTCACCACACAGAGACCCACAGACTCACCACACAGAGACCCATAGACTCACCACACAGAGACCCACAGACTCACCACACAGAAACCCACAGAGCTCACCACACAGAGACCCACAGACTCACCACACACAGACCCATAGACTCACCACACAGAGACCCATAGACTCACCACACAGAGACCCATAGACTCACCACACAGAGACCCACAGAGCTCACCACACAGAGACCCACAGACTCACCACACAGAGACCCACAGACTCACCACACAGAGACCCACAGACTCACCACACAGAGACCCACAGACTCACCACACAGAGACCCATAGACTCACCACACAGACACCCACAGACTCATCACACAGAGACCCGCAGACTCACCACACAGACCCATAGACTCACCACACAGAGACCCATAGACTCACCACACAGAGACCCCTAGACTCACCACACAGAGACCCACAGACTCACCACACAGAGACCCATGGACTCACCACACAGAAACCCACAGAGCTCACCACACAGAGACCCACAGACTCACCACACAGAAACCCACAGAGCTCACCACACAGAGACCCACAGACTCACCACACACAGACCCATAGACTCACCACACAGAGACCCATAGACTCACCACACAGAGACCCATAGACTCACCACACAGAGACCCACAGAGCTCACCACACAGAGACCCACAGACTCACCACACAGAGACCCACAGACTCATCACACAGAGACCCATAGACTCACCACACAGAGACCCACAGACTCACCACACAGAGACCCATAGACTCACCACACAGAGACCCATAGACTCACCACACAGAGACCCATAGACTCGCCACACAGAGACCCATAGACTCACTACACAGAGACCCATAGACTCATCACACAGAGACCCATAGACTCACCACACAGAGACCCATAGACTCATCACACAGAGACCCACAGACTCACCACACAGAGACCCACAGACTCACCACACAGAGACCCACAGACTCACCACACAGAGACCCACAGACTCACCACACAGAGACCCACATACTCACCCCACAGACACCCACAGACTCATCACACAGAGACCCACAGACTCACCACACAGAGACCCACAGACTCACCACACAGAGACCCACAGACTCACCACACAGAGACCCACAGACTCACCACACAGAGACCCATAGACTCACCACACAGAGACCCACAGACTCACCACACAGAGACCCACAGACTCACCACACAGAGACCCACAGACTCACCACACAGAGTCCCATAGACTCACCACACAGAGACCCACAGACTCATCACACAGAGACCATAGACTCACCACACAGAGACCCACAGACTCACTACACAGAGACCCACAGACTCACCACACAGAGACCCACAGACTCACCACACAGAGACCCACAGACTCACCACACAGAGACCCACAGACTCACCACACAGACACCCACAGACTCACCACACAGAGACCCACAGAGCTCACCACACAGAGACCCACAGACTCACCACACAGAGACCCACAGACTCATCACACAGAGACCCACAGACTCACTACACAGAGACCCATAGACTCACCACACAGAGACCCACAGACTCACCACACACCGAACACGTCTTTGCCTCTGACCCTCACATCTCCCCCGCAGGTTCAACTCCCTGACAAGAAGCTGTCCCACGTCCCCGTTTACGCCTTGGGCTGGTCCGTCGACCCCAAGGATCCCCCCCTTCACACCCGCAATGGACTCTCCCTCGCCGGGTACGCGTAGGTGTCTGTGTGTGTGTCTGTGTGTGTTGGTGTGTGTTGGTGTGTGTGTGTGTCTTTTACGTGGGTGTTTCTGTGTGTGTGTGTTGGTGTTGTTTCTGGGTGGGGAGCGGTAGTGTAGCGGTTAGCGCTACGCTGCGCTATGAACCTGGCGACCCGGGGTTCGATTCCCGCTCACGGCCAACACCCGTGACGATTATCTGAACCGGTCCTGAGGACCTGGTGCGGTGGATAAAAACATCGCCACTGGGGGAGACAAAGGCGGTCGGGCGTGGTGCTGGTCACCCACCCCCTCGTGTACCGTCCCGGCCTTCATAGGTGCTCGCTAACAGCACTTGCCCCTACAGTCTGTTAAGGCTATACGGGGGATCTTTGTCTTTGATCTTTGTTGTTTCTGGAGGAGCCCCGAGGGTAGAGATTCAATCTCCTGGCTCTGCCAATTGGGGTTTGGCCAGGAGACGTCATAGACGCCTGTCCCCCCGGGGCCTCCGGCACAAGCTTATTAGTTTAACAGCAGAGGTCTCGCTCAGAGGTCTCACTCCGAATCAGTCGAGCGGCAAAATCTTTTCATCGGTTACGTAACGCTGTGTGGAAGCTACCTGGTCTGTCGCTCCGCACTAAGCTTCAGGTCTTCTCGGCCACGGTCATTCCCTCCCTTCTCTACGCTTGCGAAACGTGGACCCTCCTAATGGGACATCTTCGCCGGTTAGAAACATTTAGGCTAGCCTGCCTACGATCCATCCTGGGTTTAACCAGGCTGGATTGTGTGAGGAGCTCACAAATCCTTGAAAGATCTGGGCAAGGTCCCATCGGTGAGCTCCTCTGGCAGGCAAGGCTGCGTTGGCTGGGTCATGTAGCCCGCCTGCCCAGCCACCGCATGCCGAAACAGCTATTGTTCGGCCGGATCGAGCGGGCTAAACGGGCGCGGCACGGGCTAGAGAAGAGATGGAGTGATGTGGCACAGGAGGACGTGGAGCTGAGTGGACTTGCCGATGACTGATACCAGCGGTGTCAGGATAGGCCTCTGTGGAGGAGGCTCGTGAAGGACGCTACTGGGAAGTTGGAGGCAGTCGCCCTCCAACAACAACGGAGGGCGGAAGAGCGACGCTCACAACAACGAGCGGAGCGCCGGGTGGCTAAAGCACAGCAGGTTGGCACAGTAGGGGGCACAGGTGGTGCATCAGCCAGTCATCTCAGTCATCTCAGTCAGTCGACCCGTGGCACCTGGGTCTGCCCCGTGACCTCCTGCCAGCGGGCGTTCGACACTTCACGTGGCCTCAAGGTGCACATAGCCTGGCACAAGCGTCACGGTGACGTCACCGCCACTTAGAGGCAAATGGCTGTTGTTGTTGTGTGTGCATGTTTTTTGTGTGTCTGTGTGTATCTCTGTGTGTGTATCTCTCTGTGTGTATCTCTGTGTGTATCTCAGTGTATCTCTGTGTATCTCTATGTGTATCTCTGTGTGTGTATCTCTGTGTGTGTATCTCTGTGTGTGTATCTCTGTGTGTATATCTCTGTGTATCTCTCTCTGTGTGTATCTCTGTGTGTATCTCTGTGTGTGTATCTCTGTGTGTGTATCTCAGTGTATCTCTGTGTGTGTATCTCTGTGTATGTACCTCTGTGTATATCTGTGCATGTATCTCTCTCTGTGTGCACCTCAGGTTGGGCCCTCTGTGGGCCGGTGCGGCCGCCTGGGTGTGGGCCTCTCTCTGCCGTGACTGCTCCCAGCTGCTGGACACGGTCGTGACCAGGAGCCACAGCTCAGCCAGACTGCTCCACAGAGCCTGAGGGCCTGGGTTCAACTCCACGGCAAGGAGGGACTCGGGCGGCGGGAGGTGGGGGATGGGAGTGCAACGTGGCCGTGTCGGAGACACCGAGAGGCTGGGTTCGAGCCCTGGGTCTGGGTGTCTCTCTCTCTCTCAGGGGGTACATAGTGGCCGTGTCGGAGACACTGGGAAGCTGGGTTCGAGCCCTGGGTCTGGGTGTCTCTCTCTCTCAGGGGGTTTATAATGGCCGTGTCAGAGACATTGAGAGCCTGGGTTCGAGCCCTGGGTCTGGGTCTCTCTCTCTATCAGGGGGTTTATAGTGGCCGTGTCGGAGACACTGAGAGCCTGGGTTCGAGCCCTGGGTCTGGGTGTCTCTCTCTCTCTCTCAGGGGGTTCATAATGGCCGTGTCGGAGACACCGAGAGGCTGGGTTCGAGCCCTGTGTCTGGGTGTCTCTCTCTCTATCAGGGGGTTCATAGTGGCCGTGTCGGAGACACCGAGAGGCTGGGTTCGAGCCCTGGGTCTGGATGTCTCTCTCTCTCAGGGGGTTCATAATGGCCGTGTCAGAGACACTGAGAGCCTGGGTTCGAGCCCTGGGTCTGGGTGTCTCTCTCTATCAGGGGGTTCATAATGGCCGTGTCAGAGACACTGAGAGCCTGGGTTCGAGCCCTGGGTCTGGGTGTCTCTCTCTCTCAGGGGGTTCATAATGGCCGTGTCAGAGACACTGAGAGGCTGGGTTCGAGCCCTGGGTCTGGGTGTCTCTCTCTCTATCAGGGGGTTCATAGTGGCCGTGTCGGAGACACTGAGAGCCTGGGTTCGAGCCCTGGGTCTGGGTGTCTCTCTCTCTATCAGGGGGTTTATAGTGGCCGTGTCAGAGACACTGAGAGCCTGGGTTCGAGCCCTGGGTCTGGGTCTCTCTCTCTATCAGGGGGTTCATAGTGGCTGTGTCGGAGACACTGAGAGGCTGGGTTCGAGCCCTGGGTCTGGGTGTCTCTCTCTCTCTATCAGGGGGTTCATAGTGGTCGTGTCGGAGACACCGAGAGCCTGGGTTCGAGCCCTGGGTCTGGGTGTCTCTCTCTCTCTATCAGGGGGTTCATAGTGGCCGTGTCGGAGACACTGAGAGCCTGGGTTCGAGCCCTGGGTCTGGGTGTCTCTCTCTCTCTCAGGGGGTTCATAATGGCCGTGTCAGAGACACTGAGAGCCTGGGTTCAAGCCCTGGGTCTGGGTGTCTCTCTCTCTCAGGGGGTTCACTACAGCCGTGTCAGCTAGTAAGGGCAGCGCAACCAAAAAAACCTAAATAATATTAAATATAAATGTTGTGTGTGTGTATATAATACGTTGTGTATATAGTTAAAGTGCTATTATATATTCGCCCGGAGTGTTGGAGCCCTGTCTGTCTGTATCTCATTGCCACTGTGAAGAAGCGTCCATCGTGAGACCGTATGTGGTGTAGCTGTGTGTGTGTGTATCTTGTGTGTGTGTGTGTAACGTGTGTCACAGTGTGTGTAACGTGTGTGTGTGTGTAACGTGTGTGTGTGTATCGTGTGTGTGTGTGTGTAACGTGTGTCACAGTGTGTGTAACGCGTGTGTGTGTAACGTGTGTGTGTGTCACAGTGTGTGTAACGTGTGTGTAATGTAACGTGTGTGTAATGTCTCGTGTGTGTAACGTGTGTGTGTAACGTGTGTGTGTGTGTATCGTGTGTGTGTCTGTCACAGTGTGTGTAACGTGTGTGTGTGTGTAACGTGTGTGTGTCACAGTGTGTGTAACGTGTGTGTAATGTAACGTGTGTGTAATGTCTCGTGTGTGTGTGTAACGTGTGTCACAGTGTGTGTAACGTGTGTGTGTGTATCGTGTGTGTGTGTGTCACAGTGTGTGTAACGTGTGTGTAACGTGTGTGTAATGTAACGTGTGTGTAATGTCTCGTGTGTGTGTGTAACGTGTGTGTGACGTGTGTGTGTCACAGTGTGTGTAACGTGTGTAATGTAACGTGTGTGTAATGTCACGTGTGTGTAATGTCACGTGTGTGTATCGTGTGTATAACGTGTGTGTATCGTGTGTATAACGTGTGTGTGTGTATGACGTGTGTGTGTCACAGTTTGTGTAACGTGTGTAATGTAACGTGTGTGTAATGTCACGTGTGTGTGTGTAACGTGTGTGTGTGACGTGTGTGTAATGTCACGTGTGTGTATCGTGCGTGTGACGTGTGTGTGTCACAGTGTGTGTAACGTGTGTAATGTAACGTGTGTGTATCGTGTGTGTAACGTGTGTGTGTAACGTCTCTGTGTCACTGTGTGTGTGTGCTCGCTAACAGAACTTGCCCCAACAGTCTGTCACAGGCTATACGGGGGATCTTTGTCTTTTTATGTGTGTGTGTAATGTCTGTGTGTGTGTGTAAAGTCTATGTGTGTGTAATGTCTGTGTTACTGTGTGTGTGTAATGTCTGTGTTACTGTGTGTGTGTAATATATCTCTGTGTGTGTGTGTGTAATGTCTGTGTGTGTGTGATGTCTGTGTGTTACTGTGTGTGTGTAATATATCTGTGTTTGTGTGTAATGTCTGTGTGTGTGTGTAATGTCTGTGTGTGTGTTACTGTGTGTGTGTAATATATCTGTGTGTGTGTGTGTGTAATGTCTGTGTGTGTAATGTCTGTGTGTTACTGTGTGTGTGTAATGTCTGTGTGTTACTGTGTGTGTGTAATGTCTGTGTGTGTGATGTCTGTGTGTGTGTAATGTCTGTGTGTGTAATGTCTGTGTGTTACTGTGTGTGTGTAATGTATGTGTGTGTTACTGTGTGTGTGTGTGTAATGTCTGTGTGTATGTTACTGTGTGTGTGTGTGTAATGTCTGTGTGTTACTGTGTGTGTGTGTAATATATCTGTGTTTGTGTGTAATGTCTGTGTGTGTGTGTAATGTCTGTGTGTGTGTTACTGTGTGTGTGTAATATATCTGTGTGTGTGTGTGTGTAATGTCTGTGTGTGTAATGTCTGTGTGTTACTGTGTGTGTGTAATGTCTGTGTGTTACTGTGTGTGTGTAATGTCTGTGTGTGTGATGTCTGTGTGTGTGTAATGTCTGTGTGTGTAATGTCTGTGTGTTACTGTGTGTGTGTAATGTATGTGTGTGTTACTGTGTGTGTGTGTGTAATGTCTGTGTGTATGTTACTGTGTGTGTGTGTAATGTCTGTGTGTTACTGTGTGTGTGTGTAACGTCTGTGTGTGTGTATGTGTAATGTCTGTGTGTGTGTAATGTCTGTGTGTGTGTAATGTCTGTGTGTTACTGTGTGTGTCTAATATATGTGTGTGTAATGTCTGTGTGTGTTACTGTGTGTGTGTGTAATGTCTGTGTGTTACTGTTCGTGTGTGTAATGTCTGTGTGTGTTACTGTGTGTGTGTGTGTAATGTCTGTGTGTGTCTGTGTGTGTAATGTCTGTGTGTGTGTGTAATATCTGTGTGTGTAATGTCTGTGTTTTACTGTGTGTGTGTAATGTCTGTGTCGCTGTGTATGTGTAACAAATCGACATCACCACGCTGTCTAAAGAGTATCTTCTGGCTGCTGCTATACATGTCCACGTGGTTGTGGTGACGACGATGATGATCAGTCACTTCGGTTGTGATGGCCAGGAGGTCGCTTCAGTGGGGCCTTTTAGAATAACAAAAAAAAATACTTAGGTTTGGTCTATGGGTCTCTATGGATCTATTTACCTCTATGGGTCTCTGTGTATCTCTATGGGAATCTATGGGTCTCTATGTATCTCTATGGGTCTCTGTGTATCTCTATGGGAATCTATGGGTCTCTATGTATCTCTATGGGTCTCTGTGTATCTCTATGGGTTTATATGGGTCTCTGTGGGTCTCTGTGTATCTCTATGGGTTTCTATGGGTCTCTATGGATCTATTTACCTCTATGGGTCTCTGTGTATCTCTATGGGTTTCTATGGGTCTCTATGGGTCTATGTATCTCTATAGGTCGCTGTGTATCTCTGTGGGTTTCTATGGGTCTCTGTGGGTCTCTATGTATCTCTATGGGTCTCTGTGTATCTCTATGGTTCTCTATGGGTCTCTATGTATCTCTATGGGTCTCTGTGTATTTATATGTGTTTCTGTGTATCTCTATGGTTCTCTATGGGTCTCTGTGTATCTCTATGGGTTTCTGTGTATATCTATGGGAATCTATGGGTCTCTGTGTATCTCTATGGGTCTCTGTGTATCTCTATGGGTCTCTACGCATCTGTAAATTTCCACGCGACGATGGCGGTGATATTGGCCACTCGGTTGAGTGCCGGATTATCCTCGTAGCAAAAGTAGTTACATAAGTAGTCGCTACTACTTATGTAGCTACTACATAAGTAGTACTGCTACTTACGTAGTAGTACTACATATGTAGCTACTACCACTGCATGTGTTGTAGCTACACATGTAGTGGTAGTACTACTACATATGTAGCTACTACCACTACATGTGTAGTAGCTACACATGTAGTGGTAGTACTACACATGTAGCTACTACCACTACATGTGTAGTAGCTACTACCACTACATGTGTAAATAGATCCATAGCTACACATGTAGTGGTAGTACTACATATGTAGATACTACTACATGTGTAGTAGCTACATATGTAGTAGTACTACATATGTAGTAGTACTACATATGTAGTAGCTACTACATATGTAGATACTACTACTACATGTGTAGTAGCTACACATGTAGTAGTACTACTACATATGTAGATACTACTACATATGTAGTAGTACTACATATGTAGTAGCTACTACATATGTAGATACTACTACTACATGTGTAGTAGCTACGGGCCTCGCACTTTCAAGGGCCCCGCCGCTTGGGCTCTCAATTCCGATCCAGCGATTCTGCACTTGCTCTATTACTGTAGTACTATACCGCCTTCGACGTCCATGGACGACTGGGTGTTTTAAGGACAGCGATTCGTCCTATTGTCCGGCTTTATAGGAAATGTTTAAAAAAATATACAATGACTTTACTATGCCAGGTTAATAAAAAAACACACACACACGACAATCGCGTTTTAATATTTAAGTGTCTTTTTTTTTTAAAAACATATTTTATTAAGGTGACCCTTTATAACAGGCGCTAGAAGGCGCTTTCGTTTAGATTGGAAGCTTTCGCGACAAGCAGGAATTTACTTCTCTGCGTTTTTCATCTTTGGGCAAAGTCGCGTGCGAAACTCAAGTCGGCTTCTGACTTTGACTGACCGCCGTGAGCTGTCCGGGAGCCGAGCCGATGGATGTTCAGTTGACGACTTGCTCGCTTCACGCGGGTCACTGTTTCGGAGGAGACACCTCGGAATGAGGGAGTAGCGTGGCTGTATTTGTCTTCGGTGACTCGGGCGAGAGTTTCGAGTTTCGACTTTCAAGCGCTCTTCGCGACTGCATGGAATATCGCGGTGTTTGGATTTGTTTCGGCGAAGTAACGTAGATAGAATAGTAGTAGTAATAATAATAAAGCGAATATATTTCAGTGGTATTGTTGTTATTTTTCTGGAACGGAACCAGAGAGTGATTTGAAGCGTGTCACACACACACACACGTGTCACACACACACACACAGTCTCACACACACACACGTGTCACACACACACGTGTCACACACACACACGTGTGTCACACACACACGTGTGTCACACACACCTGTGTGTCACACACACCTGTCTCACACACACACACGTACGCGTGTCTCACACACACACGTGTCACACACACACGTGTCACACACACACGTGTCTCACACACACACACACACACGTGTCACACACACACACGTGTCACACACACACACGTGTCACACACACACACGTGTCACACACACACGTGTCACACACACACGTGTCACACACACACACACGTGTCACACACACACACGTGTCACAGTGTCCGGCCGGAGGGCGGTTCTTCACGTTCTGTAGATGTAGATGCCACTGGTTCTTCACGTTCTGTAGATGTAGATGCCACTGGTTCTTCACGTTCTGCAGATGTAGATGCCACTGGTTCTTCACGTTCTGCAGATGTAGATGCCACTGGTTCTTCACGTTCTGCAGATGTAGATGCCACTGGTTCTTCACGTTCTGCAGATGTAGATGCCACTGGTTCTTCACGTTCTACAAATGTAGATGCCACTGGTTCTTCACGTTCTGTAGATGTAGATGCCGCTGGTTCTTCACGTTCTGTAGATGTAGATGCCACTGGTTCTTCACGTTCTGTAGATGTAGATGCCACTGGTTCTTCATGTTCTGTAGATGTAGATGTCACTGGTTGTTCACGTTCTACAGATGTAGATGCCGCTGGTTCTTCACGTTCTGCAGATGTAGATGCCACTGGTTCTTCACGTTCTACAGATGTAGATGCCACTGGTTCTTCACGTTCTGTAGATGTAGATGCCGCTGGTTCTTCACGTTCTGCAGATGTAGATGCCACTGGTTCTTCACGTTCTGTAGATGTTGATGCCACTGGTTCTTCACGTTCTACAGATGTAGATGCCACTGGTTCTTCACGTTCTGTAGATGTAGATGCCACTGGTTCTTCACGTTCTGTAGATGTAGATGTCACTGGTTCTTCACGTTCTGTAGATGTAGATGCCACTGGTTCTTAATGTTCTGCAGGTGTCGATGCCACTGGTTCTTCACGTTCTGCAGGTGTAGATGCCGCTGGTTCTTCACGTTCTGTAGATGTAGATGCCACTGGTTCTTCACGTTCTGTAGATGTTGATGCCACTGGTTCTTCACGTTCTAGATATGTAGATGCCACTGGTTCTTCACGTTCTACAGATGTAGATGCCACTGGTTTTTCACGTTCTGCAGATGTAGATGCCACTGGTTCTTCACGTTCTGTAGATGTAGATGCCACTGGTTCTTCACGTTCTGCAGATGTAGATGCCACTGGTTCTTCACGTTCTGCAGATGTAGATGCCGCTGGTTCTTCACGTTCTGCAGATGTAGATGCCACTGGTTCTTCACGTTCTACAGATGTAGATGCCACTGGTTCTTCACGTTCTGCAGATGTAGATGCCACTGGTTCTTAATGTTCTGCAGGTGTCGATGCCACTGGTTCTTCACGTTCTGCAGATGTAGATGCCGCTGGTTCTTCACGTTCTGTAGATGTAGATGCCACTGGTTCTTCACGTTCTGTAGATGTTGATGCCACTGGTTCTTCACGTTCTGTAGATGTAGATGCCACTGGTTCTTCACGTTCTACAGATGTAGATGCCACTGGTTTTTCACGTTCTGTAGATGTAGATGCCACTGGTTCTTCACGTTCTGTAGGTGTAGATGCCACTGGTTCTTCACGTTCTGCAGATGTAGATGCCACTGGTTCTTCACGTTCTGCAGGTGTAGATGCCACTGGTTCTTCACGTTCTGTAGCTGTAGATGCCGCTGGTTCTTCACGTTCTACAAATGTAGATGCCGCTGGTTCTTCACGTTCTGTAGATGTAGATGCCACTGGTTCTTCACGTTCTGTAGGTGTAGATGCCACTGGTTCTTCACGTTCTGCAGATGTAGATGCCACTGGTTCTTCACGTTCTGTAGATGTAGATGCCGCTGGTTCTTCACGTTCTACAAATGTAGATGCCGCTGGTTCTTCACGTTCTGTAGATGTAGATGCCACTGATTGTTCACGTTCTGTAGATGTAGATGCCACTGGTTCTTCACGTTCTGCAGATGTAGATGCCACTGGTTCTTCACGTTCTGTAGATGTAGATGCCGCTGGTTCTTCACGTTCTGTAGATGTAGATGCCACTGGTTCTTCACGTTCTGCAGATGTAGATGCCACTGGTTCTTCACGTTCTGCAGATGTAGATGCCACTGGTTCTTCACGTTCTGCAGATGTAGATGCCACTGGTTCTTCACGTTCTGTAGATGTAGATGCCACTGGTTCTTCACGTTCTGTAGATGTTGATGCCACTGGTTCTTCACGTTCTAGATATGTAGATGCCACTGGTTCTTCACGTTCTACAGATGTAGATGCCACTGGTTCTTCACGTTCTGTAGATGTAGATGCCACTGGTTCTTCACGTTCTGCAGATGTAGATGCCACTGGTTCTTCACGTTCTGCAGATGTAGATGCCACTGGTTCTTCACGTTCTGCAGATGTAGATGACACTGGTTCTTAATGTTCTGCAGGTGTCGATGCCACTGGTTCTTCACGTTCTGCAGATGTAGATGCCACTGGTTCTTCACGTTCTGCAGGTGTAGATGCCACTGGTTCTTCACGTTCTGTAGCTGTAGATGCCGCTGGTTCTTCACGTTCTACAAATGTAGATGCCGCTGGTTCTTCACGTTCTGTAGATGTAGATGCCACTGGTTCTTCACGTTCTGTAGGTGTAGATGCCACTGGTTCTTCACGTTCTACAGATGTAGATGCCACTGGTTCTTCACGTTCTGCAGATGTAGATGCCACTGGTTCTTCACGTTCTGCAGGTGTAGATGCCACTGGTTTTTCACGTTCTGCAGATGTAGATGTCACTGGTTCTTCACGTTCTGCAGATGTAGATGCCACTGGTTCTTCACGTTCTGCAGATGTAGATGCCACTGGTTCTTCACGTTATACAGATGTAGATGCCACTGGTTCTTCACGTTCTGCAGATGTAGATGCCACAGGTTCTTCACGTTCTGCAGGTGTAGATGCCGCTGGTTCTTCACGTTCTGTAGATGTAGATTCCACTGGTTCTTCACGTTCTGTAGATGTTGATGCCACTGGTTCTTCACGTTCTAGATATGTAGATGCCACTGGTTCTTCACGTTCTACAGATGTAGATGCCACTGGTTTTTCACGTTCTGCAGATGTAGATGCCACTGGTTCTTCACGTTCTGTAGATGTAGATGCCACTGGTTCTTCACGTTCTGCAGATGTAGATGCCACTGGTTCTTCACGTTCTGCAGATGTAGATGCCACTGGTTCTTCACGTTCTGCAGATGTAGATGCCACTGGTTCTTCACGTTATACAGATGTAGATGCCACTGGTTCTTCACGTTCTGCAGATGTAGATGCCACTGGTTCTTCACGTTATACAGATGTAGATGCCACTGGTTCTTCACGTTCTGCAGGTGTAGATGCCGCTGGTTCTTCACGTTCTGTAGATGTTGATGCCACTGGTTCTTCACGTTCTAGATATGTAGATGCCACTGGTTCTTCACGTTCTACAGATGTAGATGCCACTGGTTTTTCACGTTCTGCAGATGTAGATGCCACTGGTTCTTCACGTTCTGTAGATGTAGATGCCACTGGTTCTTCACGTTCTGCAGATGTAGATGCCACTGGTTCTTCACGTTCTACAGATGTAGATGCCACTGGTTCTTCACGTTCTACAGATGTAGATGCCACTGGTTCTTCACGTTCTGCAGATGTAGATGCCACTGGTTCTTCACGTTCTGTAGATGTAGATGCCACTGGTTCTTCACGTTCTGCAGATGTAGATGTCACTGGTTCTTCACGTTCTGTAGATGTAGATGCCACTGGTTCTTCACGTTCTACAGATGTAGATGCCACTGGTTCTTCACTTTCTGCAGATGTAGATGCCACTGGTTCTTCACGTTCTGTAGATGTAGATGCCACTGGTTCTTCACGTTCTGCAGATGTAGATGTCACTGGTTCTTCACGTTCTGTAGATGTAGATGTCACTGGTTCTTCACGTTTTGCAGATGTAGATGCCACTGGTTCGTCACGTTTTACAGATGTAGATGCCACTGGTTCTTAATGTTCTGCAGGTGTCGATGCCACTGGTTCTTCACGTTCTGCAGATGTAGATGCCACTGGTTCTTCACGTTCTACAGATGTAGATGCCGCTGGTTCTTCACGTTCTGTAGATGTAGATGCCAGTGGTTCTTAATGTTCTGCAGGTGTCGATGCCACTGGTTCTTCATGTTCTGCAGGTGTAGATGCCACTGGTTCTTCACCTTCTGCAGATGTAGATGCCGCTGGTTCTTCACGTTCTACAGATGTAGATGCCACTGGTTCTTCACGTTCTAGAGATGTAGATGCCACTGGTTCTTAATGTTCTGCAGGTGTAGATGCCACTGGTTCTTAATGTTCTGCAGGTGTCGATGCCACTGGTTCTTCACGTTCTACAGATGTAGATACCACTGGTTCTTCACGTTCTGCAGATGTAGATACCACTGGTTCGTAATGTTCTGCAGGTGTCGATGCCACTGGTTCTTCACGTTCTACAGGTGTAGATGCCACTGGTTCTTCACGTTCTACAGATGTAGATGCCACTGGTTATTCATGTTCTGTAGATGTAGATGCCACTGGTTCTTCACGTTCTACAGATGTAGATGCCGCTGGTTCTTCACGTTCTGTAGATGTAGATGCCACTGGTTCTTCACGTTCTGCAGATGTAGATGCCACTGGTTCTTCACGTTCTGTAGATGTAGATGCCACCGGTTCTTCACGTTCTGCAGATGTAGATGCCGCTGGTTCTTCACCTTCTGCAGATGTAGATGCCACTGGTTCTTCACGTTCTACAGATGTAGATGCCACTGGTTCTTCACCTTCTGCAGATGTAGATGCCACTCCTTGTTCACGTTCTACAGATGTAGATGCCACTGGTTCTTCACGTTCTGTAGATGTAGATGCCACTGGTTCTTCACCTTCTGTAGATGTCGATGCCGCTGGTTCTTCACGTTCTACAGATGTAGATGCCGCTGGTTATTCACCTTCTGCAGATGTAGATGCCACTGGTTCTTCACGTTCTGCAGATGTAGATGCCACTGGTTCTTCACGTTCTACAGATGTAGATGCCACTGGTTCTTCACGTTCTAGAGATGTAGATGCCACTGGTTCTTAATGTTCTGCAGGTGTCGATGCCACTGGTTCTTCACGTTCTACAGATGTAGATGCCACTGGTTCTTCACGTTCTGTAGATGTAGATGCCACTGGTTCTTCACGTTCTACAGATGTAGATGCCACTGGTTCTTCACGTTCTGTAGATGTAGATGCCACTGGTTCTTCACGTTCTGCAGGTGTAGATGCCACTGGTTCTTCACGTTCTGTAGATGTAGATGCCACTGGTTCTTCACCTTCTGTAGATGTCGATGCCGCTGGTTCTTCACGTTCTACAGATGTAGATGCCGCCGGTTCTTCACGTTCTACAGATGTAGATGCCACCACCACTACCATCTATTTCGCAGGCTGCTGAACTTACGAACTCTCTGTTCCAAACAAGCTGCAACTGGGCCACGTGGGAGCAATGGTTTTTGTTCGTATCTCTCTGAAAGTTCGTAAGTCGGAATGTTCGTAAATAGAGGAGTCCCTGTGTATATACATACACACACACACAAACGCACGCGCGCGCGTACGTGACCATTGCACGGTTTTGTCATGACGAGTTGCAATTCTGAGAAAATGAATCGAAATCGTTTTGTATCTATATCTATGCCGTATACACAGTTCATATATATTTAAAATAAAAATAAATCTTTGACTTCTGGAGATTGTCACTGCATGGCGTGCACACACACGGGCACAAAATGAAGATCGCCCCCCACCGTGTAGCCTGTAACAGACTGATGGCGAAACGTGCTCTGAGCGAGTTGCGAGCAGCTCCTATCGGCACTTTTGGGCACACACGAACGGGGTCGGAGTGAGCAGCACCACGCCCGGCCGCCTTTGTCTCCCCCCCCCCCTAGTGGCGAGGTTTTACTACCACACCCGCAACCAGGGAACTCATTCGAGGCCGGGTCGACCTAGTGGGAGGCCCAGGACCGGGTGTTCGGGTAAAAATAAAATAAAAAAATCGAACTCGAGTTAGCCGGGTTCGGAGCGTTAACCGCTGCACCACCGCTCCCCAACTCAACTGCCTACTCCATTCGCCTCGGCTGAGCGGGCGGTGACGTCACCGCGGCGCCCGTGCCAGGCTAGGTGCACCACCGCGAGGCGACCACGTGAAGTGTCGAAGGATCGCTGCTGGCAGGAGGTGGTCACGTGACAGACCCAGCCAGGTGCCGTGGGTTGACTGCTGTGCCAGGCTAGGTGCAGGAGGAGGTGGTCACGGGACAGACCCAGCCAGGTGCCGTGGGTTGACTGCTGTGCCAGGCTAGGTGCAGGAGGAGGTCACGGGACAGACCCAGCCAGGTGACGTGGATTGACTGCTGTGCCAGGCTAGGTGCAGGAGGAGGAGGTCACGGGACAGACCCAGCCAGGTGCCATGGGTTGACTGCTGTGCCAGGCTAGGTGCAGGAGGAGGTGGTCACGGGACAGACCCAGCAGGTGCCATGGGTTGACTGCTGTGCCAGGCTAGGTGCAGGAGGAGGTCACGTGACAGACCCAGCCAGGTGCCGTGGGTTGACTGCTGTGCCAGGCTAGGTGCAGGAGGAGGTCACGGGACAGACCCAGCTGGTGCCATGGGTTAACTGCTGTGCCAGGCTAGGTGCAGGAGGAGGAGGTCACGGGACAGACCCAGCAGGTGCCGTGGGTTAACTGCTGTGCCAGGCTAGGTGCAGGAGGAGGTCACGGGACAGACCCAGCAGGTGCTGTGGGTTGACTGCTGTGCCAGGCTAGGTGCAGGAGGAGGTCACGTGACAGACCCAGCCAGGTGCCGTGGGTTGACTGCTGTGCCAGGCTAGGTGCAGGAGGAGGAGGTCACGGGACAGACCCAGCAGGTGCCGTGGGTTGACTGCTGTGCCAGGCTAGGTGCAGGAGGAGGTCACGGGACAGACCCAGCTGGTGACACGGGTTGACTGCTGTTCCAGGCTAGGTGCAGGTGGAGGTCACGGGGCAGACCCAGCAGGTGCCATGGGTTGACTGCTGTGCCAGGCTAGGTGCAGGAGGAGGAGGTCACGGGACAGACCCTGCAGGTGCCATGGGTTGACTGCTGTGCCAGGCTAGGTGCAGGAGGAGGAAGTCACGGGACAGACCCAGCAGGTGCCAGGCTAGGTGCAGGAGGAGGAAGTCACGGGACAGACCCAGCCAGGTGCCGTGGGTTGACTGCTGTGCCAGGCTAGGTGCAGGAGGAGGAAGTCACGGGACAGACCCAGCAGGTGCCAGGCTAGGTGCAGGAGGAAGTCACGGGACAGACCCAGCAGGTGCCATGCGTTGACCGACAGACGAGTGGCCGATGCACCACCTGTGCCCCCTACTGTGCCAACTTGCTGTGCTTTAGACGCCCGGCGCTCCGCTCGTTGTTGTGAGCGTCGCTCCTCCGCCCTCCGTTGTTGCTGGAGGGCGACTGCCTCCAACTGCCCAGTAGCGTCCTCAAGGTGCACCTAGCCTGGCACCGCCCAGTAGCAGCAGCGTCCTTCACGAGCCTCCTCCTTCACAGAGGCCGACCTTGACACCGCTGGTAGCTGTCATCGGCAAGTCCACTCAGCTCCACGTCCTCCTCCTGTACCACGTCACTCCGTCTATTCTCCAGCCCGTGCGTACAGTAGTAGGCGTAATCAGGGGTCAGGATTAAACCCACGACCTCCTGTATACCAGGCGAGGTAGTTGACATCTCCTAGCCACTGTGATGATGATGATGATGATGAGAGAGACGCAGACTTCAAATATACAGCAGCAGTAAGCATCGTCAGAGGTCGGGATGGAACCCACGACCTCCTGTATACCAGGCGAAGTAGTCAACATCTCCTAGTCACTGTGATGATGATGAGAGAGACGCAGACTCCAAATACACAGCAGCAGAAAGCATCGTCAGAGGTCGGGATGGAACCCACGACCTCCAGTGTACCAGGCGAGGTAGTCAACATCTCATAGCCACCGTGATGATGATGAGAGAGAGACGCAGACTCCAAATACACAGCAGCAGTAAGCATCGTCAGAGGTCGGGATGGAACCCACGACCTCCAGTATACCAGGCGAGGTAGTCAACATCTCATAGCCACCGTGATGATGATGATGAGAGAGACGCAGACTCCAAATACACAGCAGCAGAAAGCATCGTCAGAGGTCGGGATGGAACCCACGACCTCCAGTGTACCAGGCGAGGTAGTCAACATCTCCTAGCCACCGTGATGATGATGATGCTGAGAGAGAGACGCAGACTCCAAATACGCAGCAGCAGCAGTAGCAGTAATGAATCACACGGGGACCCTCAGCCACGCTCACTGCGACATTTGATGAATCGCTTTTTTTAATTTCCGCGCCCGTCACGAGGAATTAAGACGACGACGTCGATGCACGCAACTCGGTCGCACGCAATCGAGTTGCACGCAACCCGCTCAGTCGAGTTGCACTCAACCCGCTCGCAACCCGCTCGCAACCCGCCCGCTCGCACGCGGACCGACGTGCAAGAGGTCGCCCGCAACTCGGGTTGCGCGAGTACGCAACTCGGGTTGCGCGAGCACGCAACTCGGGTTGCGCGAGCACGCAACTCGCGTTGCGCGAGCACGCAACTCGGGTTGCGCGAGCACGCAACTCGGGTTGCGCCGCAACGCGCTACGGATTTCGATTGCGTTGCCCGCGGGACGTCTTAGCGACCGGTCGCGAGCAACTCGCGCGAGCCGGTTGCGCGAGTTGCGCGAGTTGCGCGAGTTGCGCGAGTTGCGCGAGTTGCGCGAGTTGCGCGAGTTGCGCGAGTTGCGCGAGTTGCGCGAGTTGCGCGAGTTGCGCGAGTTGCGCGAGTTGCGTGGCGCACAGCGGCAACACGAGGCGCGTGTGGGTTGAGTGCAACCTCACGGAGGGCGCAACGGAGGGATGCAATAGCACTTACAGGTACACACACACATACACACATACATACACAGTTACACACACACATACATACACACACACATACACACATACACACACAGTTACTCACACACAGATACACACACACATACATACAGTTACACACACACATACACACACACATACACAGGTACACACACAGATACGCACACACATACATACACACATACATACACTCATACATACAGTTACAGTTACACACACATACACAGATACACACACATACATACACAGATACACATACACACATACACACAGTTACACACACACATACACACACATACATACACACATACATACAGTTACGCACACACATACACACACATATACACACACAGGTACACACACTACAACATACACACAGAGATACACACAGGTACACGCACACACAGGTACACACAGATACACATACACAGGTACACACACACAGATACACACACACACAGGTACACACAGATACACATACACACATACACACACAGATATACACACACACAGATACACATACACACAGGTACATACATACATACACACAGGTACACACACATACATACACACACAGATACACACACACAGATACACACACAGGTACTCACACACACAGATACACACACACAGATACACACACAGATACATACAGACACAGATACACACAAATACAAACACACACAAAGATCCCCCGTGTAGCCTTAACAGACTGTAGGGGCAAGTGCTGTTAGCGAGCATCACCTATGAAGGCCGGTAACGGTACACGAGGGGGTGGGTGGCCAACACCACGCCCGACCGCCTTTGTCTCCCCAGTGGCGATGCTTACACACCACACCAGGTAACTCGTTTGAGGCTGAGTCGACCTAGGGGAGGCCCAGGACCGGTTCAGATAATCGTCACTGGCGGTGTTGCCCGTGAGCTGGAATCGAACCTGGGCCGCCGGGTTCTTAGCGCGGCGTAGCGCTAACCACTGCACCACCGTTCCCCACCACCACCACCAACCCACAGGGACACATAGAGATACATAGAGATCCAGAGACACACAGAGACACATAGAGACACATAGAGATATATAGAGATATATAGAGACCCATAGAGACACACACAGAGACACAGAGATTCATAGAGACACAGAGATTCATATAGACCCATTGAGACCCATTGAGATCCATAGAGACACACAGAGACACAGAGATTCACAGAGACCTATCGAGATCCACAGAGACCCATCGAGATCCATAGAGACACATAGAGACCCATAGAGACACATAGAGATCAATATATATAGAGACCCACAGACTAAACTAAAATTTAATATATATTTTTTCATTTTAATCAGGTAAGGCCTCACTGAGCCTTGTGGATTTTTGTCAGAAGGCGACCTGGCCCAGCGCAAATGATAGCAGCTCGATCACGTGGCTGATACCATCATCATCATCATCACCACGTGGCTAATACCATAATCATCATCATCATCACCACGTGGCTGATACCATAATCATCATCATC